>CANSZD010003522.1:0-407500 GCA_947648045.1 Beta corolliflora
TTTATTTGAGGAGCTCTTTTCGAATTCAAGTTGACATATTAGAAAGGTAAGCCACAACATTAGAGTGTATTATGGAAGTAAACCTAGTATGTGCGATATGAACTTTGGAATCTATGGTTCATGATTATGAGCAATGTATAATTTGGTGTTGGTACATCTTGACTTTAGAACGATTATTCGAAGGAAGGTTACTTGGGATATGGCAAGATTATTACTTTTACTATGATTAAACGCAAAAGATATAAACATTGCGAGTTACTCCGTGTTAAGAGTTATATAGGTCGCTAAGTAGTCAAATAGAAAGATATTTTTGAAGTTGGAGAATATCGTGATCGAGATATAAAATTCTATAAGATTAAACTCGTTTGGGGTCCCCGATCGATGAGAGCTATGTTTTTCGAGCTTCATTATGATATGTACTTGCACTATATTTCCTTTAAAATTCCGTATTTGAATGGTTTTAGCAAATGAATTTCTCGTAAAGGATTGAATTGTCTCAAAGCTTGCTTATGTTATGAGATTTTGATATATTCGACTGAGAATTATGAATTTGAGTTGGGAAAATATTAGAAATGAATTATGTATTTTGATTTGCGTTTGTGGGGGAAGAAGCTGCGCGAGCTTGTGATGAACAACATTCCGTATTCATTTTCTGCGGGATATGTCCCGAAAAGTCTTGCAAGTAGTACATAATGGAAGGAGACGTCCTTGTAAAAGTTTAGAGAATGCACCGCACGGCTACCCTATTCGTTTCCTCTTCCGTATAGTATGATTTATGAAAGAAAGTAGAATATGTATTTGAATATGCAAGTGATTCGAACTGAAATTTAAACTTTATTTTCGAGCAATGTTTTACTCATCAAAAGTTATGGAATTTATCATCGAATATGAGGAGAATGATTTACCAAGGAACTCGTTAGGAATTTATGAAAGAAGTTAGCTACGGTAGACATATTTGATTGAAAGTTTTTATATCTGAGACACGAATTGGGAGATATTCTTATGACTTAAAGTATGTTAGAGTTGGAGTTGATTTTGGAAGATCGGATTAGTTCTATTGAATTCTCATGATTCCGCTAATTGAGGTATATACTACATATTTTACGAGATATTCATATTATTATATTGAAACAAGAAGTAACATTAATTGTAACTGAAGCATTTATTTATATGATTCTTTTTGTTATGACTTTTTCATCTTGATTTCTAATATTCGTATGATAATCTTAATTTTGTGAATATGTTTTAAGCCACCAAAAGATTTTCTGGTTGGGCCAAAGGTACTCAATTTTATCCGATTTTGTTCTTGGAACTTTGTATCTTGTGAGGGCGAGCATTTCATTGTTAAGAAATCAGGTGTGCAATGCACGTTGCGAGAATGGATTGATGATCGTTAGTTATGATACGAGAGATGTCCGGCTTCAACCCGCGAGATGGAGATTATACGTTTTTGCAGAAATATTCGAGATAATGTATGATTGTATCTATTGGGAGATTTAATTGGTTTAGTTCTTGAAGTTGTATATACTATTGTGGGCTGATGTATATGGACGATAAAAGAACCCGGAAGCGTATTTTGAATTATATGCTCCGTTGCAGGTGATTGTGTAATCAAGGTTAATGAATGATAATTGAAGTTTATGATTGTTAAGTGTGATTAGCTAGCGGTACCGGAAATTTCTTAGTACAATGTTACCTAAACTCTAAAACAAAAACTCGATTGTCGACCCCGACGATGGTCCGGGTACCTTTTAGGGCTAAAATTTAAGTAATTCAAGATAGCTAATGTTTTTTAAGTTTAATAATTAGGAGTAATGAGAGGGTAAAATTAGGAAGTGAAATATCCAAATTTACATTTACAAAATCTAAAGTATTAATTTTATTTCGTATTTAGGGGTAATGATGGTGTGATCTAGAAGTGAATTATCTCAATTTTCAAATAAGAAATTTGGATTACATTATTAGAGTTCTTTAAGAAAAATGTAAAATCTTCCTCATCCTTTGATGGCAAAATATAATCTTTGTCCCCAACAATGACAATGTCAATCAAGAATGTTTAAGAAATGAAAACCAATTATTCCATTGAAGGAGGAAATTTGGAGGAAGATCTTGTCATGAATTATGATATGAGGTTTAATTTTGAAGAAGAAGCAAAACGCTAGGAAGGAAAACATTTTAAGCGACTTTATTGGTTTCTTATTAGCTAGAGGTGTTCCATATCTCTAATTATATTACTCCCCCCGTTTCTTATTAATCTACGCACTTTTCTTTTTGATTCATTTTTTTAATCTACACACTGTTGTTTTTTCTATTTTTTGATAACATGTCCCATCTATTTATTCCTCTTTTCCCACTCATGTGGTCCATTTTTTAATATAGTAAACCATCTTATTATTTCTCTCCATATTTTTAGTTGCTTTCTCTCACTTTTCGCTTTCTCCCTCACATTTGTGGACTTTATTCTTGGTTCTCTCCCAAAAGTGAAGTGAGTAAATTAAAAAGAATTGAAGGGAGTATAAGTTATAACGGGGGATTTATGGAAATTCAAGGGGGTAATATTAGATTTTTAAAAAGATTGAAATATAAGGCTTTTATATGTGTTATTCTAACTTTTAGATGTTAGAAATTTTGAGTTTTGTTGTGTATTTGAAAGAGTTGTGTTGTTGTACTTTTATTTTATTTTTAACAAAAACTTTGATGAGGCACAACCGCAAAAGCATTTACTATTGGATGTGGACTCTATTTATATAGAAGGTGATGTAATTTGGTGCTAAAAGGATGATATTCTAATTAGATGGTCGAGGATCAAACCTTATGCACAACTTTTTGGGTTTATTAAAATAGAATCGAAAGAGGAATATCAATATTATATCAAAGCTTATATAGCGCCATGTCAACGTATATGTTTAGATTATATGTGACGGGCTCCAATTCTTCCTACACTTTCTAATAATGTATATATATATATATATATATATATATATATATATATATATATATATATATATATATATATATATATATATATATATATATATATATATGTTGCAAAAAGTCGAATTTTCGCTGTTGACCTACTGTTTCAACGTTGACTTTCTTTTTAAATTATTTTTCCTTTCCTTAACCCTCCATTTTCACCCAAAATCTTCATTAGCCTTTGATAATTGGTATGAAAATATGGTTGCTTAGCTTGGCAAATTCCGGTGAAAATGAAGATAAAAGGGGAAAATAAAGGTAAAAACAAAATATCAACGATGAGAAGGTGGTCGACGGTTGGAGTCCCGGAATTGGATTAAGGTAGTAGCTTTTTACAACAATTTTGTTTTAAAAGGAACAATAGTCGTTTTTATTATTAGGTAGTTTTTTTCTTAAAAAAATTCTGCAAGGTACTTACTAACAAACTTTCCTAAATTTTACTACTCCCTCCATCCTTTGCTATTTGATGTTCTACTTTATAAAACAAGCTTGCTTATATTTTTGATGGTTTCTCTCTAGCAGTGCCTATACCATACACCTTGGTACACATAGCTCTATGTACAATTAAGGGTATAAGCATGTATCTTTTCAAAAAAAAAAAAAAAAAGTATGTATCACTTCAAATGAGTATATATTTTTTTCATACGAGTATTTGTACATTTTATGCAAATGAGTAGTTTAAATGAGCATGATAGTTTTTGCATATGATTACGTTTTTTTTGCAAATGTGTATATTGTTTTTTTTCAAATGAGTATGTATGGGGAATATGTATTGTACATACGTTAACAAATCAATCTTATTGATTCTTGTTGTTACAGAAATGTGTATGATGATTTGGAAATCTGTACAATCTCTTAGAAATGATCTCTTTCCATACTTTCCAAATGATGAGTATATTAGTGCTATGTAGTCTAAGCTGAGAGGACATTGGTGAAGTTTGTGGAAACAATTTCTATACAAATATAAAGCCCATATATTGTACTCGTTTGATATTTATGTAACTTATTTTATCTAAATGTTGTATTTACTTTAAAATTTTCATACTCATTAAAATACCCAATCGCTATTTACCGTCCGTATTTACTTGAAATCGTCCGTATTTTTTTCATTAAATACCCCCCATGCCCCTCCCCCTTTCACCTCACTTGACCCTCTCCACTCTCATCAAACTTAACCCTCTCTCTCTACCATGAAGCACTAACACCACCACCACCTTCCGAACACCACCACCGGAGCACCACCACCGGAGCACTAACACCACCACCACCTTCCGAACACCACCACCGGACGACCACCACCGGAGCACCACCACCGGAGCACCACCGAATCAACTTAGCACCACCGAAAATGTCCGAGGAAGGACCTTCAACGCCGCCGGAACGTAATGTGGTAAGTTTAAGATTTAATTTTTTTTTTTATGTCGTCGGAAATTTTTTTTTGCGCCACCGTAAGCAGTGGTAACGGATCGAAAATCCGTTACCCCGATGGAGGCAACGGATGAAAAATCCGGTGCTTCCACAGAGGTAACGGATGAAAATCCGGTGCTTCCACGCAGGCAACGGTTTTTTAACCCCGTTGCCTTTGTGGAAGCACCGGATTTTTCATCCGTTGCCTCCATCGAGGTAACGGATTTTCGATCCGTTACCCCCCCTCCGCGGCTTTT
The DNA here is from genome assembly GCA_947648045.1 of Beta corolliflora. Classification (NCBI taxonomy): domain Eukaryota; kingdom Viridiplantae; phylum Streptophyta; class Magnoliopsida; order Caryophyllales; family Amaranthaceae; genus Beta; species Beta corolliflora. Next base: position 4,641 of record CANSZD010003522.1, read on the forward strand.
TTTATTAATTTCTCGTTTCATTTATGTTTTAATAATATATTTTTTATTTATTTAAAATAATTTATGTTTTTTATAATTTACGTTTTAATTAAAAAAATTTGTGTGTATTTGTGTTGTTATAATTTATGTTATTTTAATTTATAGGCATTTTAATATTAATAATTATTATGTTAATTTGTGTGATTATATTGTAATTAGGATTTTATTATGTTAATGCATGTTAGTAACATGTTAGTATTATTTAATTTGTTTGATTTAATGATTTAAGCATATTAATATTATGGATTGTTTTTATTAGCATGTTAATATTAGCATTTAAAAGAAAATTTGTAGTTAATATTAGCATGTAAAAAATAATTAGTATTAATATTTGTTGATATTTTATTCAAATAATTAGTATTAGTATTTTAAAAATACCAGTTAGTTAATATTTGATTTTCCGTGATAATTAGTATTGATTTTGTAATTAGCGAATAATAGTACATCCGTTGCTGTTAATTATGTTAATGAATATTTAGTTAATATTTGTTGATATTTTATTCAAATATGTATGCATATTATTTTCATAATAAGTAGTAATTTAATAATAGTCGTTGTAAAAATTTATTTATGCATGGATTTTATTAAGTTGAGAACACATGCACTATGTAGTTAATAATAGTTGTGATTGGTAAATAAATAATAATGATTATTAGTTACAATAAGTAAGTAAATAATAGTGAATAATATTATTGATTATATGTTGTCTAAATAGAAAAATGCTAAACATTATAGGTTTATTTGCCGGACTTTGGGGGTGATTATATAGACTATAATCACATGTTTTATAATGAAACACTATGGGCTGAGAAAAAGGAACTACAAGATTGGGTTAAGAAAAGGGCACATGAAATCGGGTTTGTGATGGTTATTATGTCAAATCATAAACACGATCCTAGTGGACGACCATATGTATATATGAAATGTAACCGGGGCGCACCATATCGGGATGAAGGTAGGGATCTTAGTGTAGCAGAACGTGTAGCTACAAAGACAAAAGCCCTCGTGGGTCAGAGCGGGAGTTAAGGTTGAGTATTTGGAGTACCCAGATCGAACTGGATGGGTGATCAAAGCAGAACCTGGGATTAGGGGCATGCACAATCATGAGTTCATTCATTACCGTGAGGGCCATCGACCCATCAGCGGCCTTAGTCCAGCGGCAAAGGTATTCGCTCGCGATATGATAAAGTTGCACGTTAGGCCTGCTAGTATCATGAAAGCTGTGAATGAAAAATTTCCCGATGATCATCCAAATATGAGACACTTGTACAACCTGAAGGAAAAGGATAGAAGGGAAGCAATGGATGGTAGAGACGTGATGCAACACTTCCCTTCACCTTGCTCGAGAGCGGCTACCTTCATTGGATTAGGCAAGACGAGGAGACAAATGCAATGACAGCATTCATGGTGCACCCTCGTTCGGCAAATATCCTCCGAACTTATCCGCTTGTTGTTGGTATGGATGCAACATATAAAACCAACAAATATAACATGCCTTTTCTAGAGCTCATTGGGATGACGCCGTGCAACAAGAATTTTATGGTTGGGTATGCTCTGATGGTCAACGAAACAGCTGATAGTTGTAATTGGGTATTGGACAAGTTTGGGTTGCTTATTGGAGTGAATGTTGTCCCTGTTACACTCATTACTGACCGTGATTTGGGCCTTATGAAAGCGATCCGGGAAGTGTTTCCTAACTCGCACATTTGCTATGTAGATGGCATATCAACAAAGATGTGCAAAGAGTGAGTAACATCATGGGCAACACCGATGGGGGTCGGAGATTCGTGGACCGAACTTGGTTTGGGTTAGTCAACGCGACCGACGAGAGGAGTTATGAGACCGAGGTTGAGAATATGAGAGATGTTTACAGAAAGTGGCCTAAAATAATCCAATACGTTGAAACAACTTAGCTTGTGTACAAAGAGAAGTTTGTGCGGGCATGGACGGACAATGTACTTCACCTTGAGAACACGTGCACTAGCCGAGTTGAAAGTGCACACTCGCACCGAAGTCTTGGGTTTTTAGTAGCACAAATGCCTTGGACTCCATCTTTTCTATTGCTCACAAGTGAGATAGAAAATCGGTGAAGAAGGTTGAGAATGATTTGGAGGAAAGTCGAGCGTCGGCATGGAATCTTGTACAAGACTCAGGCATTGTATCAATTAAATGGTCGAGTCTCGCATTACTGTTTAGAACTCTTACTGCATGAGGAAAATCGTATGCGGGAGTTAGGCTATGAGGAAAACTAACCTGATTTGAAGAGTCCCCGATTTCCTTTGCCTTCTTCCTTGGGCCCATACTTTTTCCGGTGAGTTGTGGTGGTGGTCAGGCGTCGGTGTGTTCTTCGTCCCGGTGTGGTGATCGCCGGTCACCTCTTGTTTGCCGTGTGGTGGTGGTTGCCGTGTGGTGGTGGTTGCGGTGGTGGTGGTGGTTGCGGTGGTGGTGGTGGTGGCTATGGTGGTGGTGGTCAGTGGTGGGAGTGAGTGAGGAGTGAGGAGTGAGGAGTGAGAAGTGAGAGTAAGAGTGAGAGAGTGTGAGAGTGAGAGAGTGAGAGAGTGTGAGAGTGGGAGGTGGTGGGGTATGGGGTATGTATATGTAGGGATAGTTTAGGAGTATTTAAGAAAAAATACGAGCGATTTTCAAGAAATATAGGTGGTATTTAGTAATGCCCTTAAAATAATGCATCCACTTTTGAACTAAGACATACTCATTATGAAAATTCATGTGTATACTCAATTGGATATGTGGCTATTCATTTGCAAAATTAACTTACAAGTCATATTAATTAATTTAAAGACGCATAGTCATATATGATCAAATACACAATCATCTGATACATAGTCATTTGACCAGATACATACTCACTAATATATATATATATATATATATATATATATATATATATATATATATAGAGAGAGAGAGAGAGAGAAAAGAGAGAGAGAAAGTATCTGCTGAAAACTAACCTTAAGCTGAAAACTGAAAACCGGCCTTTTTGCTCATTTTATATATATATATATATATATATATATATATATATATATATATATATATATATATATATATATAGAGAGAGAGAGAGAAAGAGAGAGGGAGGGAGAGAAAAGAGAGAGAGAGAGAGAGAGAGAGAGTATCCATTGAAAACTAACCTTAAGCCGAAAACTGAAAACCAGTCTTTTTGCTCATTTTACAAATTTTTGCTGATTTAATGATTTTTTTCTCATTTTATGGTTTTGCTCATTTTAAGAAACTTTTGCTCATTTTAGGAAACTTTCGCTCATTTTAAGAAGTTTTTGCTCATTCTACAAACATTTGTTTATTTTACGTTTTTGCTCATTTTACAAATTTTTACTTATTTTAAGAAACTTTTTGCTCATTTTATCTTTTTGCTCATTTTGAGAAATTTTTTGCTCATTCTACCAAATTATGCTCATTTTACGTAATTTTTGTTTATTTTACATTTTTTTGCTCATTTTATGTTTTTGCTCAATTTAAGAGATTTCGCTCATTGTACAAATCTTTGCTCATATTAGAAATCCGAAGATTTAGCTCCAGTGAAGAGCAATTTCTAGTAATTCATCTAGACTGAAGAATAATTTCTCGTAATTTAATTAGATTTATTGAAGCATGTTTTTCTAGTAATTCGCCTAGAATTAAAGAGGATCCCTAGAAAAACGCCTTTATCTCCAACTTTACCTTCCCCTTCATCTTCTTCACTTAATCAATGCCGAAAGTATACGTAATTAAACCTTTTATTAGCAAATTTACCATCGAAAAACCCACTAAAATCGCGCACAAACCCTCTCGATTCAAGAACATAGAGAGGAGAGAGAAAAAGAGAACACAATGGATGATGAGCCTTTTCCCAAATCTAAAGGAAGCTTGTAATTTCGCCGAGAAGAGACCATGGAAGTATCCATTGCGCTTTTTGAAGGATAGTGAAACTCGACTTTATTGCCACTTAGAGACCACAATAATCGCTTCAAGTCCGTTGAATTTTGAGGATATGTAGTTGAGGATATAGTACGGAAAGTGAAAAATTGAAGAGCGCGTGATTGTTTAGAGGAGATAAGGGGTCGTCAATACTAATAATGGGAAACAAGAGCCATCGATGATTTGAACGATCCGTATATAATGTTATCGTGGTTTCAAAGATATGGTGAGTTTTCACAAGATCTTATATATGCATATACATATACATATACATATACATATTGTTGACACATAATCGTGTCTCCCCATTTAAGGATCCGATGATGAAACATACCGTGGTCTTAATTGGTCCGATCCAAGGGCAGAGCAGTCCGAAGAGCCATTCAAAACAATTTCGAAAAGTGTTACAGTCCTATTTTAAAGTCCAATTAATTACTCATGATAATTAATTGTATTTGAGCCCAATTCTTTGAAAAGCCCAATTAATTGATAATTAATTGATTTATTTTAATATTTTCAAAAGATATTTTTTTTAAGTCAAGATCAGATTTTATCCCGTAAAATCAGATTTCCGTAATTAAAGGATAAAAGAAATCTTTTTAAACGCGTTCTAAATAAAGCTGGCAAAGGCACGGCAGGAGCCAGGCTGGTGCGCCTGGCGCAGGGCCTTCCGCCTGGCGCACGTCTGTGCGTCAGGCACAGCTCTGTCCACGTGTCAGGTGCACTAATCTCGCACTTGACACGTGGATTTCGACTCATTCGTAGTCCCCGCGTCAAGCGCGCTCTCGCTCGAGACGCGCATTTTCTTTCTTATCTTTTTCAAAGCGCGTACCACGTGTACACTTTTTACTGGGCATGTCACGTCATACGCTTGCCACGTCAGCTGCGCCAGACGCAGCTAGCGCGTGAGGCGCACTGCCGTTTTCCCTATAAATAGGCTTGGTTTTCGTACAGATAAAAGGATTGATTTTACACATTAACACACTTCGAACTCGACGAATATATTGCGATTTTCTCTCTACAAACTACAAAACTTCCCCACAAAAACTCATACCTTTCAAACACAAATACATTCAATCTACATACTTTCATACACTCAGATTTTCAGGCTTCACGATTCCTCGTCCCGAAGGTTGTCAATCTCTCAGACCCAAGCCACGGTATAATATGAGGGTCCTTGAATCAATTATTTTTATATTGAAGTTACTAACTATTTCTTTCATGATGTAGATCTTTTATATAAAATCGCTCTACTGTATATTCTAAACCTTTCTCTTTCTTTTTATTTATTTTCATTATTATTATACTTGCCTGATCATTCTATGCATATTATATGATTGTCCTGCTTTATTACTTTTATAAACCCACATGTTATTATTGCTAAACAAGACCTAAAGAATTGTTCTAATATTAATCAGATTAATTTGGACAACCTGCTAGGTTCCCTGTAATATTGATTGCATAATAACTTGTCACTAAAAAATAGTCTTTTATGTGTTTCTTGAACCTACTTAGACTAAATATTTTTTAGGGTGTTTTAAACATTATTTGATTATTCTTTGGCATAAAATCTGTAACGAATCGATATTTAGTAGAGGCCAACTTTGGGCGAATGTGGTTCATTATGACTATATTCGTACCCTCACTCCCGAACTCAATCTTTGGTTCATTTTGACCATCTATGGAGTCAGGACGGGAAAATCTACATTGGATAATTTGTCCCTATGATTTTCCTATATCCAATTAGGTTTATGATTCTTCCTAAAAAGAATTGTTGGCGACTTCTTTCAAAACAATTTTCAATAAAACCTTAACAAAGGGGGTTGTCAAATCTAATACGCGTCACACCGCGTAGGCGAAATAAAAACACGCCTACACATATACATATCTCTATTATATAAGGGAAGAGGGGAGGAAGATGGTGTCCTCCTATGAATATACTAAATTACCCTTAATGATCTAATGGATTGAATAAAATTTCAAAAAAAACAATTTAAAACTTTTCTCTTTTCAACTTGCCATTCTAAACAAGTTAAAAATGGTATATGCATCAAATATTTCAATCAAAAAATTAATTGACAAAATATTTTGACATTATTTTACAAGAGAAGATGGTATACATGACATCCACCTGAAAAGTCTGAAACACTCACTACCTTTGATACTCTTTAATTCAGTCAAACCAACTCATTATTTCTATTATTTTTCTCACAACCTTTGTTAATTTTTTACATTAGCCAATTAATATATCTAAATTCATCTAACTATTAAGTTTTCACATTTTAAGTGTAATCATAACTATAATACGGATGAAAGATATAATGAATAACAAGCTTTGAAATTATCGCACGCATCGCGCGCTTATAAAGACTAAGTACATATATACCAAAAGATGGATAATAAATCTAGAGAGAGAAAGAGAAAGAAAAAAAAAAGAAAAAAGACCCCTTCCTCTTCCTGTGTTCATCTTCCCCTAGAACTACAATACTCCCTCCGCTTTTTTTTATTTGCTACATTTGTTTCCTTGGGAATGAAGCTACTACTTTGACCGATTATTTTGATTATTTTATAAGTAAAAATATAGTCACGTGCGACTGCATAGATCTGCCTCGACGTGTAGATTCATAATATCAAATTTTTATAATTTTTACTTAAGCGAAATAAGAGATATTAAGAGCTAAATAACGCTCAAAACCGCGCACAACAAATAAAAAGAAATAAAAAAAAAGAGAGTGCGTAATAAAAGCCAAATTCGCTCCAAAAAGTGTGGCCTTTCAGCTTCCTTCTGCAATTTCCAAGTCAATCTTGCAATTTGTTTGCCAGATCCCTGAAATTCCAATTAAGAAAAAACAAAAAACCCAATCCTAATCACGAAATTTTTTGGGTTTCTCTAAATCAGCGTCATTTTCCTTGGTTCCCAAGGCTCACTAAAGATCACTCCCCGCCGTCTTCCACAGCTAATATTTGCTTTAATGATGAAAAAATCAAGGGTCGGATCTGGGTTTTCTCTCCCCCCCCATTGAGATCCAAGTAATTACCAATAAGTTTATCTATATCTCTGCATCCGATGGCATGTTAACCTCAATTATGCCTCTGTCCTTAAGTCCTCTAGCACTGCTCATCCCTTTCCCGCTAACCCTGATAGGCCCGATCAACCTCCAGCTACCTTTATGGATCACATTCTTGGTCACAGTCCATCTCCCCCTCCCTCTCAACCAGGGCACTCAAGTCCTCCTCTCCCAGACTTTTTTGATCCATTCCCCCAAGCGTGACTGTTCACGCTCCAGCCCTCGCTGAAAACCTTTTGGCTGACTTTCATTCTTCGTGTTTGTTTGGAAGGGTTTTGGGTGACCCAATCCCAATCTCGGTTGTCCTTGCTCGACTCCGTCGAGATTGGAATTTTATTTTGGGGGAGGTATCAATTAGATACCTTGCAAACGGGTGGTTCTTAATTAAATTTTCTAATACACTCGACAAGACTGACATTTGGGACAAGCGTCCCTGGTTTGTCCAAGGGCTAAATTTCGTCCTCCTCCCATGGTGCCCTATGTTCAAACCTTTCTATAACTCGATCACCCATGTGGATCAGTGGGTCAAAATCCCGTTTCTACCCAATGAGTATTAGTCCTGGCCTACCTTGGCTCTCCTCACCCAACAAATAGGTCATCTCTTCAAACTTGATCGATTCACCTTACAAAATGATGATAAAGCCCAATTTACCCGCATTTGCATCAATATCAATATCACTCGTCCTGTCCCAAGGTCCATCACTGTTATTTCATACTTGTCTTATGAAGGTGTTCATGAGGTTTGTCCATTGTGTGGTGACAAGGGTCACGTCTTAGCTCTCTGCCCTCAAAAATCAAAACCGTGTATTGACCTTGTTGTGGCCAAGTTAGAGGCTAGCTCTCTTAGCCACTCTCCTCAACCTCATCATGACTCAAACTGGATTGTTGTCAAACCCCAAAGGTGAGGTAAGCCTTGTCCCCCTCCCCGTGGTCTTATGCGAAACCGAATGCCTTACCATAGGCATTTTAACCATGCCCCTTACAGCCCCCCTACGTCGCTTGTGCCTTATGAGTTATGACTCCAATTAACTTCCTCCAATACCCTTCCCAAATCATCTTCCCTCTTCGTCTCGCTCCCTGGCAGATTTTTAAATCAACAATGACAATCAAATCAAGCTTAACCCCCCCGCTTCTCTCCATTAAGATCCGGGTAAGTCAGTTATGGAAAATAATGAGGAGGATGACCTCGACGATGATTTTATTACTGCTCTTGGTGTCATACACCACAACCCACACCTCAACTTTGACTCTGAAATGACTGAAATTCTCTCGTCCAGTGGTAGTCCAAGCAATGACATTAATAAGTCGGGTTTGAAGGACAGTATTAAGTGCCGCAAAAGGGAGGAACTTGAAGATTCCCTCATCTCCTACTCTCCTAGTCCATGAAGTCTTATTATGTTGTAGGTTTTTTCTCATCCAGGTTGAGATTATGTTTTATGCATTCTAGTAGTTTAATGTTCCCAATTTTCCATGTATTGTTTAGGGAACTCCGCTTCTGTTACTCTTCTCATTCTTTTTTGAATCCCCCTTGTTCGTGGTCATGTTTGTATTATTAGGATGGGGACTTTTCTCTTTGTTCTATTGTTGTACTCTGTCCTTTTCTCTCTTTTAATGAAATATCATTTATACTGCTTGCTTGAGAATTTTGTTGACTACCGTATTTGTTACTGAGTCTTTACATAAATTACTGCTATACATTGCTACCACTTTTGCGCCCAACGTTGTCCCTGCTATGGACTTGGGCTACTCCGTTTTGTGGCTAAAGTTTGCTGCAAGTGTGGGCTGCTTTTATGTGCTAAACTCCCCTCTAATGATATTGGGTTTCACTTTTTCTATGCCTTGCTAGGTAGTGGGCCTCATCACTCTTTGGCCTCGTTGTTGTGCGGTCTTACCCTTTCAGAGCAGCGTTCTCAAAGATCATGGACCTGCATGCCCACCTACACGGCTACACTACTTTGCCCCACTGGGGTTGTAATTATTATAGCATTTTTCCCCTCCCAAGTTGTATCTGTATTTTTGCTTTTACTATAGCCTGGGTACTTTTAATTCCCTCTGAACCGAATGTTTACCATCCGCTATGCACAGTGGGTAAGTTTCATCTCACCTTTCCACATCCATTGATTCAATTATGAGAATCATTAGTTGGAATATACAAGGCGGCACGAAACCCGAATTTCTTGTCGAACTTATTTTTCTAAGAAATAAATTTACACCGAATATCATGTTTATTTTAGAAACCATGACTTCGAATCATAACAGTATTAGTGGTTATTTGATATACAGGAAATTATGTAGGCAATAGAAATTTCAATGATTTTCTAAATTTTCTAAAATGTCAACCAAACACATTAGTCAATTTCCTAGGAATCACAAAAGGGAAATAACTTCTTAGGAAATGGAACTTCCCATTGGAATTAAATTCTCATGTATACCAAATAACCACTAAAATTCTCAATGCACTTCACTTTCACAACAAAATCATTATATACCCTATTAACCATTGTGGTGGCCTTTGGGTTATTTGGAATATTAATAACGTAGATATCTCTGCCCATTCGACTACTAATCGATGTGCGCATCTCAAAGTCACTTTCAAGCCAACTAACAAGTCATGTATAGCTACTGGACTTTATGGGCCAACACAAGACCATGATAAGCCGGAATTCTGGGACTACTTAGAAACTTTTCTCCTATCTTGCAATATGCCTTGGCTGGTTTTAGGGGATTTCAATTACATGATCTCGTATACTGATAAAATGGGAGGTTGTCCTCTAACGCCTTCCCAACTATATCGTTTACCTAATCTACTCAACCAAACTAATGCCCAAGCTATTCCTTGCATTCAAAATTCTTTCTTTTGGAGAAAAATTATCCACAACCACCACATTTTCGAACACCTTGATAGGGCAATTGCCAATGCGGATTTCAATTCCGCCTTCTCGAATTGTTCAACTTCGTATGGAACTTTTACGGCCTCGCATCATGCCCCACTTTTTTCGACTCCCATTTTAATGAGCTTCCCAACCCCACCGGCTTCCCGGCTCCAAAACTCCCGGACCTTAGAACAAGATTATCACCACCTTGTAAAAAAACTTTTGACCAACTCCATTAGGGGATCCAGATTTTTTAAACTACAACATAAACTTTCACTTATAAAGACCCAGCTTAAGATATGGGCAAAGCAAAAATATGGTCACTCCATGACCAAGTTAACAGAAATTAGTGACAAACTCGCTTCGCTACAACAAAAGATGTGGAATCAACTGTTCAATCCAATTCTTATCAATCATATATTAATCGCCTAATCAAACAAAGGGAAAAGCTTATACTATTTGGCCAAGTAAAATGGGGAAATTTTAGTCGTAAGCAATGGCTAACTCAAGGGGATCGAAACTCTCGATTTTTTCATAATAAGATGAAAAAAAGAAATCTCAACACCACTATTTTAAGACTAAAAAAAATCGAGAACAATGGGTTGATACTCCTGAGGAGGTTACATCGTGTCTTATTGACTCTTTTAAGCAACGATTTTCTTCAAATGCCACTAATACAAGAACTTTGGATTTGGAGTATGTCAAACCTTTTCTCACGTATTCCGATGTATCGGGTCTCTTGACCCTTTTCACCGATGACGATATTAAAGCCATCTTCTTTGGATATGAATCCACATAAGGCCCCCGGGCGTGGGTTTGGTGCAAAATTTTCCGATGCTTATTGGCCCACTATTGGAAAAGATATTTGTATTGCCATCCACGGTTTTTTTTGACCATGGTCGTCTTCCGCCATCGCTTAACCATACAATTATCACGCTCATTCCGAAGATTTCGGTCCTAGAAAGCCCAAACCATTTTCGCCCAATCGCCTTGATGAACTCAATCTATAAAGCTATTTCTAAGCTTCTAGTATCAAGATTATGTCCCATACTAAAGAACAACATTAGCTCCCTTCGTAATGCTTTTACCCCGGATAGGTCTATTCATGATAATATTCTTATTGTTCAAGAAATTCTCAACGCTTTCCAAAATCCACCAGAAAATTGGCCGGTGTGCTTTAAAATTCGACATGGAAAAAGCGTATGATCGCATAGAATGGGATTTCCTATAGCAAATGTTGGCCAAGGCTTTCCCCTCTAGATGGATTGAATGGATTAAACAAAGTGTAACCAATGTCTCCTACTCCCTTAAAATCAGTGGCCACACTACTGAGTGGTTTAAACCATCCAGATGTCTAAGACAAGGAGATCCTTTGTCTCCTTATCTCTTCATTATTTGTATGGATGTACTCATCTAGAAGCTCACTTGGCATAGCCATAAGCCTAAATCAGGCCTTGGTTTTAAGATATGCCCTCGCGGATCCTTAGTTCCCTGTCTAATGTTTACAGATTATAGTTTAGTCTTTTGTATCAACATCCTCTCGCTTGCAACAACCTTAAGCACATCCTCGATGATTTCCCGCAAAGTGAATTAGGGCAACTAGTCAATTTCCACAAATCAACTTTGGTTTTATCTAAGAAAATACAAAATTGCAAGAAGCAATCAATAGCTAGTCACTTTAACATGCCTATGAAATCGTGCCTGGGATGGTATTTAGAAGTTTTCTTCTCCTCCTACTACCCTACCAAAAATGATTACAAGCACATATTATCCAAATCGCTAGACCGAATTCAATATCGGGAATCGGGATTTCGTCTAAAGCAAGCCGTTTTGCGCTTATTCGCCTAATCGGAAGCCCTTCCAAACTTACACTTGCTCATCATCTCTTCTCCCGACCGACATTTGTAAATCCATTGATACGATACATCGTCAATTCTTCTACGGCCAATCCAAAGAGAAAAATGACATACCGCTTATTGCTTGGAAAACTATTTGTTCCCCAAAATCCCTCGTGGAGGCCCTGGGCCTTCTGAGAACATTACCTATTAATAAAGCTTTTATAGCTAAGCTTTCTTGGAATCTCCTCTCCCCAAAGCCTAGTTTCTAGGGTACTCTTATGAAAGAAAAATACCTTTCCGTGAGCATCTTTTTTTAATTATCAACCTAAGCCCATGGACTCTCATATTTGGAAAAAGATTATGGCTCAAAGAGAACTTCTCAGAAAAGGTATTAGGTGGAAACTAGGGTCAGACAACCACATCCTTTTTTGGTCGGATAACTAGCTATCGCAGGAGTGTCTTCTGTAAACTCTTAATTTAAACAAGGACCAAGTAGATCCGACCCTTACGGTGGCTAGTTTTATCAACTCTGACCACTCTTGGAATATTCGTAAACTTTCGCATCTATTACCACATCATCTAATAGTGAAAATTAAAGGTATTCCCCTTCCTACAAACGACAACCCTAATGTCCCTATCTCGGGGCCTTCTACTAGTGGAAATTTCTCTGTAAAGTCGCCCACTTGGCTTGCACATGATATTCCAAAAGCTCCGCCTTGGCCTTTTAAATGGCTCGGGAAGCTTGACATTCCACCAAATCTCGCAAATCTTTATGTGGCGGATTTGCTAAATAGCTTGGGAATACGCGATGTATTGTTTTCTAGACGTATTGTCCCATCTAAATATTGTCCACTATGTCAAAATATCCCCGAAACTATTGACCACCTCTTCTTTCATTGTCCCCTATCTAGGGATCTTTGGTGTCTAGCAGAAACCAAAGCATGGTCTAATATCACTGTTACAACTCCTTCCGTTTTAGAATTTTTCACTTTCGTGTAAACGAAACCGTAATTTATCCAAATGTTTGTTCCTTATTTGGAGTATTTGGAAAGAGCGAAATGTCGTCATTTTTAATAATGACAAATGGTGCCCTCATCGGGTGCTCCACCGAGCAAAGTTCTCCGCCTAGGAGTGGTTCACTAGTCTCTCTATCGATGCTTGTCAAGATTTAGGAACTCCCTTTAAGGAAGCACCACCCCTTTCCCACATCCCCCTCCCACTCCTATTTTGTAGCGTAGGAGCCTCCACCCATAGCCACCTTCAAGCTTTATTTTGATGGGTCGATCAAGGGTGCCGCTGCTGCTGTCGATGTCATCATTCGAGATCACTCAAGCCTTCTCCTCCATGCTACGACTTTCAACCTTGGAGAAGCTTCGGTTTTTGTGGCCGAAGCTACATCCCTTCACCTTGGTATTAAGCTTGCACTTCGTCCTGGGTATTCAAAAAATTATTATTGAAGGTGACAACCTCATGGTCATTAATGCAATCAACGGGTCTTGGTCGACACCTTGGAAGATCGACAACATTCTTCAAGATCGTAAACTCCTCCCCGTCTCGGCTTCAATGCTCGCAAGTCCGTCATGTTTTTAGAGAAGTAAATCGAGCCGCCGATGGGATAGCTAATGTAGGCCATTTAGTTAGTGATTCGTTTGATGTTACCTTATATAACAATTTAGCTTTACATAACATTCTTGTATCCGATACATTAGGAATCCCCCTCGTGCGGAGGGTCTCCTAATGTTTTTTTCCTTACCTTTTAATATATATATATATATATATATATATATATATATATATATATATATATATATATATATATATATATGAACAAGTGATGTAACTCTAAAAAAAAATATTAGGAAAAAAATTTTCGAAAAAATAATTTTTTGGGCTCGAAATTTTTTCGGGGGTATAACTCTAATGAACAAGTGTTGCAACTCTAATCCAATCGTGTGGTTGAGATTCATCTCATTTCTCATGTAAGGAGGCATTCTCACGTGATTCCGCCCATATACATAGGGGCAAAATCACATGAGAATGCTCCTTACATGAGAAATGAGAATGAATCTCAACCACACGATTGGATTAGAGTTACAACACTTCTTCATTAGAGTTATACTTCCGAAAAATTTTTGAGCCCAAAAAAAATTTTTTTTTTTGGAATTTTTTTTTCTAATATTCTTTTTTTGGAGTTACATCACTTTTTCATTAGAGTTACATCACTTATTCATTAGAGTTATAGCGCGTAAAATCCATTCTCATTTCCCATGTAAGTATGTATTCTCATATAAACTCACTTATATATATATATATATATATATATATATATATATATATATATATATATATATATATATATATATATATATATATATATATATATATAGGGGCAAGATCACATGAGAAATGAGAATGAATCTCAACCACAGGATTGGATTAGAGTTACAACACTTGTTCATTTGAGTTATACCCCCGAAAAAACTTTGAGCCCAAACAAAAAAAAAAATTTTGAATTTTTTTTTTCTAATATTCTTTTTTTGGAGTTACATCACTTTTTCATTAGAGTTACATCACTTGTTCATTAGAGTTATAGCGCGTAAAATCCATTCTCATTTCTCATGTAAGTATGTATTCTCATATGAACTCACTTCTATATATATGTGTGTGTGTGTGTGTGTGTGTGTGTGTGTGTGTGTGTGTGTGTGTGTGTATACGTACTTATTTGACATTGGCGTACATAGAACTATGTACACCCAGGAGTACTATGTAATTTGCATATCTCAAGTCTCAAGTAATAAAGAGCAGCAGGTGATAGCCTAGTGGTGTTGGCTTCACCTCCGATCCCAGAGATCCTGGGATCGAGTCTCACCCCTTGCAAGGAGGGATCCCCAATTTCCCCCCTTCCTTGCAAGGGACTTCATCTTACCTTTAAAAAAAAAAAAAAAGTCTCAAGTAATAAAAGATGGACGAGAATCAAGGTTGGTCTAGTTGGTTGGAGGCCCTCCTTCCATCCTTCTAACAAGTGTTCGATTCTTGCTCCTTGCAAAGTGGAATCCCCGATTTCCCTCCCCTCTCGATATTCATCTTACTTTAAAAAAAGTAATAAAATATGGCCAAAATATTTTGGGAATGGGCCGAGATAACCCTATTAGATCTCTATTAAAAAGAACTTTATTAAAAAAGAAGAAAGGGATTTTATTAAAAAAGAAGTTGATATTAAACAAGAGGATAAAATAGCTATGGTAGAAAGCCTATTAAAAAAGAAGAACTAGTATTAAAAAATAAAGTTAAAGAGAAGAAAGACAGCCAATTAAACTTTATTTAACAGTCAATATTAAAAAATGTTTGTGTTCTTTGTATTAAAAAGAAGAACCAATTAAAAAATAAAGTTAAAGAGAAGTAGACGGTGAACTTTAATAAAGTTTATTAAAAAATACCAATTAAAAAATAAAGTTCACTAGTATTCAATTAATATTAAAGGAATTAACAAGAACTGGTGAACTTTATTAAAAAAAAGAAGAACTATTAAACTATTTTTTTTTATTTTCATTTACCGTCGATCTAGGGGGTACAACGTACAACTGTACTCCCTGTTAATTTAAAATCAACTAGTCATCTTTGTCTCAATGGTGACTTGGTGAGGAAGCGGAAGGCACAAGCACAACTACAAGTAGGGCTGTTCACCGGTCCAGGACCGGACCGGATCCGGCTGGACCGGTGGACCGGATTTATGGATTTTCTTGGACCGGGGACCGGACCTGATTTTTCCGGTCCGGTCCAGTGCCGGACCGGGAAAAATCAGGTCCGGTCCCCTGTCCGGACTGTTTGGACCTGATTTTCGATTTTTTTTTTTTGGGCTTCTAAATATTCCAGAAAAAATGAGAAGAAATTAGGCACACAAACACAAACACAAACTTACATCCAGCAGATCTGAAAATAATGAATTTTCAAACAAATTTATCCTCAGATCTAACAAACGAATAAACAAAACTTGGGTAAAAAAAATCCAAACAAGATCACATCAAACCAGCAAAAATCGCACAAGTAATTCGAACAAAAGATGCTAACAAACCAAAAAATCTAAAAACTAAGAAAATTCGAATAATAACAATGAAACTCGATGATGAAGGCGAACTTCAACACAAACCCACCAGATCCATGAACCGAAGAACCCACAGCGGCGACCGGATCCAAAAAATCCAAACCCACCGGAACTTTGATACTCGGCTGCAAAGACGGCGGCGGTAAAGAAGTCGCAGCGAAGACGTTGGCGTCGTTTACGCCGATCATTGAAATTATTTCAAGCGGTATGACTCGAAGCGGCGAAGAGAAAGAAAAGAGAGGAGAGCTTGAGAGCAAATGAGAGAGAGTGGCCGGAGGAACGAAGGCGCCGGAGATGAAGGGTGTACTGCTGGTGTGCGTCCTTCGCTTCAAGCGGTGGAGAAACTCAATGATGAAGGGAAGAAAGTAGAGGAGTGAGAGGGAAGAAGGGTTTAGGGTTTCTTTAGGAATGGGAGAGGGAGAGTGAAAAATGTAGTTTAGTTAGTAAGGGGCTAAGGGTCGACAGCTTTTTTTTTTTAAAATGATGATTCCGGGTTCCTGGTCCGGGACCGGAATTTTCCGGGTTTGGACCGGACCGGACCGGAAACCCGGAATCATCATTTTTCACGGACCGGGGACCGGACCGGAATCTCCAGACCGGTCCGGTCCGGTCCAAATTCCGGTCCGGTCCGGTCCAAATTCCGGTCCGGTCCAAAGATAGGGGAGGAGTTGGTAAGGGAGGGGGTTTCAAGGACGGGGATGGAGTGGCGGGGGCGGGGAGTGCGTTTTCGGGGCGGGGAGGGGGTTTCAAGGGCGGAGGAAGGGGTGGCGGGACGGGTAAGGGGGTTTCGGCTTTTCAGGGTCGGGGAAGGGGGTGACAGGGGAGGGAGGGGGTTTCGGGGGTTGGGGAGGGATGGCGAAGGTTGTGGTTTCGAATGTTTTACCTACTGCAGCAGGTCATTAACCTGGTGGGATCACTTTTGTAAAATATACACCAAAGTTAGGACTGAAATTTACTGAACGCTCATAGTTAGGACTGTTCTTGTGAATTTTTCCTTTGTTTTTTTTTCTTACTTCTTTTAATAAGTGTCTAAAATTTTGCTTTTGCTTTATATCTCTCTTTTTTCAGTCTACAAGTATATAAAAGCTAAGCTCTGATCTCCATCTGATATATTCCCCTCTTTATTCTGCATATGTTTCACCTTAATTATACTATATACTTAAATAATTTTTTTCTTAATTCTTCTAAAATTTGCAACCCTATATTTCACTTACATAATTGTAACTCAACTATTGATTTTAAAAGGAAAAATCAATATACATAATAATCCCAACTTTCATATATCTTCCTAATTTCAACTCAACTTCAAATTTAATTTGGAATAATTTCAAGTTTGGGGAGAGTATGTTCTCAAAATAACTTGAACTCTTAAGTTTTCCATATTATATAGACCTGAAATGCATTAGCAAATGTAAAATAGCTAAAAGTTAGATTATTATAAGAAGGTGATTGAGGTTCCCTTGAAAATCATTCTAAAGTTAATTTTTAAAATTTAAAATCAATATATGTGTTATTAAAACGTGTGGGTAAGAATCGTGTCCCACCTACACATGTATAAAAATAATTCGACCCAAAAACTCGATCCGACCTTATTTTCTTGAGTTTTGGACAAGAGTTTCTTATCTGAAACCCAAAATGACTCAAACCGAATATATATAATCTATTAGAGATGTTTAGGATACATAGTACAAATTGAAAACATATAACCATTAAAAGATATGGGTTAACCATTATTTTTAAAAGTATTCACCATCTTTTTGCACTAACCATACCGTATGTAGCCTTCATGTTACATTTTATTTAAAAAAAGGGATCCATAACACTTGAAAATTGGAAAGTTACTGATGAAGGCTTATAAAAATGCTATGACTAAATAAAAAGCGGTTTTTTTTTTTTAGCTAGTTTATTTGTACCCCCATCTCCAAATTTCTAGATTTGCCATTTAATAGTGCTTAAAAATTAGATGCTCTATTCTACCATTTTACAACAATAAAAACTAAATATTAACTAATGCATTGAACACTGAAATCTATACTAATATATTAAAAGGCGTGCCTAAACAAGAAACGATGCCACGTGGCGCTCCCCCTAAGGTCGTTTTACTCCATGTAATCCACAACAATAAAAAAATTAGAAATTGCATAGTATATGGTTTGATCCCGGGATCTCAAGAACATATACAAAAGTCTTAACCACTATACTAAACAATATTTAATGTTATCATTTTAAAGTATAATATTAATAAATGAATTTTTTCTTACCCAGGGCGTAGCGCGGGCCTAATAACTATTTATACATTAATTATATGAAAAGATTATGTTGAAAAGTGAAATACACATTTATCATATGAAAAGATTCCATTAAAAAGTGAAATACACATTTATTGTATGAAAATATTTTGACTTTTCAATGGAATCTTTTCATATAATAAATGTATATTTCAATTTTCAATTTGTATCTCACATTTATTATAAGTTAATTTTTATTCATAGCCCTTAAGGCTATGAATAGCAAAACCCTTTTTTTTAATCTTGCTCACCTGGAATATTGAAGTCAAAGTTAAGAAACTTTGACTATGTATTGTGATTACTGTAGTGTATAGAAGTATTAAAAAATATTGTCTTGTGGGATATTATTGATATTGTCTTGATGTGTTTTCATAATACCAACTTCTCACAATTTCACTAATATTAAATTAAAGCCATTAATGATAATTATGTGCATTAGGATTTGTGCAAAAACAAATAGATGAGATTATAAAAAGAAAAAAAATCTATAATTGAGTACCTTAAGATCAAAATGAGGTCGGAGTCCTAGAGTGAGCTCTGGGTTTGAACAAGCAGGATAATAATGTGCTTGTGCTGAATACGCGGCATCTCCTACTATGCTTTGTAGACGATTTTTGTCTAACCCCAGTCCTTGCGACATTAAGCTCAATAGTCGATTCATTAGAGGTCCAATTTCCTTTCCATATTCGGCTATAGTCTCCCTATACAACAAAAAAAAAAAGGAAATCAAATGGCGTGATACGTAAAAGTTAATGGAATCAAAATCCCATTTGCGTGAATTAGTACCACCTTTGCAAAAACCAAAACTAACATTATTTAATTGATTAATTGCTATTTAGTTGTGACTGGTAGGATATTCAACGATTGCATATTTGCATACAAGATTTTATGGCTATGCGTAGCAGTAATTGGTCAAGGTAAATAAAACAAAATTAAGAGGGAAAGATATGTGGGGTTGATTTGTGAATTGTGCAAGGTATTGATCCACTAATTTTTTTTTTTAAAAATTCACAAGAGGGGACCCAACTATTACCCATTTTCTTCTATAAGTCCCAACTATGGATTATTCCCTGCAGGTCCCAAGTTTACCATCTTGTGCTTTTTATAGGTCCTGACTTACTTATAACAGGTTTAGGAGGTAAGATTTTTAAACGTTGGTCCCAATTTATGGGCAACTGTCACTTGTTGGAAGTGTTCCAATATGGTAAACGTTTCAAAATCTTACCTTCTAAACCAGTTATAAGTAACTCATGACCTATGAAAATCACACGATAGTAAACTTGGAACCTGCAGGGAATAATCAATAGCTGAGACTTATAAAAGAAAATGGGTAATAGTTGAGCCCTTTCTTATGATTTTTTTTTTTTTCGATGTAGGTAATTGATCTACTATGACACTTTATATCTATATTCTATTTAGACAAAACCAAGTTTAGTCCATCGGTAAAGGCTTGAATCGTGAAATAAATATAAGATTGATTAATTTTGATCTATTCAACTTACATTTCTGAATTTTTATAAATTTCCTAAACCATTCTTCTCTGAACTTCTCATTAATTTTTGTGAACTTTTTTTGAACTTTCTTAATTTTCTTAACTTCTTAACTTTTTATTAGGAATATTGCACTATAATAAATACATGATAAATATATTTAGAATATACTTCCTCCATCCCATAATATAGTGCTCACATTCTTTTTTTGGTGTCCTAAAATGTTGTGCCTATTTTCTTTATTATCAATTTGTTTGGACTAAGTAACCTTTATTTCTACACAAACTTACCAAATTACCCCTACTTTTCTCTTAAAACATCTGACCCCATTTATTGCTTTACACCATTCTAAGGAACATTTATTTCCTTTTGATTTTGTTTAAATGAAAAAGAAAATAAAGAACTAGTTTCAATACAAAAGTATAAAAAAAACACTTCATTAGATACATTTTTTTTGGAAATCCTACTGTTCATTCACTTTTCCTTAATTCCCGTGAAAAATGAGAAGTGAGCAATATATTATGAGTCGGAGGGAGTATTATCTTATGATTTATTTCCATTAAGTGTTTGGTTAATAATGGAAAATTATATCATCACTACAAAAAAATCACTCTATAGCGACGGACATAATCCGTCTCTAAATCGTCAAAATCCGTCGCTATATGTACTTAGAGACGGATTTAGAGACGGATTATGTCCGTTACTAAAGTCCTCGTCGCTAAACGAACTTAGAGACGGAATCCCAAATATCCGTCTCTAATTTAGCGACGGAATAATATCCGTTTCTAATTCCGTAGCAAAAAATTAGAGACGGATTTCAAAATCCGTCTCTGAGTTTAGGGACGGATTTCAAAATCCGTCTCTCAGTTTAGGGACGGATTTAAAAAATCCGTCTCTAATTTTAGAGACGGATTTCAAAAATCCGTCTCTAACTTTAGAGACGGAATTCAAAAATCCGTCTCTAATTTTAGAGACGGAATTCAAAAATCCGTCTCTAAGTTTAGGAATGGTTTTTTAAAATCACCTATTGTTAGTTGTTCGGTTCAACCCGATCCCATTACCGGTTCACAATCTCACTCGGTTCGAAACCTCGCTCTGGTCAACCCGGTCTGGCTTTGTAGGCAAGGCTCTTGGAAGCAGTGGAAATGGGTAAGAGGAATCCCCATTCTCAAGAACCGCAGCGTTGGTAGGAATCGAACTTGTAACCTCTAAGTCACAAGGAGAAACTCATACCAACTACACCAAGTACTACTTGTTTACTTTTACGTGTGGAATTGATAATAATTGAAAGAAATATTAGAAACATATCTTAAAAATCCGTCTCTAATTTAGAGACAAATTTGAATTTCCGTCTCTAATTTAGAGACGGATTTGAATTTCCGTCTCTAAAGTGCATTATAAAAAATATCTACTTGTCTAAATTAGAGACGGATTTTCAAATCCGTCTCTAATTTAGAGACGGAAATTAAAATCCATCTCTAATTTAGAGACGGATTTGAATTTCCGTCTCTAATTTAGAGACGAATTTGAATTTTCGTCTCTAGTTTAGAGACGGATTTGAAAGTGCATTTTAAAACATATCTACTTGACTAACTTAGGGACGGAATTTGAAAATCCGTCCCTAAATTAGGGACGGAATTTGAAAATCCGTCCCTAAATTAGAGACGGATTTTGTAAATCCGTCCCTAAATTAGAGACGGAATTTGAAAATCCGTCACTAATTTAGAGACGGAATTTTAAAGATCCGTCTCTAAATTAGAGACGGAATTCAAAAATCCGTCTCTAATTTAGAGACGGAATTCAAAAATCCGTCTCCTAATTTAGAGACGGAATTTCAAAATCCGTCTCTAAATTAGATCTAAATTTTTGACAAAGTCTCGGAAAAATTGGTAAAACACACCGTAAACGGATTTTATAATTCCGTCTCTAACTTAGGGACGGATTTTAAAATCCGTCTCTAACTTTGGGACGGATTTTAAAATCCGTCTCTAATTTAGAGACGGATTTTAAAATCCGTTCTTAGAGAGGTTTTAATTCTAGAGACGGATTTTAAAATCCGTCCCTATATTTTTTAGAAACGGATTATTAATTTTCCGTCTCTAAATTAGAAACGGATACAAATCCGTTTCTAAAACTCCGTCGCTATACGAGCGTTTTTTGTAGTGCATAGGGATAGTTTCCTAATAAGAGTGACATTGTAATGCTACACACACACACACACACACACACACACACACACACACACACACACACACACACATAATCGAGATCCGGTAAAAACCACACTGGAAAATAAGAACTTAGCACTAGTAGAAAAACGACGATTTGCGTCTCACCATCTGCGTCGCACAACAGGACAAACGTCGCAGAAGACTCATTTGCGTCGCATGCAACAGGGAATCGACGCAAAAGACGATATATGTGCGTCGCATTTAACTAGCGTGCGACGCAGATATTCATCTGCGTTGGATGTTAATTAAGGTGCGACGCAGTTGATTATTATATATAAAAAAGCAGAATTAATGATTTGGGCTTATCTGCGTCGCATGGGCTATATGTACAAGGCCCGCTTCCCCTTATATTTCAAACCCTAACAATTCTTTGTCTTCAGCCGTTCTCCCTCTCCCTCTCCCCTATCCTTCTCCAACTCTCCTACTTTCCCTATCTCCCTTCGTCCCTCCCTTTCTCCGTTCTAATTTTCGGGCAACAAACGCCATTGAAACTAGATCTGAACCTGAAGAGCAAATGAAACTGAAGAGCAAATGACGAATTCGAAACTCAAGAACAGCGAAGGATAATTGAAGAAGAACAAATGGCGATTTGAAGGACAACAAATTGAAGACGAGCCCCATTTTCTCCCCGCAAACAAACGATTATTTACATTCGATGTAACATTCGACGAACTCCGGCGCAAGTTACCAGATCTGAACCTTCGAAGAAAACATTCGATGGTAATTAATGTTGATAATAGATATTTAGGGTTTTTTAGATTTTTTTTCGCTTGGATTTGGTTAGTTTATTTACATTGTTGTATTTAATTAGTGTTATAGAGATTTGCTTGTTGTTTTCGATAATTTGTAATTCGTATTATTTTTATTTTTTTGCAGATCTAAACCTTCCCTTCGTAATCTCTTCTGTTTCGTTGTTTTTGTGCATTGTATTCGCTTAATTTGTAATTCGTTTATTGTTATCTTCGCACTTCTGCTATAATCGACATATATTTTTTTTATCTTTAATCAATTGTTCTTTAGTTTCTTTAATTTCTTTTGGTTAATAAGTTGTTGATCTTTTTGTTTCTTGGTTAATTTTGATGATTTTTTTTTATTTAAATGGTAAATTATGTGAAAAATGGTAGAAATACCAGTTTTTGTCATGAAACTTGGAATTTGAGTTGTTGAAATTTAGTTTTTGCTTGTTGCTGCAAGAGAAAATGTACAATTGGTTGAAATCGGGAAGATACGAGTTTTATCAGTAGATTTTTTTTTTAATAAAAACAGCCATTTGCGTCGTTTATGGCAACCCATCTGACGCAAATTTTGGCCTTTTGCGTCAGATGTGTTGTCATACGCGACGCAGATGGCACGACTAATTTCAGCCTTGGCACATGTAGCAGCCCGGCAAGCCACATCTGCGTCACATAATGCAGAGCTATATGCGACGCAAATGTGGGTCATCTGCGTCGCATGTAGCTCTGCATGCGACACAGATGGGAGACGCTCAGGCAGAGGGGTTGGGTCATGTGCGTCGCCATGTGGACTTGGTCCGACGCAAATAGTAAATGAATTGCGTCGTGTGCTAGTCCGACGCAGATCCTGTCTCTTTCATCTGCGTCGAGACCTGTGCCGTCGGACCCATGTTCGACGCAAATGGGCGCCTCGCATCCGACGCAAATCGTCGATTCTGTACTAGTGTAGAACCAATATGGTTCCTTAGATCATCAAAATCGGATGACTACATCATTTTCGTGTCATTAATGACATTTTCATAATTATATAACTTTTGAAGTTGGTTCCAATTTCTTAACTTTTATAGAAGTTTCATTTACTTTTAGACCAATTTTATTTACTTTTACTAGGTTTTCCTTTACTTTTAATATTAAATTAACTTAAACTTCTCCGAAACCGAGCTTTCAAAAGTTATATTAAATTTTAGTTAATAATGATGATATTATATGGTTATTATTGTATTTATTTTCCTTAAAAGTTTAAAATATCAAGTATAAGAAGTTGTATATTTGATTATTTACTTTTCAATCAATATGATTTACTATAATGTCTTTAGAGAGGCAAAATTGATTCTCATTCTCACTATAGACTTGGTTCTCATTGGAACTTGTTTACGTGTGTGTAACAAACGAATATAATTCTATTACATAACAAATTATCCGTGCATGTTATATAGAGGTGAAAATTCGGTGTACTGTTTTGATTTAGACCTAATCTAATCCAATGCGAACAAAATTTGGATTTTAATTTTCCAATCCAAATCCAAATCCAAACCAATTAGAATTTGAGTCGAAGCCAATTCAATCCGAACTTTCAAACACTAGATTGGATCCGATCCAGATTATCCATTTTTTTCATACTCTGTTTTTTCGATGAAATAAATTTGGTGCGAACATCAATATAAAGTGTTTGATAATAGAAGTAATTCATATGATCCCATAAAACTTCATTAGTAAACTAATAACAACTAATAACTCATTACAAACTCATAATTCATTACAACAGAAGGTTCAACAATAGCATAACATCATGTTCAACAACACAGCAGGTTCAACTTTACAGCAACAAGTTAGGGTTTTAACTTTTAGGGGAAGGCAAGAGCTGCGAGACTATTTGGGCTTTTTTGAAAAAAAAAACAAGTTAAGCTCTATCATGAATATACAATATAAGGCCTATTTACTATTCGTTTTTTTGAATTTTTGGATTTATTCACCCTTAATCCAATCCAATCCAAATTTTCAAAAATAGTCAATACGAATTACTAATTCGATTTGGATTGAATTGTATTTTAGTTTTATCCGAATAATTCTCACCCCTACTAGTATTTTTTTTGGGACCCCACTGGGATCCTATGGTAAGATGAAGGGCCCTGCAATATCGGAACCCCTCGCAGGTTAACCCGACCTAGCTTTGCGGGTGGACACTTTGAAAGTGGGGGAATGGTAAAGGGAAACCCTCTCCCAAAGTATCCATAGTGAGGATCGAACCCCCAACCTTGAGGTTGGAAGGTTATTTCCTTACCACTAGGCCAAGCTTAGCTTAGTACCCCTATTAGTTTATATATAAATAAAGCAACGGAGGTACATATATACCTGTAGCAAGTTGGATCTTGGGGCAAGTTGGAGGTATAACTATGATCAACAGGATCCCAAGTGTGGAAAAGTGCCTCACTCCACATAGGGATAATATTGTCTTCTTCGGTTTTGACATAGTACTTGAAAATTTTCCCATCTGCCATGTGATCAGAGGAGACGAGATGAGCCTTTTTTTCATGGCTTAACTCAAAAAAATTTGTGATGACATCTAGTACTTTGGCACACAACTCTTCTTTAACCCCATGATTTGTGACCTGAAAAAACCCAAAATTTTCACAAGCTTCTGCTATCTTTTGAACGAGGATATCATCATCCTCATTCATGTCAATGACCGGAATTTGCCAATCACAAGAAATATCTTCAAGATTTGGCCTATGGTTTTCAGGAAGAACGAATTTCGGGGTTATAGATGAAGATGAACTCAGATTGTCATCTGCCCACTGGAAAGAAGTCATTTGGTACGACTTTATTATCTTTCAGGGTTTTGAACAGATTACTAAGTGAAGGTTGTGGCGTGAAGGGGCAAAGTATGATTAAGAACCATTATGTATTAGGAATATTAAGAAGGAATTAGCGTTAAATTCAAGCGCCATGTTGCAAAAGTTTATGGTGTAATTGGGGCCCACCAATAAGAGCAGTGAATCAGTGATATATCTACTTTTCAAAGGAAATTTAACAAAAATGACGTTGAATTTAGCTACAGCGCATCTAGGCTTTAAAAATAAATGGGAACCATGTTGTACACGATAGAGAGTGTTTTCTTGGTAGAACTGGCATTGCTAAACCGAGAAGCTGATGGCATGATAGCACCATCTATACCGTGGACTCAAAGCTATATTTTTGCTTACGGATTATTTTTGACTCATTTGGAGCTTTACAACGGAAAGAATGAGTAAAGAATTAGCTAAGATGCTATTTTTTCGCTCATTTGGAGATCTACAAATGAAGAATGAATAAGAAAATAGCTTTAAATGTAGGAAAATTTGCCAAAAAAAACCTTATAAAATCTTGAATTTGTGAGAAAAAACCTTATAAAAAATTTTTTGTGAGAAAAAACCTTAAAGTTTAATTTTTTTGCGAGATGAAACCTAATGGCACTATTCCGGCATTAAACTTCATTTACCGGCGTTGTTGGTGTTATTAGAGGTCAGCGGAGGTGTGTGGTGGTGAACCATGATGGCAGAGAGTGGTAAAGGAACTTGATTTTCACTTTCTCTCTCCACTTTCTCTCGCCTCTAATGGGTTAATTAAGATAGATAATAATGGTTTATTAATTAAAAAGCATTTAATTAGGCTTAATAATCATGGTCAAAGCCATTAAATTGCAGTCAATGCCAGAATAGTGTCATTAGGTTTCATCTCGCAACAAAATTGAAGTTTAAGGTTTTTTCTCGCAAAAAAAAATTTATAAGGTTTTTTCTCACAAATTAAAGATTTTATAAGGTTTTTTTTGACAAACTTTCCTTAAATGTATGGTACACCTGAATCAATAGTATAAATTGTAGCATGATAGTGAAGTGTGTACAAGTTTCCCGTTGTGTTTTACAATTTTTCACGATTTTAGGAAGAGTTCAATGCCTTCCTAGACATAATTTGCGGATTCCAAATTTAAGAATGTTACATGTTTTGCCACGACCTAGCAACTAGCAAGATGCTGATTGATTGATATGTTTTCTTTAAATGAAATATTGTTTACTCTTTTTTTTGAAATTAAAGATTGTTTTTTTTCATGGTCAATTGGTCATAATAAATCTGAATTAATAATTCCAAGAGGTGAGATCTGTGATTATGATTTTGTTGGACAAGAATTTTATTCATATGTCCTCAATTATTTGCTCTATTCCCTCTAGTATGTTTTCCTCCAAAAGTGCGTTATTTGATGATTAAAACCACACAATTTAATTTGCAATAGTAATTAAAGATAGGTTAATTACTCACACCAAGACTAATAGTTAGGCCAAATCTTCATTAGATTGATTTAATCCACATATTCGAACTTTTATTTGTTTTCTAAAGGAAACCATAGAATCGATCTTACTTGGTAAGCCAAATCTTTTTGTGATTTTAACAATTATATAGAGATGAACTGAGCGTACCAAAAAGCAATAATATTCAGCTGATGAGCATTATCGATGATTACATACAAGCTAATAATTAACATTATGCTGCAATGTACCTAAGCACATGTTTATTTTGTGGCTGGCTATTAGAGTTGGCAATCCTGGATCCAACCCAATAACCTGACCGAAAGTCAATGAGAGAAACTTGAACTTGACCCGAATTGATCCCGAACAACCCGAGCTTAAATAAACATATTTTATAGTAAGTTATACACTATTTATGATATTTTTTAGCACAACCCAGAATTGGCCTAAAAACAAACTCAAACACTACCCGTTGACCCGAATTTGCACCCCTACTTGCTATGTTTGGTAGACTTCAAATTAAAGTGAGATAACTTGTGATGATCAATGCGTGAAACTGCCGAACACCTAATGGTAATTGTGACTATCCGAAGCAATGTTTACAACAAATAAACAGTTGGCTTGGTTTAAGACAAATGCAGGGGGTCCTCGTTGCACTTTCATTCATGGAGCAAAAAGATTAAAAGATGAAAACATTCTCCAAATTCAGAAACAAAGTCATTAATGCAGATATGGCAGCTCTTGGCTATGGTATTTTGAGATCCAGGAATCCTAGTTTTGGAAAGATCATGTAATTGTTTATATTAATTTGTTATCGATATCAAAGTTTCAGTTAAAGTAGAACTGCACAGATGACAGATTATAGCTAGAAATGTTAGCAGAGAGGATAGAGAATGGTCAGAATCTATATTTATAAGATTTTTAAAATTGGGGGATTACAATATTATACTACGTTAAATCACTTGCATTTGTGAAGAAGTGTAGAGATAGAAAAGGTATTTACAACGGCCCTTTTATGAAATGAATCAAGCAAAGAATAATTCAATATAATTTTGAATAACAGAGGCAACGTGTGTGGTAATCTCTAGAAATTTTTGCATGCTATGCGTGCAAGTCATGTTAACGTTTTTTTCTCAATTAGTTATTCATTAGTGTTACAATTTTTTTGATTTGAACAGACACTTATAGAGATGGCAATGGATCTTGAAGCCGGCTCGGATCCGTTGATCAAAATCTGTTTTATGGGTCTATATCCCAAAATTTTAGGCCTGGCAAATCCAGACCGGATTTGGATCCTATGATCAGAATGCGGATCCGAATACGGACTCGGATCAATAGATCTTTTTTTTTTTAAAAAGTGGTTGGGCTGGATTTAAACTTTTAATTAAAATGAATACCCTAACCCACGACATATACCTGGCCTTCTCTCTCATCCCACACCCCTTGTGGCCCTCTCTCTCACCATCCCCTTCTCTCTTTCTCCTCCATCACTAGCATCCGGATCCCGGCCAAGTAAACCACCAACGCCGGCACTCCAACACCCTCCCCTTCTCTCTCACGTATCCCCCTCACTTTCACTCCCTCTCTCTCTCTCTCGCCATTCAACCAGCTGGTACCAAGTAGCCAACCCACCACCAGCAACCGCACCCGTGGGCACGATCAGCAACGACATCGCACGACCACCAGCCTCTCGACGACCTCCCCCCTTCTCCCTTTGTCGCGTCACTCGTCATCTCATCACTTCGCTTCCCCCTCTCTCCCCCTTTTCTCTCTCGTCATCCCTAGCCACCCACGACCACCAAACTTTAGACGACCTTCCCCTTCTCCATCCGTCGCGTCACTCGTCATCTCATCACTTCGCTTCCCCCTCTCCCCCTTTCTCTCTCGTCATTCCTAGTCAGCCCACGACCACCAGTCACCAGTCACACCACCAATCATGACCACTGCGACTTTTGTAGCGAATCTTTCTAGTGAATTTTTTGATTTCTTTGCTGAATTTGTGTTAATTTTTGAATTTGTAACAAAGTTGGTAAATCATGAAAAAGTAGGCAGAATAGCTTAAATTATGGATGGATGCATCCCAGACCCGATTTGGACTCGAATTCACGATCCGGATCCGAATCCTACTTTTTCAGATCCATCAGATCTGGGGTGAATATGGATCCATCCTCTAAATACGGATTCGGATTCAGGTCCATTTGGATCGGGTCCAAATCCGACCCGTTGCCATCCCTAGTACAGTAACCCTTTAGTTATACATGTGACTAGGACTGTTCGTGGGTCGGGTTGGTGCGGTCTGGTATGTAACCCAAACCAAACCGCAAATATACGGTTTGACAATTTTCCAACCCAAATCACACCGCACTTTTGCCCAAACCAACTCAAATCGAACCAAGCAAGATGGTTTCGTACGACGTGGTTTAACCTTTTTTTCCTCCGCAATATGAGTTTTGTAATCTAAGAACTAAAAAAATTTGTACAAAGTTGTTGATAAACCAATACATAATTCTCTAAAACTATATAATAAATACTGAGCAGATGAGTGGAGGTAGGAGGAGCAGGAGCAGGGGATTGCAAAGAGCAGATGACAGATGAGTGCAAAGACCTAAACTAATACTCGTATTAACTTGTATAGTCGTATTATCTCGTATACTTGTATGCTTGTCAAGTGCTTTTTTTTTTAAAAAAAAGATAAACTTTATTTTAAAAAAATCATATAAATTTGCGGTTTACTTGGTGCATTCGGTTTACAAAAATTCAAACCCAACCCAAAACGCAAACTGCAGTTTGCTTGAAATATCAAACCAACCCACAATTTTGAAACTGCAAACCAACCCAAACCGCAAAAAAAAGTTTGGGTTGCGGTTTGATGCGGTCCAGACCGCACTTTGAACAGCCGTACATGTTATACTGAAATTCAAGCAAGCGATACATTCATGCCACACATAGGTGCCGGGAGCTAGTACTTCTCATGATTAAAAAATATATGATGTACTACATTACTTAAGCAATACCAAGACAATAAAAAACACCAAGTTTAATTTAGGCTCCGTTTGGTTGGGCATAAAATAATTTCAGTGTAAAATGAGTTTCATGGAAAACAATTTACAATGGAAAACACAATTCCAAAATTAGTTTTCCGTTGTTTGGCTCCATATCAGAAAAATGATAAAATGAGAGGAAAATGAAAGGGAAAATAAGGAGATAGTGAGAGGAGTGTACAAGAGAGAGAAGGAAAACAGATTTCCCTTCATTTTGAAAGGAAAATGGTTTTCCATTATTGAGAGAGCAATTTTACTCCAAGGGAAAATGGTTTTACATTCCTTTGCAAACCAAACAATGTAAAATTAAAAATAGAGGAAAACAATTTTCCAGAAAAATGTTTTACGCCCTACCAAACGAAACCTTAGTCTTAGTCCCGTTGAAATGAGAATAAGACACTTGAAGATTGTGATTTGTAATACCAAACTTGATGTCGCACTTGAAAAGATTAGTAAATCTTAAGCAAGATCGTTTTACAATAGAAATAGTATAAGTTGACCTTAATTTTGAGCTAAAAGGTTCACTTTTAAAGTTAAAATTACCTTATAATTTAAAAAGGTTAGTTTTAGATAACGGTCTTTTTTCACCAAATACCCATGACAATTTTTTTTTATTCACTCGGATACCCTAACTTTTTTCAAAATTCACCAAATACCCCTGACTTTTAAAAAAATGATGCAAAATGCCCTTAATGACTAACGGCGGTTAACTCCGTTAGTCATTAGCGTTAATTAATCCAAAAAAACCCTAATTAACCCTAACTAACCTTAATTAAACCTAAAACTCTAACTAACCCTAACTAACCCTAACCCACCCCCCCACCCCACCACCCCCACACCCACAACCCCATCCCCACTACCCCCCTTCCCCCTCCCCCCCGCCGTGCCACCCTCCTCCCCACCTCCACCAGCCCCGCCGCGCTTCCCCCCCCCCCCCCCCCCCGCGCTTCCCCCTCCCCTTCGAACCCGCAGCCCCCCCTTCCCCACTCTTCGAATCGCAAAGGGAAGAAGGAAATATGGGTTCAAGCACTTTAAACAACCACAACAAACGGCGGCAATAAGGTGAGGATAGAGAATAAAGCGGCGGCACGGCGACGGTGGAGCGGATAAGCTCCGCGATAGAGGAAAGAAAACACCAGGGCAATAACACAAAACGTAAAGAGAGAAAAAAGGAGAGAAAGAAGGTGAGTGGTGGCGGCATGCCGTGGTGACGGAAGCGCAAAGAAAGATCGACGCTTATCTCGGTGACGTGAAGAAAAAAGAAAGGAAAGCAAAAGCCGGCGAGAATGAGGGAGGAGGAGGCGCGGGGGAGATCGTGGAGGGAGGGCCTGCGTGGGGAGGGGGGTGGGCTGGTGGGGGCCGGGGAGGGGGATGGGGAGGGGGCCGGTGGGGGCCGGCGGGGAGGGGGAAGGGGGGCTGGTGGGGCTTGGGTCGTGGGGGTGGGGTCAAGTTAGGGTTAGGGTTAGTTACGGTTTTAGGATTACTTTAGGTTTTTAGGGTTAATAGGGTTTACTTAGGATAATTAGGGTTAATTAGGGTTTGTTAGGGTTAATTAACACTAATGACTAACAAAGTTAACCGCCGTTAGTCATTAAGGGAATTTTGTGTCATTTTTTTAAAAGTCAGGGGTATCTGGTGAATTTTGAAAAAAGTTGGGGATCTCGTGTATAAAAAAATTGTCGTGGTTATTTGGTGAAAAAAGATCATTTTAGGATAAATACCCTCGTCTTACCATAAGTATGATGAGGCGATTTATATGAGATTGTGTATGAAAAAATGATGACCTTTTATACGTTTATGCAAACCCTAGCATGATTAATATGTGATGTATTCCTTTACATTCCCAAATTAGTTGTTTATTTGTTCTTGCTTAATTGATTGTGCTATTTCCAATACTAGATAAGGGATAATTAGTATTGCTATCATTCCATTGTCTTGATCACAACGATAATTGGGTTTTGATGGATTTGAGTATTTCAATTAAGGACATAAAGTTCTCCAAGGGAGTAGGTAGAATGGCTTGTTAGGAAGTTAGAGTGCCACGTTTAATGTCTTTAATTTGCATAACTCCACGGGAGTAGGCTTGAGTGCATATTAGGGAAGCAATAGATACTCGAGAGAGTTTTATGGTATTTTCTAGGGTGTACTTTTCCTCGTGAACATTTAATTGACTAGTTTGGGGTAGGAATTATTATTGTATTAGTTCATGCTAGTGGGGATACTTAACTCTAGAGTCTTTTATTTATATATTAATTAGTATAATTTATTTGACCATCATTGATATTAATCTCCTTTAGTCTTACCTTTATTTAACGGCTAATCATAGAACAACTTTCTCTCTGTGGGATCGATCCTGACCTACCCTACTACATAGTTAGGTTAATTATTTTTGTTAGGTGTGCGACACGTCTATCAGTTTGTAAAGCCGAATGTCAAAGTATACATGTCGGGACGAAGAATGATTCCAGATGCTTTGAAATCTAAAACCACTCTTTTAACATGGGTACCTACAAAACAAGTATAAGTTTGCAGAAACAGATATATATGAAAGACATTTGCAAAACAAGCATAAGTTTGTAAAATGAAAGGATATGTGAAAAAGATATCATGAGCTATGCCCGGCTCATGTCGGCGTAGAGCTATGTCCCGCTCCAAAGGTAACTTATGAACTATGTCCGACTCATAACAGTATAGAGCTATGTCCTGCTCCAGGGTGATATTTGGCTGAAGACTAGCGCTCGCAGTAGTTACCTTCAACCCCATTTACGAGCTATGTCCGGCTCATGACGGTATAGAGCTATGTCCCGCTCCAGGGTGATAATTAGCTGAAGACTAGCGCTCGTTGTAGTTGCATTCGACCCTATTTATGAGCCATGTCCAGCTCACGACGGTATGAAGGCTAGCGCTCGCTGTTGTTGCCTTCTGAATACGAACCCGATTAACGCTCGTTGTCTCAGTCCGTAGATATTATGAGCTATATCCGGCTCATGACGACATGAAGACTAGCGCTCGCTGTTGTTGTCTTCGGGTGGCTTGTTTGCATTTTGTGGTGTGAAGATTTGTTGCTGAAAAATCTTTGTAAAGTAGTGCATATAGCATTATAGTGTGAATGGCTAAGTAGTAGTTTTGCAAAGTATTTTTAAAGTTCGTTAATTTGTCACGCGCGACGTTTAAGCGTAACGAACATTTGAAATGTTAATAACTGAAGAGGTGGGTCCCACCTTGGCTATGAATCCCCAAACGCGTTGCTTAGCCTGGTGCGCAGGACGCAAAGGATTGCGCTGGGTGGCGCTCTCCGTAAGGACGTTTTACTCCATGTAATCCACATACAATAAAAAAATTTAGAAATATCATAGTATAGGGTTTGATCCCATGACTTTAAGTTTCTACACTAAAGTCTTAACCGCTAGAACAAGTGATGATGATGATGATGATGATGATAATAATAATAATAATAATAATAATAATAATAATAATAATAATAATAATAATAATAATAATAATAATAATAATAATAATAATAATAATAATAATAAATGAACATTTTCCTTACCGGGGCATTACCCGGCCTAATAACTAGTTAAAAAGTAACTCATTTAAACATACAAGTAAATTCATTTCCGCAAGTAACCTCATTGTATATATGATTGAATAACTCTATTTTGTTGTATGAATAACAATAACCTCATTTATTCATAACAGTAAACCCTCTTGAACGTACGAGTAAAATATATTCTCATATTATTCTACTATGTTTTTTTTCTTGTCTTACATAATTTGAGAGAAAAATTTGTGTAGCTCCAAAGTGTTACACAAAAATTAAAGAGTTTTTTTTTTTTTTACAATCAGCATCTCGATCCACCTAATATTATTGTTTTCAAGATCATTGACATTTTTCTTCCTTAATTTGCTTCTCATATTTGTAACACACTACTCACAATTAAAATATACTATCGAGTTGGTTCCTTTACAGGCTATTAGAATTATAAGGTGTATAAAAGGTTTAATATATGAACCGTTGACTCAATTTGTACTAGAGGAATACTGTAATATACAAAATATGTATATTTATCATAAATTAGACTATAATCCATAACACTTGGACGTTCATACTGCAACATAAACAATGAGCTTAAGCTATAAGTATTGGTTAACTTTGGGAACATTAATTTGTAACACATCTTAAGCAAGCTTCAATCACACATTTTAAAGACTTCTTTAACCAGTCTACTTTTCCCCTCTTGTTTACGGAACTCTTGAATGAACTCACCGAAAGTGTAGCTTCTATACAAAGGAGGATGATTTTCATCAACCAACTCTGATATGGGGCTAACACAATCATGCTCATTCGGGCCAACAAACATAGCGAACGAAACCCTTTTCTTCGCCACATTAGTCACTGCCCTATGACGTACACTCTTATACCTGTCATTGCTTAGAACTTGCAATTGATCACCCACATTGATCACAAGCGAATTCGGAGAAGGATTAACGGTAATCCATCTTCCATCTTTGAGCACTTGAAGGCCTGTCACTCCTTCCTCTTGTAGTAGTAGTGTAAGGATATTGAAGTCCGTGTGATCGCGCAATCCTAAGGTAAGCTCAGGTTTTGGACATGGTGGATAGTAATTTGCTTGTGCTGTGTATGTAGGATTTAAACTTTGCTGTAGGAAGTCTATGTGTAAACCAAGTCCTTGAGATAATAGGCTCAGTATTTGAGTGCTAAGAGCGCCAATTTGCTTGGTATATGTAGCAACAATTTCCCTGCAGTAAGTTGATCAAGGAACCTAAATATAATCTTAACGGTAGATTGGAACGCACATTATCAAAGTCCAACAAAGACCAATTCCAATCCAAAACAATTTGGGTTCTGAATTTGAGTCATCATTCAATCCGAACTTTTTATAAGTCTAATTGAATTCAGTAAAAATAATTTTTTTGAAAGTCCAAATTCAATCTAATCTAATCTAAATTTCGGATTCGGGTTCTTTTTCCGATTAGGCCTACATAAACCTTTGTTCTCAAAAATTAAAATTGGACCGAATTACTTTCTAAGCACATCTAGAGATGTCAAAAAACTAATAATATATCATTTTGTTTTAATTATAGATGTCTCGGTTATATTGCCAAAATCATGACTCATAAACTCTACCTATCATACATTAGAAAGTATACTTATGTAGGATCATGTTTGCACTTTTTTTGCGGTATCGTTAGATTCTTTTAAATGTGAACTTTTTATAATACCAAATATTCATACTTTTTGAATATATAACTAGAGATAATATGATCAATGATGTGTATTAGAAATTACGTAAATAAAAAACCATGGTAACCTAAAATGCAGAGAGTGGATTATATTTTATTTAAAAGATTGTTTGGCCATGAATGGAGTTTGCTAAAGTTGAGTCCAAATTCAAAGTCAGCCCAAACTTAATCTTAGATCAATTATTTAGCCCGACAAATAAAAGCCGATTGGGCTAGATTTCGGATTTTTCCTATATAGTCCAAAGAGATAGATAGAGGCCTGGAAGAGCAAGACATTAATACCCCAAAAATAATTGAAAATATCCATTTCAGACCAATTCTCCCTCAACCTGGTGAAAGTCCTCTTTGACCTTGAGCTGGTTAAGGGCTAAAGCGAATGTTACCCTTCACCTCAGGCTTAGACCAATCCAAAAATTACTTCAAACATTTCTATTTTTTTTTTATTCAAGAATTAACTCGCCCAAGTGATGATCTCGCACTCACGGGAGGTATAGAAGGGGCTATTCCAACCCATGCGAAACTTCTGTAGACCTGAATGCGATTTATAACCAAAAGAAATATTTACACAAAATCCCCAAATTGAGGCCGATGGGAGCCGAACACCCGACCCAAGATTGGGAGGTGGGAGCTCCAAACATTGGGCTCCCATGATAACTTCAAACATCTCTATTGTAAGCGCAACTCTTGGGAAGTTGGTGCTCACTTGAAATATTTTAAATGCCCTTTATTTTTAAAAAAATATTTTACAAATTGATTATAATACACTATGACTATTGTACATTTTTTTCTATAACTTGAAGACGCACGCTCCGCATTTGAATCTGGTTTTCATTAAAGAAAAACAGAGAAGGAAACTATAGTAGTCAATTAAGAGGTGTTAGCCAATTACCGCACGCCTACTCTCTCTCTAAAATGATTGCCTATTTGTGTTTTATTATGTCTAATGATGATCAACTTTGAACATATTTTTCACTTATATATTAAAAATATTATTGTGGGGATCTTGTCATACTTCATACTTCCTCCGTTTCATAATAAGCGCAAGATAGGGACGTAAGACAAAGATTTAATAAACATCACTTTCAAAAGCCAAAAAAGTCATAAAATACCCTTTTCATTATCAAAAGGAGGAGATAGAAAAGCAAACCACACAAGTCTGTGATGGGTAATCTTGTCATTTTGTCACTTTCTTTTTTCCACGTAAGGTATGTTTCACTTATTTTAAAACGTTCTAAAATAAGTAAGTGTTTCACTTATTATGGAACTGATGAAGATAAATTTTAGCGGTGTATTGTCAAAATGTGATTAATTCGATTTTTACTAGTACGCGATTAAAGACCTAATAAAAGCAAATACTTCCTCCGTTTTTTTTAATGGTTACACTTTGAGTTTTGACACTATTTACTAGGAGTGTTCATAAATATCCGATCCGATCGATCCGATCCATGATCCGGCCGATCCGATCCGGCTGATCCGATCCGGCTGATCCGATCTCGGTTTTTCGAATATCCGATCCGGTTTTTTAGTTTTTGGATATCCGAAAATTTTCGGATACGGGTCGGAAATTTTCATTTTCGATCCGAAATATCCGAAAATATCCGTTTTCAAGGCCTGATATCGAAATATCTGATGATCTGATCCGATCCGAAACTTATTTTATGAACTTTTCCTTTGACAAATTCAATTTTTTAGTTTTCGGATACCCGATGCGATCCGAAATTTCGGATATCCGATTTTTCGGATCGGATTCAGATCGCATTTTTCCCGATCGGATATTTCGGATCGATTATCCGAAATGAACACCCCTACTATTTACAAAATTATGATTGACTATCCTTTGTGATTAATGGGTAAGGAAAAATTTAGTCATATGAGATATTTTTTTATAATATTTACCGATGTAAATTTAGAGATATTAATGTTTAAACATTTACATTGACAAGTGTGAGAAGGTATAGTGTAACTATTAAAAAAGAAACAGACGGGGTAAGACATACTCATACCTGTAACGAGGAGGATTCTGAGGCAATCTTTGAGTAAAACTAGTATCAACAGGATGCCAAGTATGGAAAAAGGCTTCACCCCACATAGAAATCTTCTCTTGAGTTTCTTGATCCTTAATAAAATACTTGAAAATTTTTCCATCTTCCATATGATGAGGTGAGACCAAGTGAGCTTTTTCTTCATATGGAAGTTGGAAAAATTTTGTGATAACATCCAATACATCGTTGCATAACTCCATTGAAATCCCATGATTAATCACTTGAAAAAACCCAAATTCTTCACAAGCTTTTGCTATCCGTTGAACAAGGGCTTCATTATCTTCATTCATGTCGATGATCGGAATCGAATCCGAGTGAGGATTGATTGTGAAAGTTGGTTTGTTTTCATCTGGGACGATGAATTTTGGTGTAAGTGAAAGAGGGTTAGCATCATTTGCCCATTGAAAAGAAGCCATATGATCCAATTTAAGATTATTAGGAGTACTATGAAAAAAATGAAGATCTAAAAAAATAAAGGTGTTTACTTAAAATGAGAAAATTAGATCATATGATAGCTGAACCAATTTGATGTTTACTGTTTCCTACTATGCATCAAAAGAAACAAACCAAACAAAAAGAGAGAAAAAGATCAGTGAAAAATTGATTAGCTATGAACTTATGACTTAATTAATAAGCTAAGCTGACTTGATCACGATGGATTAGCAGTACAACTGGAATATATCATTTATTTAGTGTTTTATATATATTACAATCAACTCGACGTGATAAACGCTAAAACAGTAGCTAGATTCTTTTTTTTATAAGGGGAATAAATTCTTGTTCGCTAAAACAGTAGCTAGATTCTTTTTTTTATAAGGGGAATAAATTCTTGTTTTTTAGTAAACTTGTAAAGTGATCGAATTGGCCATATACGGTATATTAATGGTATGTGTGATAACGTGCGAGGCACATCAAAGAGATTTCTTCTTATCTATAAAAAAAAATAAAGGTTTTATATTAACTTATAAATATCACATTTGTAATTTAAAAATATTGTATAAATATTTGTATAAATGCCCTTGATATGCATTTAAATAGTGTATATCACTTTGAGATTGGGCAAAACTTCCATCTAATTTACTCCATATGTGTATCAAATAAACACATAGGAAGAACCGAAGAAGCAATTGGAGGGAAGTGAAAATGCCTCGTCATTGCACATGCTTTAAGACCTCTTATTTTTATTCTTTATTGGTAGGAGTAAATATATGCTTATGTATATTTTGGCTATGTTTAGCATATAATAATATATGAAACACGTGTAATAAGGTACGAAAAGCGGTGTCTTTCTATATACTATTATAGTACACAAACACTTTATCTGGGTAACAATGATGCAAGAGTGGAAAGGGAAAGGAAGGAGACCGAAGATCAAACTTTGTATTTTTGTTTCAAATCTTCTTAGATTGGAAGGATTTGGTTTCTTAAATAAGGACGGAAATTAAAATGAATCCTTCCAATTTTCCTTTCCTTCCGTTCCCGCTTCCTCCATGCTTTATCTAAACAAGAAAAAAAAAAGTAATCCTTCCCTTTGCCTTCTCTCTAATTCTTTGCAAACTCCCCTATTCAAACAATCTCTTAAATTAAAGACGAAAAAAAGTTCTTACCGTTATAGAATTTTCCCTTTTTTGGATTGGTAAGATGAATTGCCCTACGGACCGGAACCTCGCAGAGGTCAACCCTGGTCGATCCGGCTTAGCGGACTAGACACTTTGAGTGTAAGGGGGGAGGGTAAGGGAAATCCCTATGCATATAAGTTATTTGGTTAAAAATCAAAAACTAAACTAATCCGAATTAGTAATTTGGTATGGATTTTTTTAAATTGGTTTGGTCTGGATTGACAAAAAAATTATTTTGGTTTGGTTCGATTTTTTTTCTTCTGAAAAACAGACAAAAAAAAACAAGCCAAACCGAAGTTTAGAATATACATATGTGATATATTATCGCCATATGGGCTTTTGATGGGTTTAAAATATCTTCACCGATTTGTCTCTCTTTCTTCTAAGTCCTAACAGACTTTAATTCTCCTGAGCCGTTTTTCCCTTTCTTTCTAACTCACTATCAACCGTTTCTCTCTCTCCTCCATATCTTCCTCTCCTCCGTTTCTCTCTCTCTCCTCCACTTCTCCTTTTCCTTTGTTTTTCTCCCTCTCGAAGATATGTCATCTGTTTCTCCTCTCGAAGAAGATATCTTCTCCATTTATCACTGAAGATCGAAGATCTCCTCATTTCTCAGTGCAATTATTGTAGTTATTTTTCGTTATTTGAAGATCAAAGCAGTCAAGCAGATCTCCATTTCATAATTATGTATGTCATTTTTTCCATTATTAAGTACAATTATTGTAGTTATTTTTTGTTATAAATGTTACAAATGTACTAGTATTTCGTTATTTACAAATATCAAGAATTTACAATTATAAAACATGTCATAAAAATTTTGTTCTTTGTAAGAATTTACAATCATGATAGATTAAGTTACCATATTTTTATTCTGTGTTATGTAATTTCGGTATATTCTTTGTTACATAATTTTAGTTTGATTTGGATTTTGGAACAAAAAAGTAATTTATGTTTGGTTTGAATCTCGGTTCGGTTTTGGTTTTATAATTTCAGTTTGGTTTCGGATGAATTTCTATTTGAATTTCTATTTGGTTTTAGCTTGGTGTTATATAATTTTCCTTTGTTTCATGTAGATTACAATATGTAGAAATTTACACTTCTCATAAACTCTACCGTTCTGCAAGGGAAGGGACTATGTGTTAAATATGGGCCTGGGCCGCACCCATCACAAGGAGAGAGAGTCCACTTCACAAGACAAAGGAGGTTCCACCTTAAAACCATATGGCAATAAGGGGAGTAGCCCCTTTGCATTATAAAGTGAACTCATCTCTCTTCTTTTATCAATGTGGGACACTCACATGTGTTGTGCGCTATACATCATAACTTAATTCAACACTCCCCCTCACATGTGAGGTCCCTTTTTTAAATGGCCCAGAGTAAATTAACGGCCCCAGCCGTGGGTCTGGCTCTGATACCATGTTAAATATGGGCCTGAGCCGCATCCATCACAAGGAGAGAGAGTCCACTTCACAAGACAAAGGAGGTTCCACCTTAAAATCATATTGGCAATAAGGGGAGTAGCCCCTTTGCATTATAAAGTGAACTCATCTCTCTTCTTTTATCAATGTGGGACACTCACATGTGTTGGGCGCTATACATCATAGCTTCAACACTATGTCTACTAGCACATATAGAATAGCCTATATCTAGAAACTCCGAATTAATCACCTTGATTTGCAATTTTTGCAAATCGAGTAGCAAAAGAGTAACAAAAAACACAAAAACATGCATTTGGCGTGGGAATGGATGAGGGGAAAAAGTAATAGTAAAAGTCGATTTGGCATTTTTACGATCCATCAGTGGAAAAATGGTTAACCACGAATTTGGCAAATTTTATTTCATACCTTTCTCTACTTGATTGTATATTTGAAAAATATTATTATAGTATATATTTTCTACTTAACTGTATATATCTACGTTGTGTATATTTTCTACTTAACTGCATATATATCTATTTTCTCAAAGTCCAAATCAAATCCAATATGATCTAATCTAAATTTCAAATTCAGGTTCTTTTTCCGATTAGAGGTCTACATAAACCGTTGTTCTAAAAAAAAAAAAATTAGGCCCACTTCTAAGCACATGCATGCTACAGACTCAAGAAAAGATTTCAAAAAATTAATCCATGCACTTGACAAAAGAAATAAAAATATTCCTAGGTGAATACAAAATATAGAAACAAGAATAAACATATTAAAGCTACATCTATTTAGCTAACCTATTCTAAGTTTGTAACTTCCTTCTCTATTTAGTATCAGTGTTTTCCTATTAGTCGTAAAAAGGCCACTTGAAAAGTAATATAAGCAAAGAATGATCATTTGATATAAATAATCGTGCCGTTATTAGGCTGTGCAAACAAATTAATAAAGACAAGGCCCCGGAATTCCTAGGGCCCGAAATCTGAAAAATACAACATAATAAACATTGACAGCGCTTGCTTACTTTAATTATGGAGGTTGGCTGAGTTGGTCAATACTCCAAAATTAGAGTCTATGATTGCGAGATCGACTCTTCTCCGCAGCTTTCCTATCTTGCTTTTCCACAATTTCCCTTTTATTGTTTTTTTTTTTTTTTTTTTTTTTTTGGAATGTTAGATCCAGTAATCTTATTCACTGCAGTACTGCACAATGACTATTCACTTTTTCATTATCTTAGCATGAAGGATATTATGTATTCTCCTTTGGCCTATTCTTGTAATTTTTTTATTCTTGTAATTTTTTGAAGTCAGATTCTGGGTGTGGTGTTGGCCAAGGTTCTGCTACTTCATCACATAAATCTTTTTTTCTATTATAACTTTTTAGGGTGAAATAGTAACCTTATTAATGTTACCTTTGTAGGTAGAACATTATTAATAACTTGGTTTTGTATTAATGAGTTTGAGGTTTTGGTTTTTCAATTTGCAAGAACATAAACATATAATCGTATATATTATAAAAGAATTTTTTATCATTTAAGTTGCCAAAAAAAATTACTAGGGGCCCAATCCTAAGATTAGAATGCGCCTCCAAAATGCTTAAGACGCCCGCATATGATGAAGATAACCTAGATTTTGATTGAACTTTGGTGGGCAAAGTTTTGACTGTGAGAACTTATTATAATTTTGAAGCGATAAAGAGAACCCTAAACCAAATTTGGTCTATATCAACAGGAGCTTTCTTCCGATCCATAGAGAATGGTTTGTTTGCGGTACAGTTCCCAAGTATGCGTGACAAAAATAAGGTACCGTCCGGGAGGCCTTGGACTAGGGGTGATAATGAGCTCGACCCGTTCGCAAACAGCTCGGGCTCGGCCCTGGCACCACAACTCGTCAAATCTCGGCTCGTGGTACCTCGGCTCGGATTCGGGCTCGGCCGAAACCTTAACTTGCCAAGCCGAACAAACTTAAGCTCGGCCGAAATGCTCGTGAACAGCTCGTATATTTTATTTTTAAAATTAATTAGGAAAAACAAATTAAACATTATTCATTAAAAATATAATATTTTAATACTTCAATTTGAAATCAATATTAATACTTCATTAAATTAAGGTAATTGAGTTCTATTGGTTAGGGATTATGAAGAATTTATAACGAAGTTATGTGCTTATTGGTTTAGAGCTCAATCAATCTTTTGAGGTAATAAAGTTAAGTTATGAGTTCTCGCTGAACACGTTTAG
The DNA here is from genome assembly GCA_947648045.1 of Beta corolliflora. NCBI lineage: Eukaryota > Viridiplantae > Streptophyta > Magnoliopsida > Caryophyllales > Amaranthaceae > Beta > Beta corolliflora. The sequence goes on from CANSZD010003522.1 coordinate 47,144, forward strand.
CAATAAATCATAGTTTTATACTTTCGCATTTCATGGACGAAATTCATTTTAACAAGTGGAAGAGTGTAATAGCAAGCTTTCAAGCACCTTAATTAAAAAGCTAATTATACCTTATTAATCTAATTGAGTTACTAATATAAATTCTCTTATGGAAACTTCAATTTGATAAAAGATGAGAATGTTTTAGAAATGATGTTATCTACATTTCTATGATATAAGCTAGTAATAAGTTTTATTGGGTTAAAAAAAATTCTTAATCTCTCTCTTTCATCCTTCTGTTCTCGCGTCTTCATAAAATTATGCCAAGTATAACTTGAGTTGTAATTTGTAAATGCAGAAACCTTAAGCACTTAGCCCTTGTAAATTAAGAAGTAGAAATCATTCTTGATTATTCTTTTATTATATCGCCTAATATAAGTTGGTAGAAGAAGCTAGAAAATTCCAATTAAACTTCACACTCTAGAGCCCTCAACACGCCTTCCCTGTACAGCCCTCAACCTTCCTCCTCGCCTGGCCAGCCATAGTGCCGGTGTTTTACCCCCGACGTTCAGCCCCCTGGTGTCCTTAATTCAAGTAATATGTTGTGGTGCATTGCATGTTGTTGTTGCTGCCCTGTTTCTCCTCTCCTCTGTTTCTCTATCATCAAGCTTGCCAGTCAACGGTGCTTATTGATGTCGTGTTTCCGCCGCCGGCAGAAGACCACTGCAGCAGCCCTTTCATGTTTTTGTAGATATTGTTGGCCCTTGACTCCACTTCCAATTTTAGTAACATATTTGAAGGTATACGATTAATCTTGTTTTCTCCTCTTTATTTTCAAAAAGCTCAAATTATATTTTTCTGTTACAGATGATATAGGTCAACATATAAGTCAATATTTAATTACCATATACTCTCTCCGTCCCTAAATAGAGTACGCATTTTTCCATTTATGTTTGTTCCAAATAGATTTTCCATTTCCTTATTTGGTATGGGTCCACCAATTAAAATATTATTTTCGCTTTCAATTTTTATATTATCACTCACTTCCCCATACTGGCCCACATTCTCTCTCCTTAATAAACAATTCATAAAAAGTGTGCCAACTTCTATATTTAATTATGATTTAATACAACTAAAGTCCTACACATGATTTCTTCTTAATACTTCGTGCACAAAAGAAATGGACACTCTATTTAAGGGACGGAAAAGAGAAAAAAAAAAAAAAAATAGTTAGAGTATGTATAATGTGCTCTTTGACTCGACTTACTCTTAAGATCCCTCATTAAAAAATTAGAGAAGGGAGAGTAGGATAGAGTTCATATTAAAGCTAATACTTGCATTAGTAATTGTTGTGTATCCCACATCGACAAACCATTGAAAGGAAAGCCGGTCGCCTTTCTATTAAAGTAGCAAATGGGTCTTCATTAAATCCAACGTTTGGACCTTGAAAATGGGCTCTTAGCAAAAGTCTTTGTCTCTTTGATATCGAACTTTAATTTGTACACATTGGACTAATTGAAAAAAGTAGAACCGATTGAGCCGAGCCCACCGGCCGAGCTCGAGCCGTACTTTTTTAACGAGCTCGACCCAAGCTCGGAATTTCGAGCTCGACAAGCCCACGAGCCGAGCCGAGCTCGTGCTTTTATAACGAGCCGAGCCGAGCCCGTGGGTGTTCGGTCTCGGCTCGGGCGATAAGCAGCCCTACCTTGGACATTCGACCAAAGCCTTGTCATGTCAGCAGAGATTGAGGACGATGTTAAACCATCGAATATCGATTTGAATTTATGTCCCTTTGGGTTTGATTATAGAATCTACCAATGCGTAGTCGTTCGGATGCTCACATCCAAATGATTGGAGGATGCCTTGGTGATATCTTAGATCTAGACTCGAATAGAATTTCATGGGATAAGTCGGCTCGCATTAGGGTCCTTCTTGATGAGACCAAGCCTCTTCGACACGTTTAACGTATTGCTTTGAAGAATGGCAAGATAGCCTTGATTGAAATCAAATACGAGCCATTGTCGATTTTTCGTTATGCTTGTGGTATCATTGGCCACATTGAACGCAATTTCTTGACTTCAAAGGATGATGACAAAGAGGAGATATAATGGGGCTCTTGGTTTCGGGCTTCTCCAAGACGAGGTTGACAAACAATCGAAGAGGAAACTTAGGATTTCTTGCGAAGGGCTCGTAGCCTTGATTTTCGAAACCATAGCCAAGAAGTGGATGTGAGAAACAAGTAGACTTTGGTCGAGGATGAATTGCATGAGAGTGTGCTAAAGCCCTCCATGTTGGAGTTGGTACCGTAGCATTCGAGAGTATATTCTTGATCCAAAGATGGACTCTCCTTCTTTAAACAAGGAGATATCGCCCGTCCCTGTGTAAGCCTCTCCCCGCATTTCTTTTTTGGAATCGGAATGAATCCGCCACCAAATTTAAGAAATTAAAAGCTAAGGCTCGCTCATTAAAACATGATAAAGTCACTCAAGAAATTCCTAATAGTAATGTGATGACGATTGACAGGGTGAAAGAAGAAAACTTCCAGATGACATGGTTGTGGATGATGGGGTTGAGCGGATGACTTGATGACAAAGAAACCGAAATCCGATGCTACTAATAATATTGGCAAGTGATGTGAACATTGTCGAGGCAGATGTTGGGAAGCACCAACAGGGTAGGCGGTTTAGTCGTATGCACCTATCCAAAAAAAAAATTTCTCCTACTCTCTTTTACAATTAAATGTAGAAGGGAAGTAAGGTTCGTATCCATAGGGAAACAGGGACAAGTTTTATATTTAGCGTGAATCAATACCTAGATTAAACTAGGTAATAAGTAACCTGATAAAAAGGGGTTTTCAAATGAGTTATAAATAAACTAAAACTAATTAGCAAATAAATAAAATGAGAAATCAATATGGAAAGATCTTGAATCCGATTAACATCCACTTCAATTTAATTATCAATCATTGAACCTCAACTCTAATTATTTCCATAATTATCTATTGTTGAGAACTAATCTAGTATTCTTCTTATTCTTAGTTGAATAGCACGATCAGTGTAACTATAAAACCCTAACTAAAGGATATCCTAGTCCGATCAGCGTCTAAGTTCAATCCAATAGCAGCAATAAACACAGAGAACCAATAGACCTGCTAATGTCATACACGCGATAAACATTCAACAGTTGATTTTATTTCCCCAAGAAATAACCAGGACGATCTGCATCTAAGTTACTCCCTAGTTTGCTACAAATTGATAAAAGAATAAAACAATCCGATTATATCCTTAAATCTAGCATTAGATTAATTACACAATCAAACTAGTAACGTTCCTAGCATAATTATGCAAAAGTCATAAAGTGTAATCATAGAAATTAAACCATAACCAAAGGAAATAGATAAAGAGGAAAGATCTCATAATAATGGTTGAAGCTTCATGTTAACCTTCTTCAAGAACAGTTCAAGCTACAATCAGCATAGTATAAACCAATTCCATAATTTAAATCTCTAAAACTAAACTAGAAAATGTAAACTAAAAAGAGAAGATAACAAAAGAAGAATGGAGTTTTGGAGACTCTCTCTCCTCGTGTCCCGCCGCTCTCTCTCTCCAAAAACAAAGTTTGGTATTTATACTAAAGCCCAAAAATCAGCCGACAATTACACTGATCTAGCAGGTCGCGAGGTGCTAAGTACGTCGCACCGTGCGATGAGTTCCTGCCTCCAACACACGCTGCAGAGCTGGGCCTGGCAAGTGGGTCGCGACCCACGAAGCTGCTCGCGAGGTGCGAAGCAAAGGTTGCGAGGTGCGAGCATGCTCGCGTGGTGCGACCTGCGATGGCCGCTAGCTTCGAGCATGCGAGAGCGCTGCACTGCTGGGTTAGCGAAATTGCCGCGTGGCTTGATGCATTGCCGGGATGCTCGAGGCCGTTTGGTTGGACATACTCGCATGGTGCAACGTTGTTGTTGGTGAGATAATGTAGTGTTGTTGAGTCGTTTCATTGGCTAATGCTTCTTCGTGTTACAATCCCGCACTTTTCCCGGCATTTCCAAGATAACTATCCGTTTCACCTTAGGAGTTCGGAACATACAACTTTAACAATAATTAACGTACAAAATTCCGAACTTCCGCTAAGAGCTAAATAAAACACAAATGTTAACATTATAATCAAACTCCATAGCAAAGTGCAACCAAAATATCATAAAAACATCGTATAACTTGAGCGTATCAAATACCCCCCACACTTGAACTTTACTCGACCTCGAGTAAACTCAAAATGAGGATCACCAAATAAATCTTCACCCAAATATTGACAACAAACTACACTCTTTATCAACTACATCATCATCATCACATCTTAACAACATCCGCTCAAAACCTAAATGTAAAGGACAATGACCCCCCCACTTAGCTTCGAGCTACCATCAGAAATACAAAGACGCGACAACAACAATCACAAACGACAATAAAAATGTGAGCTCATGATACACTAAACTATCAGCTCGCCGATACCACAAAGATGATCTAAAACCACTTCACCTAACCTAAACAAGCAAGCCATGGAACAATAGCAAAAAGGGATAAATTCCATGCTTACTCCCAAAACAATCGGCTAACCAATGCCAGTTCTTAACCTTACCGACTAAGGACTTAAATTTCAACAATGACCTCCAATTCACCAAAAATCAACAAAAGAATGTGAAAGCCAATTATAAACAAATCTTCACAAAACCAAGGATGAAATAACTAACCCTACCCGAAAAAGCCTTCCGCCTTATGACACCAACTCCGGCAAATGAGTTTTCAAAATACATAATTCTCTCTTAATCTCTCATTTTTCCGAGGAGCCCTTTCGGGTTTTCATCCTAGCTTCTCACATTTTTATTTTTAATCTCTCTATCTTATCCGCTCAAATTAAGCCACTTTTTTGCATAGGTTGCTCTTTCGGGTTTTCAACCTATCCGGGCCCCCATTTTTGCCTGAGTCGCCCGCCCTTGCGGGTTTTCAACTCAGGGGGATTCATTTCATCACTTTTTTCTTTTCTTTTATTTTTTTTATTATTTTTTTTTCATTTTTTTAAATTGAAAGTAATAATTACAACATAGATACATGAGAATGAGAATACCCTCCCTCCTACTTAAACTACACATTGTCCTCAATGTGACGACAATTAGAAGAAAAAGTAAACTGAAAATGGGAGGAAAAATTGAAAATCGGGTAAATCGAAGATCGAATGCTCAAGACTCATGACCAACAATCCGTCAAACTCAAATTTCTTAACAACACCAACTCAAATCTCATAAATCAACTCACAACCCTCTACCTCGAATCACTCAAACAAATGACAAATTCAAAATTTTAAATTTTTGAGATTTGCATCTAGCTTAAGAGATCGAAAAGATACAACAATCTCACCGTTCCAATTTCGCCAACTCCTAGCGATTGAACTCCTCTCAATGGGTTTTCTTTTGTGGATTATTTTAACTCCAAGTGGATTAAGATTTGTTGTGGTTCTTTTTAGTGGGTGGGTGTTGGGTGAAAGAAAATTTGTTGTGGTGGTGGAAATTTGATGAGAAATAAAGAAAAGAACGAAAATAAAAGAGGTATCGGGTCGCCTTCCGAGAAGTGTCGTTGTTTAAAGTCGTTAGCTCGACTTAGTACCTTAAGCTCAATCATTGGGCTTCGGGTTCCATGTGTGACAATGGTGGCTCCATGTCAATCTCCACTTAAAGTACCCGCAAAATAGATTGAGAAGAACTCTTGCCATGCATCGTTAGTGGGACGGTTTCAAAACAAGGCGGTAAATCGGGAGGCTTATTCCGCTCTTTCAACTCTAACGCCAAAACTCCGCATGTTAGTAGGAGGCACACAATCCTCAACCAAGACATCATCAGCATTCATCGACTCATTAACCTCGCTCAATATCAAGAACATCATGCAATAAAGAGTCAACAATGTTAGTAGAGCAAAGAGGGTTATCATCCTTAATCAAAGGCTTAGAATCATTGATATTAAATGCCTCTACCTTCCCCTCAAATTCCATGGTCAAAGAGCCACCGTAAACATCTATCTTAGTGCAAGACGTTTTCAAGAAAGTGGCGCCCCAAAAGGATGGGGGCGGCATGCCGATCGAGTTCCATGTCCAACACATAAAAATCAAAGCAAGGAATTGCAATTTACCAACCTTAACTAACACATCCTCTAATTTACCCCTAGGATAAACATTGGATCTATCGCCTAATTGAATCAAAACACCGGTTCATGCAAATTGCCAAGTTTCATAGACTTATACAATGAATATGGAATCACATTAATTGACGCACCTAAGTCTAACATGGCTTTAGGAAACATGGTGACACCTATAGTACATGGGATGGTAAACATGCCTGGGTCATTGCACTTTTGAGGTAATTTCTTTTGAAAGATAGCAGAGACATGCTCACTAGCCCGCACTTTTGCACTACCTTTTGTTGTTGCTTTCTTTTCGAAGTACACAATTCTTTAAGGAACTTAGTATACCTAGGTACTTTATTCAAAGAATCAAAAAGGGGAATAGTTTACCTCACATTTACGAAAGGTTTCGTAAATGTCTTTATTGCGCCTCGCCTTGCGGGTTTCTCTCAATGCCTCGGGAAATGGTGACTCCGGTTCATATGGTGGAGGAGGTGATTTGCAGACTTGCTCCTCTTATAGAGGTGGCGATGATCAAGAGTATGTTGCCGGTTCGTGCACGATCACCTCTTCCTCGATCACTTTATCTCGAACCACCAATGTCTCTTCGCTTGCAATCTCCATTCCGTTCCTCAATGTGATAGCACTCACGTTCATTTTAGGGTTAGGCTCTGTTTGGGATGGCAACCTCACCGAATCCCTAGCCTCCAACTTGGTTACAACTCCTGCAATTTGGGTTACTTGGCTCTCCAAGTTCTTAATGCTCGATCGAGTTTCTTCTTGAACTGTACCATGTTACCCCGCATGTTAGTCACATTTTTAGTTAAAACATTTAACATTTCTTTAGTGGACATGCTAGAGCTCGAGCCTTGGCCTTGGGGCCTAGGATAAGGGTGTGGTGGTGGCCTCGTTATAGTGTTTTTGTTGTTGTTGATTGCCAAATCTAAAGTTAGAATGATCTCTCCACCCTTGCTCGGAAGCATAGGAGTAGGGATCATGTCTCTGTAATGCTTGTTGGCCTTGAAAACCTACAGCTTTGACCTCTTCCCTAAATTCTTCTTGCATTTGAGGGCAAACGTCAGTGTGATGATCTAAAGAACAAATTCTACAAGCTTTTACCTGATGAACTCTATTGTTCTTTACCATGAACTCACGCATCATCGATATGAGAGCTTGAACTTGATCCTCGACCTTGAAGAGCTAGAACCTAGACTTTCAACATTTGCTCTACGATGGATCGATCTTCTACCGAACCTGTCTCGAGCCTTCAACTAGTTCTTCAATGAACTCCCTAGCCGCAGCTTGGAGTTTTGTTGACGATAGAACGTCCACTAGCAACATTCACCATTCTTACATCTTCGTCAGAAATACCATCGTAGAAGTACAAAATGAGGTCTTCATCAGAATAGCCATGATATGGACAACTAGCACAAAGTCTCTTGAACCTCTCCCAATTCGTAGAAAGACTCATCGTATTTCTGCTCAATATTGCTGATTTCCTTCTTTAATGTTGATGACTTAGAAGCCGGGAAAGAACTTCTCAAGAAATCGCCTCTCCATTTCAATCCGAGTGGAAATACAACCAGGAGGAAGATAATATAACCAATCTTTAGCTCCATCCTTCAAAGCAAAAGGAAAAGCTCTCAACTTGATTTGCTGGTCTGTTGCTCCACTTGGTTTCATGCTAGTACAAACCACGTGAAACTCCGAAAGAAATTTGTTTGGATCTTCTCCATTTAGCCCGTGGAATGAAGGAAGCAAGTGTATCAACCCCGACTTCAACTCAAAAGTAGTGTCTTCATCAAGAGCCGGAAATGAGATGCACAATGGTTGTTGATCAAGGTTAGGAGCCATGAGCTCCCTCAAGGTACGAGTTTCAATTGTTGGAGGCATCTCTTCCTCCACTTCAATGTTAAAAGGTAATTCCTCAAAATTTTCTCGCAAAATGTTCCTCAACCTAAAAAGAGTCAATTCTAATTCGAGATCGTAATGCAAAGATTCTTTGTTAGTAGCCCGAGTGTTAACCATAAACAAAGAGCACAAGCAATACAATCCAAAAAAACACACTATATTCAAACAAGTAACACCGTTTCCCCGGCAACGGCGCCAAAATTTGGGCAGGCGGTTTAGTCGTATGCACCTATCCAAAAATAAATTTCTCCTACTCTCTTTTACAATTAAATGTAGAAGGGAAGTAAGGTTCATATCCACAGGGAAACAGGGACAAGTTTTATATTTAGCGTGAATCAATACCTAGATTAAACTAGGTAATAAGTAACCTGATAAAAAGGGGTTTTCAAATGAGTTATAAATAAACTAAAACTAATTAGCAAATAAATAAAATGAGAAATCAATATGGAAAGATCTTGAATCCGATTAACATCCACTTCAATTTAATTATCGATCATTGAACCTCAACTCTAATTATTTCCATAATTATCTATTGTTGAGAACTAATCTCGTATTCTCCTTATTCTTAGTTAAATAGCACGATCAGCGTGACTATAAAACCCTAACTAAAGGATAACCTAGTTCGATCAGCGTCTAAGTTCAATCCAATAGCAGCAATAAACACAGAGAACCAATAGACATGCTAATGTAATACACGCGATAAACATTCAACAGTTGATTTAATTTTCCCAAGAAATAACAAAGACGATCTGCATCTAAGTTACTCCCTAGTTTGCTACAAATTGATAAAAGAATAAAACAATCCGATTATATCCTATAATCTAGCATTAGATTAATTACACAACCAAACTAGTAACGTTCCTAGCATAATTATGCAAAAATCATAAAGTATAATTATAGAAATTAAACCATAATCAAAGGAAATAGATAGAGAGGAAAGATCTCACAATAATGGTTGAAGCTTCATGTTAATCTTGTTCAAGAACAGTTCAAGCTACAATCAGCATAGTATAAACCAATTCCATAATTGAAATCTCTAAAACTAAACTCGAAAATGAAAACAAAAAAGAGAAGATAACAAAAGAAGAATGGAGTTTTGGAGACTCTCTCTCCTCGTGTCTGCTGCTCTCTCTCTCCAAAAACAAAGTTTGGTATCTATACTAAAGCCCAAAAACCAGCCGACAATTACACTGACCTAGCAGGTCGCGAGGTGCGAAGTACGTCGCACCGTGCGATGAGTTCCTGCCTCCAACACACGCTGCAGAGCTGGACCTAGCAAGGGGGTCGCGACCCGCGAAGCTGCTCACGAGGTGCGAGCATGCTCGCGTGGTGCGACCTGCGATGGGTGCTAGCTTCGAGCATGCGAGAGCGCTGCACTGCTGGGTTAGCGAAATTGCTGCGTGGCTTGATGCATTGTTGGGATGCTCGAGGCTGTTGGGTTGGACATACTCAGATGGTGCGACGTTGTTGTTGGTGAGATAATGTAGTGTTGTTGAGTCGTTTCATTGGCTAATGCTTCTTCGTGTTACAATCCTGCACTTTCCGGGCATTTCCAAAATAACTATCCGTTTCACCTTAGGAGTTTGGAACTTACATCTTTAACAATAATTAACGTACAAAATTCCGAACTTCCGCTAAGAGCTAAATAAAACACAAACTTTAACATTATAATCAAACTCCATAGCAAAGTGCAACCAAAATATCATAAAAACATCGTATAACTTGAGCGTATCACCAACCCCGCTCGAAATAATGAATATTTTATGTTGGAACCGTAGGGGTATGGGTAACCCTTGGACAGCCTCGTCGTTTGAGAAGTTTCAAGGCTTCTAATACCCCCGACATAATGTTTCGTGTCGAAAACAAAGGTCACAAAAGATATTGCGGAGCAGACTAAAGATCGCATTGGTGTTTCCATTGCTTTTGGGGTGTCAAGTATAGGGTGGTCCAGAGGTTTATGCATCTTTTGGAAGAATGCAACCATCTCCTTCACTTTGGTTTCTTTCTCTCAATATCATATTTGCGGAGAGGTGGTGTCATGGTGTGTAGGGGTGATGTGCGTTGGCATTTTGTGGGAATTTATGGGTGGCCGGAGGAGGAAAATAAACACAATACTTGGACTTGATTCGATCGCTTTGTGATGAGTATGAGGGTCCTATAGTGATCGGTGGGGATTTTAATGAGATTCTTTGTTACAATGAAAAGGAAGGAGTAGTAAATAGGGAATGGATGGATTTGGAGGGTTTTTGAAATGTACAGGAAAGTAGCGGTTTAATTTGTAGGTCAATGGTACACATGGGAAAGGGGAAACAACCCGGAGGCGCGACTGGAGTGAGACAAGATCGCTTCTTGTTTCTTTTTCTTGGAAGCAGCTATTTCCTGATGCTTTTATCGATCACAAGGTAAGGTATAACTCAGACCATGCAGCAATTAAATTAAGGAAAACAACTAATGATATGGTGCAACGGAGGCGGACGAGAGATTTTAAGTTTAAAACATGCTGGTACTTGATGAATCATGCGAGGAGGTGGTGAGGGGAGCGTGGAATAAGGCGGAGGGCGAGGTGCTTCAAGAGCGGTTGGGTGCGGTGGCGAGAGGACTGGAGGTGTGGAGTAAGGAGGGGTTTGCAAACTTAATAAAGCAAATTGAGAAGGTGGAGAAAAATCTCGATGAGGCGCAGATGGAGGCCGCCACCATAGCAAGTTGTGAAAGGTGTGCGCTTCTTGAACAGAACTTGATTCTTTGAATGCACAAAATGAAGTTTATTAGTATTTGAGATTCCCTGCATCGGAATTCAAAAATTGGGATAAAAATACTTCTTAAGCATCTCAGAGGAAGCAGCGTAATTATATTCAAGGGAAGGTGTGTAGCAAACTGATGAAGAAAATATAAAGAAAGAGGCGGAACATTATTTTAATACCATCTTTACCTCTTCTAAGCCCTCTGTAGAAAGTTTCCAAGAATTTTTATAGCATTTGAGGGTATCCGAGACCCAAGATTTCAATTTTATACTTTTGCGCCATATACAATGGAGGAGATTTTTGCAACTTTGAGCGAATTGCACCCTCGCAAGGCTCCGGACCCGATGGCATGCAAGCTATTTTTTATTAGCAGCTCCGGTACATTATTGGAGATGAAGTATTTGCTTTGTTAGTAATATTTTACATAACTTTTCTTGCCCTGGGGAATGTAAACTGTACTAACATTGCTCTTATCCCAGAAGTTAAGTCTCCTATTATTGTTTCTGAATTTAGGCCGATCAGTCTATGTAATGTGTTGTATAAGATTGCTTCAAAAGCTCTTGTACTCAGACTTAATTAATTTCTCCTTTCTATTGTAACGGAAAATCAAAGTGCGCTTGTGCCGCGAAGAATGATTTCTGATAACTTTCTCATAGCTTTGGAAAATTTTCATTTAATGAAAAAAGAGGAACAATAGCAGGAAAGGTTGGGTTGAATGAAGCTGGATATGAGTAAAGCCTATGACCGTGTGGAGTTGGGCTTTCTCCGGTAGCTCCTCCTAACAATGGGCTTTGATGTGCGATGGGTAAATCAGGTGATGAGCTGTGTTACAACGGTCAGATACTCTTTTATTATCAATGGAAGAGTTAGTGGCTCGGTTGCTCCCTCTAGAGGTTTAAGACAAGGTGATTACCTGTTCCCTTTTCTATTCATATTGGTTGCTGATGCCTTCTCTTAGATGATCCAATAGAAGGTTAATGTTAAAGATCTTCATGATGCGAAAGCTAGTCGAAAAGGGCCAGAAGTTTCTCATCTTCTTTTTGCTAGAGCTACCCGACATGAATGCTTAACTATAGTTGATATTCTCAACAAATATGAAGCAGCAACCGGACATAAAATTAATTATGAAAAGTCGGAGGTATCTTTTAGTAAAGCTGTGATCTATGAGCAGAAAGCATATTTGATTGCTCATCTCCATATGAGGCAAGTTGACAAGCATCATAAATATATTGGCATTCTTACTATTAGTGAAAGATTGAAAAAAGTGGTGTTTCGGGAATTGTTAGATAGAATGTGGAAGAAGTTAAGGGGGTGGAAAGAGAAATTATTATCAAGGGCGGGAAAAGAGGTTTTGATTAAAACTGTTATTCAAGTTTTTCCTACTTATCTTATGGGGGTCTATAAACCTTCTGTGGCTGTTATTCAGAAAATTCATTCTGGTATGACTCGGTTTTGGTGGGTTGGCAAGGGAGTTGAGAGGAAAAGGCGTTGGTTGAGTTGGGCGAAAATGTGTAAACCAAAATGTATTGGGGGGGGTATGGGGTTCAAAGATCATGTGGTTTTTAATGATGCATTGTTGGGTAGGCAAGTTTGGTGGTTGATGCACCATCAAAATTATGTTTTGAGTCGTGTTATGAGTGCAAAGTATTACCCTCATGGTGATATCTTTCAAGCTAGGCTAGGGTATTCTAATAGCTACTCGTGGAGTAGCATTTGGAGTGCGAAGAGTTTGGTGATGGAGGGTGTCACATGATTTTTTTCAATTTCCCACTTTTCGTACTTAGGAGGTTCCCGTGATGGCGTCTAGACCACGTCTAGACCAGCCCACGCACACCATTATATTATTTATCTAGAATAATGCAAGTAAGATCAAGAACGCACAATACACATAACAATACTTTTTATTACTTTAGAAATATCTCGCATACAAGGCTATAATGCCCAAACTCGAATGCCCAAAATGACTAAGGCAATTCTCTATTTATAGTACAAGATAAATGACTACAACCCAGCCACATAAGCAGATAACTACCCACTACCTTTGTAACTTCCCCTTAAATCTAGGAGAGTGCCTCTCTCACACTCCTAGTAACTGCTCCTTATTTTTAGGAGATCATGGGGCAGCAATGGTGGTTAATAAATAACCACCCACTACTCCGAATAACTTCGCATAACCGCCCCTTAATTTAAGTGATAACCGCCCCTTAAATTAAGGAGTAACCGCCAGCACTACTCAAGCCTTTGTAACCGTCATTACCCACACTTGTAGTAACTTCCACGCGGTTACCAAGCATGGTAACTGCTGCCCATGATCCCACCACGTGGCAACCATGCAGGCGCTTGGTAAGGGACTTCATTTCGTCGGCTCCCGGGCGCCCCAAAGACCACCAATCGCCGCGCCACCTCACCGCACTCCGTCCAGACCCACCTTGGGCTTGCTAGCCGGGGGTGCGTTACCTTCCGAGGCCTTAGAATGAGGCGGTAACAAACGCGGGTGGTTACCAACACATGGTAACCGCCGTCCATGATCCCCACTAATGTGGCTTTCATGGTAACCGCTCATTGCTAACCATCCTTTGCTTATGTATGCGAACAGTGCCCAATGCCCGCGGCCAGCGCTCATGGCTAACGCCCACGGCCAACGCCCACGGATAGTATTCAGGGGATCACTCCCTAGTGCCCACGCATTGGCTTTCCGTAGTGCACACTAGCATTGGCACATTAGCGCACCGGACATGTTGCACAACACTGATCACTCGGAACTCAACAAGCGCTCATGAATGGCGAGTCATAGCATATCTCATGCGGATGACTTCGGGGACTCCCGAAGGCTTTACCTTGCACCCAAGACATAGCCGGCCCTCGTGCTTAGGCCAATAAAAATGACTGTGACAAACCTCCCCCACCAAAAGGAGGTTGACGTCCTCGTCAAGAACATCAAACCCATGGGACTGCACTCTCGCATATACCATGCTTTTGCAGCGTCACCCAAAGATCGATAACGAACTCCTTGTTCGGCCTACTCCTTCATTGGACTTTAGTCATAAATCATGACTTAGTAGATACATCACAATTATCTATCTTAAGACTCCGAAATCTCTCATGTTAAGGATCTACATCCTTCCCATCGATTTGCAAACTATCATGTTGTCAACACCCTAGTTAACAACAAATTTGCATACGAGATTTAGGTCATTCAAAACCTCTCGACCATCTTTTCCTTCAAGCCGGCATAGGAATCAATGGCTTACTTCCCACATCAATGGAAGTAATCATTCGAGGTACCTCCTTTCCACGGAGGAGGGGCATCTTCCCCTTTTCCAAAAGTCTCCCTCATTACGGGTCTCTTTTGGTGCGAATGATGACGTTAACCCGTCATCCAGTCGCGTGCTTGAGTGCTCATGTACCCGGGAACCACATGCAACCCCTTTCCTCAAGACTTAGGTTAACCATCGTTAACCCGTGTCGACAACAATTGTCATTGTTATACTCGACACACCACATTCCGAGGCTAACCACCTCTTAGATGCGTCTACTCTCCTCACCCAAGAGTATCCAACAGATCCCTTACCCTCCATTGGGGTTTTCCCAAATTACAAGTTCGAGCCGAATCGTAATTCGGCGAGGAGAGACAACGCCCACGCATGGAAGACCTCACACCGGCTCCGTCCATCGATTGTACTCTCCCAAATTTCATCGTTTGGAATGAAAGCTTCACCATGGTGGCCTTCGATTCATACGAGTAAACGTTAACGTTTGTCTCGCTATGATTCCGAAGTCCAACGCATCCTGCTCGACTTAGGATACACTTACCCCAGTTTCTCCGTATGAGGTTAGCCCTCATACTTTGGCCGGCCGCAAGTATGTACTCCTCAAACCTCGATGATGCCGCGAAGATAAACTCTCGCACACCTACAAACAAGAGGGCAAGCCTTTCATTCCCTTTCTTTCGGACTCTGCCGAATAAACGAAATCAAATATTCGTATCCCTACAAACGGTAGGTCGGTTCACCTTTGATCCTTCGAACTTTATCGAAGATACAAGGTCGAACATTCTTACTTCCGCAATTCATGGATAGATGCTTCGGATTCCACCGAAGTACGAGATCACACACTCGTGGGCGTCATCTTTAGTGAATTCCCCCATCTTACCTTCGCGGTTCAGTTTTATGTACTTGTTAGACCTTGGTTAACCCACAAGTTCAAGACTTATGGTTTCGCTACAACGACCATTGAGTTTCATGTTTCGGCTTCACCAACATGACTCCGTGTTCATGCTCCATCCCAAAGGACTGGCGTAACCCACAACCTAGTTGCCGAAATGATAAACTTACTCTATCTTTCCGGAATCCCTTTAGGATAGAGCCATGATCAAGGTCAACAAGCGCAACATTTTTCCATCAAAGCGTTCCTCTCTAATTCGTTGCATAGCCCTTTAGACAGAGCCGACGGTCATCCCAATCCGCGTTGGTTCAGATGTACCCCAGTCTGATTAGCGTTAAACTCGCGAGCATGTGGCTCCGAGTCAATCGAACGCTCATAATAAACGATAACGCGCTTAAATTTAGCTATGTACAGGCAATGAAAAAGCAACCAGGCCAACTTTCCACAGATGCAAACATAATAATATTTACATTACAATTGCACTTTTGTGTGCATGAGCTTCAAGTTCTTAGAAAGATCCCACTTCTTCATTAAGAGTTCGTCGGCACATCCACAACTAGGCTCTTGGTCAAGCTTTTCACAAGTTCAACAACTTGTGCACTCACCCTCTGGCGAGTGCCTTGATCTCCTATCTCCCAAAGAGATTAATAGCTTGACGCTACCCGTTTGGACCTTGGTCGACGACTCACAAGTTTCGTTACTTGTGCACTCGTTTTATGAAAAGTGTTGGGGATTCCATTCATGAACCCATCTAACGCACCCCCACAAGGGCTAGGTTAGACCCACGAGATTACACATTCGTGTACTTGCATTACAGCAAGTGCTCGGATAGCACATCGGCTAAACTAATCAATTCCTTCTCGAAGGATTCACTTGAACCATCCCACACATGGGCCTTTTCAATATTCTCAAGTACATCGACTCGAGAGTTGGCTCTTAGTCACGGGGATACAAAATGGCTATCCAATTGTCTTTCTCCAATCCATCCAACAATCGCAAAGAGTCAAGCGTAACCAACAGCATTTATGCTGCCAAGTTAGTGAGTCGTAAATTCACCAACATTGGACCTCTTTCGATTTTGATGGAGGAAAGACCTACTTAGGATCGTAGCCCAATTTTCCATCTCCCTTTATGGTGGCATTACGTCTGCTTGTGGTTGGAAAAACAAAACCACATCCAATGCTTTGGAATCATGTGTTCATACCAACGTTTTTCCATTATGTTCTACTCCAACCAAGGCCATATGCCTAGTGGACATTGTAAAACAATTCCCGCCCACAAGTACGACCGTTCTATGCGCACCAATGAGACTGACTTTCTAGCCACCAACTAGCCAAAATATATTCGTTCAACGAATAATATTCCCACATGGTTTATTTGACCAACAAAGGAAACGCAACACGATAAGGTAACTTAAACAAAATAGAAACAACCACCAGTTTCTCGAATTTACTGTGCATTCCTTCATCGTTCATTAGCTCATAGAGTAGAGGGTCCGAAATTCGTCCTTCGAAACATGGATAACGCATGTATTTGTTTCCAATGTCCCTTTCTCGATCGTGTGAGAACACAAGTCTCAAATACCCTGCATCAATCAAGTTTCTAGTTAGAATAATCAAAACATATTCTCGATACCTCATTGGGTCTCGTATAAATTCCTATCAGAGACATTGCTTTTCCCGAAATAATTGAAGTTCCAATCATTTGCGTGCCCGCCTTCTATTGTTCCGCACTCTGATTTGATCGTGGCACTTTGCTCAACACGATTGTGCTTTTCTAGTTTACTGCAGTACGAAACACCCTTGAAGTTGTCCTTTGCATAATTTCGGCACCTTCAATTTAACTTGCTTGCTTTACTCTTAGCCATCACATTTGGCGTTTGTTTAATTTCCGGCAGGTCGGACCAAATTGTCACAGGATTTTTTTCAATTTCCCACTTTTCATACTTAGGAGGTTCCCGTGATGGCGCCTAGACCACGTCTAGACCAGCCCATGCACACCATTATATTATTTATCGAGAATAATGCAAGTAAGATCAAGAACGCACAATACACACAACAATACTTTTTATTACTTTAGAAATATCTCGCATACAAGGCTATAATGCCCAAACTCGAATGCCCAAAATAACTAAGGCAATTCTCTATTTATAGTACAAGATAAATGGCTACAACCCAGCCACATAAGCAGATAACTACCCACTACTTGGTAACTACCCACTACCTTTGTAACTTTCCCTTAAATCTAGGAGAGTGCCTC
Organism: Beta corolliflora; assembly: GCA_947648045.1. Classification (NCBI taxonomy): domain Eukaryota; kingdom Viridiplantae; phylum Streptophyta; class Magnoliopsida; order Caryophyllales; family Amaranthaceae; genus Beta; species Beta corolliflora. The sequence goes on from CANSZD010003522.1 coordinate 64,365, forward strand.
TCTCACACTCCTAGTAACTGCTCCTTATTTTTAGGAGATCATGGGGTAGCAATGGTAGTTAATAAATAACCACCCACTACTCCGAATAACTTCCCATAACCGCCCCTTAATTTAAGGGATAACCGCCAGCACTACTCAAGCCTTTGTAACCGCCAGCACTACTCAAGCCTTTGTAACCGCCATTACCCACACTTGTAGTAACTTCCGAGCGGTTACCAAGCATGGTAATCGCCGCCCATGATCCCACCACGTGGCAACCATGCAGCCGCTTGGCAAGGGACTTCATTTCGTCGGCCTGCTGGGCAGCCCCAGCACCACCAATCGCCGCGCCACCTCACCGGACCCGTTAGGACCCACCTTGGACTTGCTAGTCGGGGGTGCGTTACCTTCCGAGGCCTTGGAATAAGGCGGTAACAAACACGGGTGGTTACCAACACATGGTAACCTTCGGGTGGTTACCAACACATGGTAACCGCCGTCCATGATCCCCACTAATGTGGCTTTCATGGTAACCGCTCATTGCTAATCATCCCTTGCTTATGTCTGCGAACAGTGCCCAATGCCCACGGCCAGCGCTCATGGCTAACGCCCACGGCCAACGCCCACGGATAGCATTCAGGGGATCACTCCCTAGTGTTCACGCATTGGCTTTCCGTAGTGCGCACTAGCATTGGCACATTAGCGCACCAGGCATGTCGCACAACATTGATCACTCGGAATTCAACAAGCGCTCATGAATGGCGAGTCATAGCATATCTCATGCGGACGACTTCGAGGACTCCCGAAGGCTTTGCCTAGCACCCAAGACATAGCCGGCCCTCGTGCCTAGGCCAATAAAAATGACTGTGACAGAGGGCTAATATGGCGGGTAGGGGATGGGTGGGTGATTTATATATGGAGGGCTCCGTGGGTTGCAGATGAGGAAGGGCGTTTCATTAAGAGTTACCGAGTGGAGGGCTTGGATGTGGTGGAAAACTTAATCGATGAAAAGAGGAAGGAGTTGAGAGTTGAGCTCATAGAGAGGCACTTTAATGCTCGAGATTAACGGTGTATCTTAGCAATTCCTTTGAGTACAAGAAGCTTACAAGATGAATTAACATGGGCTTATTCAAAAGAGGGTCTTTATTCGGTGAAAACCGCATACATGTTAGGGAAGGGGGTAAATTTTGGATGACTTTCAAAGAGCTGGGGTGATTTTATGGGGCTTGAATGTATTCCCAAAAGTTCGTCACTTTATGTGGCGAGCTTGCACCAAGTCGCTTTCGGTGAGGGCTGTGCTCAAAGGTCGACATCTCCTTGACGAGGCTGGCCTGCTTCCGATGGTGCTGGCTCGAGGATGAAACACTGCTTGGGAATTATTAGCTTTGGGAGGAGAGTGGATGCCAAGCTATGCTGTGTTATATTAAGGATGAAGATATGTGTGATGCTCTTGTGAGATGGAATGAGTTAGACAAGAAAATGGTTCAAAAGGGCTGCTACCTTGCGTGGAATTTGTGGGCCGAAAGGAACATGTATGTCTTCGAAAATAAAAGCCAATCTCTTGCTGTGATATGTCAACGAGTAGGGAGACAAACAGAGGAATTTTACTTATATATTACTCGCATATATGGAGGTACGAGGAAGGAAAGCACGACAAGCTCGCCTTGTTGGTGCGCTTTCCCCATCGGGTCCATCAAGATCAATGCAGATGCGTGTCTAGGGGTGGATGGCTGGGTTGGGCTTGGGGTGGTGGCTCGTGATTCACATAGGAAGGTGTGCTTTTTCGGTGATGAGAAGAACACGACCATGTTGACCTCCGGAGGTTGCTGAATGCAAAGCTATTCATATGGCTGTTCATTTAGCCAAGTCCCATTGGTTGATGGATGTGTTAATTGAGTCTCAATGACAGGTGGTTACATCCATATTAACAAAAATGGCGCTCTTTGTCTCGGATTTAGGAGATGTTCTTTCTTTGTGTGATGGTTTTAATTCTATTAGTTTTATCCATGTTAAAATGGATGGGAATGTTGTTGTCCATAATCTTGCTAGAGTTGTGCCTTTTGGAGTAGAACAATGTTGGGAGAATCATTTTCCTAGAGATTGCTCCTTATGTACTTATTGACACTTTGTTCCTTGATTAATGCACTTCTCTTTTCCCCTCAAAAGAAAATTTTAAAGTAAATTCACAAAAGAAACGATCAAACTTATTCAATTAAAACTACTATGTACATTACCTTATTACCATTCCGAATAATTATAATGACAATGTACATTAATAAAGTTTGTATCCTGGACAACTAATCTACATTACTTTCCATCAAAATAAAACATTATTGTGTTTGATTATTTCTTGATTTGGTATTAGAAGTATATCTTTTATTATCTAAATTACGCATATCCACTTGAAATCTTGAGAGTTCATGAAAAAGTATAGTATTTGACTTTCTCATTTCATTTATTATGTCCAACTTGTCTATTTCTTTCATTAATTTATTTTCTTATCTATTTTCTTTTTGGGGCAAGCTAATGTTTCTTAGAGACTTCATTGAATGCATTTATATTATATGAGTTTGGTAGAAAAATGTTTAAATTGTAATGTTGACGTAGGTACATAGTTATAAGGTATTAATAATTTGGATTTCTTATCTGAAAAGTTTATGTTCAATTTAACGGGGTCAAAAGTTGTAGGTCGAGTGATGTTTTTTAGTGAGAGCGAGGAAGTCGTAGTTCGAGTACTTATACGATGCTTAACCGCCACTTTCTTTCTTTTTTGCAAACGATATATATGAAACTCAGCAGAATCATAATTGGGATGCATAGGTGGATGATGTTGATCAATCAAGTCTTCAATAGGGCCAATCATGGCATCTTTGTTTAGGCCACAAAAAGTTGCAAATGACACCCTTCCTTTGACATTAGTTACCGCCCTGTGAAGTACACTTGTGTACTTGTCGTTGCTAAGAACCTGCAAAAAAATAAAACAGAAAAATCAGGGTGATGTTAAACAAGTACATTATCCTGAAATTTTCAAGTGTCGTCCTAATTTGGACAATTAACGCTATTTGTTGGCCGGTAATTAGTTGCCAAAAAAAAGGAGGATGATGCATGTCCTTTGACGACACGCATTGCTAAAACAAGCATCATAAAAGTTACCATTCACCAAATAGCTAATGGTTGGATTACAAAGAAGGGCTGAATTGTAAATCGCTAGGTGTGTATTACTATGTACCCATTGAGCATTAATATATGCAGGTTTCCGCACCGAACAATATACATGTGCGACATAAGTCGATCCTAGAGGGTCCCGAAAATTTAGAGCCCCAAATACTACTATTTTATATTAGTAGTTTTAGAGTTTGTACTACACATTTTTCATTGTTGGTATTGTCCTCCTTTATTATATTTGAATATTTTTTGTTGTAAAATTATGATGTTGATTAGATTAGTTTTCCATTTTATAATATTAAATTAGATTTTCTATATTTTTACTTTTTTTTGAGGGGCACCATATTTTTACTTTTAATCTGAAAATAAAGGACCTACTTTTATTTATGTTGCATAAGGTCTCCTTAATAATTGAATCGCCCCTGATTATATATGAAAATTTTACTTGTTCCCACCAAAGGCCACACATACACATGAAAATCATAGCTAAGCCGCTTATTTGTGTACAACTTAATCAATTACAAAAAATACTACGAAGTTCTTTGAGTGAGGTTTGGGGCAAAGTGAAAAGTTTAATTTGTCTAATCCAAACATTTATAGTCTTTTGGTTGAGAGAGCATTGATAAAGAGGTTTGAGCCCAAACAAATTCATTTTCACAAAGCTACTTGTAGCCTTGTTGGAGGTTTTTAAAATAGAGGTCTATGAATTTAATGCGAAATAATTACTATTCTATTCTAAAGTTAGCCAAATTTACCACCCATTACTAAGCCTTATTAAAAAAAAAATCTCCCACCAATAAACTATTTTAATAACATTAGTGGTCATTTTACTTAATTAAGTATCAACGACCAGAAAATTGTTAATTACCAAATACTTTTACACATAAATACAACTTGTCAAACCAGATGATACAAGTATACAACAAACTCTATGCTGATGCAAATAGCTAATAGCTAACGTCCAAAGTCCAATTATCAAACAAAACTTAAAAAATTCCAATAGCAGCTGAAATATAACACGAACCTGCAATTGATCAGCCACATTAACAACAAGGGAAGCAGGAATAGGATGAACAGCAACCATTGTTGATCTTTGAGGACATGCAGGCCTGTAACTCCTTGCTCTTGTAATATTATAGTAAGTAATTTCAGATCAGTATGAGGTTCCAACCCTAAGGTCAACTCAGGTCTTGGACACGGTGGATAATAATTGGCTTGCGCTGTATCTATATGACTTTTTTGTAGCCTTCTTTGTAGATAATGTTTGCTCAGCCCAAGTCCTTGAGAAATTAAGCTCAATAATCGTACCATTAGAGGCCCCAATCTCCTTCGCATATGAGACAATAGTTTCCCTGTAATAAAGATTACACATCATCTCAATTAATTAGTATTTTGCATGCATGCATGACGGTATTATATATGGAAACATAAAAAAGATAGCATAAGAGAAAGGTTTTATTTGAACTTCCAAAGAAAAAAAATATATAAAGAGATTTTTGAACGGATACCCTTGAGGTTTAGCCAAACTAGCACTATATGCACGCGATGCGTGCGATAATATATTAATATTAATATTAACATCAAAAAGTGTTAAAAAGCTAACTTAAGTGTAATATTTATGGTGAATATTAATGAGCGTTATGATTTTTTATTTGCATTGCTCTAGTGTAAAGAGTAATGTTTTCCATAAAGGACTATGCCGAGGTAGGATATGTTATCTTGTATTTGGTAGATAATTCAACAACTCCCCTTTTAAACAATAATCTAGGTTATATTTTTTATTTATTTAAAAATACATATATTTTATAGGCGTATTTAATGAGTAGTAGTTCAATTTAATTTCAGTGGGTAATTGAGGTTTTTAGGCATACTATGGTGAGTAATGCTTCAATAAAAAATAAATTATAAATTGATATTATCTAATGATGTATGTTTATCTCTTTAATTATTTATTATCTCAATCGATTGTGATCCCCGCCCAAAAAATAAAAAAAATGAATATTCTCTAAGTTTCTTAATTCTTTTATGGTTTGTTAATGCATGTTATTTGAAATTGTCATTGCAACTGAGAATTTAGATAGTAAGAATCTATGTAAATCTTTACTTTTATAATAGTTTGAAAATTGATTTAGTCATCAGTTTATATTTTCAATTGTGAGTTTCCTCTTTTTATACATTTTTATGTATTTTTTTTGGTAATGTAGAACTTTCCTTATTACCCATATTTGTAAATGAGGAAAGAATTAAGAAAATCTTTTCTGTATTATTTTTTTGTGAGATTAAGGGTATATAAGTCTTTTCAAGAGGGGACACCATACCTCCCCCCTTGGCTTATATAATAGAGATTCATTGGATACATGGTCAAGATTTAGAATTATAGAACTTTTGGTGTAATAGTATGTGTCATATGTTTGTGATTATGACTCAATTGATATGATTTTATAATTTTATATTTTATAATAGGAAAATATGTCACAAACTACCTTATAAAAACATGTTTTTATGAAAAACTACCTTATAAAATAAGAAGTTGTAAAAAGCTACATTTTAAAACAAAAATGTTGTAAGAAGCTACCTTTGACCGGGATTTTGGTCATTGACCACCAGCTAGCAATCAATTGCTTTAACGGAAAAGTTTCATTCCTAACCAACAATTTGAGTGGCAACGGTGTTTTCGTGGGTTGGCTCACCATTGTTGAGTATTGAAGAGACTAGATCTTGAATTACCAAAGGAAAAAGACAGAGATAAAGGGAAGGTAAGCAAGGAAGGGCCGAAGTTGAAGAGTTGTTTATTAGCGTTAAAAAAATCTATTGTTGCCGTTCTTTCAAATAACCGTGCGACAATAGATCGCTTCAGAAAAATTCGGAACTTTAAGTTAAGTTAAAGATTTCGACGGCCCTATTCTAATATGAAATTAGGCCCCCAAATTTATAAAAAATAAAGATGGAAGGTTGAGGTATTAAAGCATGGAAAGTTGAAAATTTAAAGATTAATCATCGGGAAATTTATTAAGGGTGAAAAACAAGGTGATTTCCTCAAATATGAAGTATATTTTTTTACAATAATATATTTTAGGGCCCTTATAATTTTGGGTCCCTGTGTTGGGCTCCTTGCACACCCTCATCTACCACCCTATATAGAGGGAAGAACTCTCGCTAACATTATGTGTAAAAACAGTGTTCTACCACGGTTATGGCGTTATGAGTAAGCTAAAAGCTCCAACAAAATAATGGGTTTTAGAGAACCATGAGTTCTCACGAGAGTTGTGGTGAGGGAAGTCATCAAAGTTAGAGACATGGGCTCTCACTGATGAGATATGTCGAGCTGAGAGCTCACATAAAGAATTAGTTTTTTTTTTTTCTTAACTGAATTTATTTAAACTTATATGGGCTTATTAGATCTTATCCGAACTTATTGTCATTGTAGCATAACTTATTTGTGAGGGGGTCAAACCTTATTTTTGCTATCTGAACTTATATTATTAGACCTTATTAGTCCTTATATGAGCTTATTACTTTTCTTATAAGGATTGATATGAGTGAAAAGAGTAGACCCTAAGTAGAAGTTGTGTAGGTAAGGATTAAGTTTTCCACCAAATATACTATTGTATAATTTTCTGATGTAATCAATTATTTTAAATCTATAAAACTGTAAAGATATATTTTTAGTTCTACTTCTACCACAATTTCGCGTGCGCTTCAAAATTTTATAAAAAACTCAGGTATCATGGAGCTACTTTTTTATCACGTTGGTCGAGTTAGATCAGTTAGAGTAATGGTTTTTTAGGGTCCAACCGGATGAAGTCATGCTCGATTTGGGGTCAAGTCCACTTTAGAGTTCTGACAACTCTAAACTTTAAGGAACGTTTTAATCATTAGATAAAATGGTTGTGACACTAACAACTTGTAAACAGGACACATAATGCTAGAAAACAATACACACACATTATACACCTCATAAAAATGAACTAAAACGTGAAAATGACATCGATTTTTTTGGAGTAGAAGGCAAAAATCAGAGGCGTACCGGTAGTTGGGAGGACTCTGGGGCAAGTTCTGGATGAAACTAAGATCAAAAGGATGCCAAGTATGGTAGAAGGCCTCACACCATAAGTCAGTCTTTTTCTTAGTTGCTTGATAATCATCAGATAGGTAGTACCTTGAAATCTTCCCATCATCCATATGACAAATTGAGAAGAACTGAGCCTTTTCTTGTTGAGGTAGATAGAAAAATTTTGTGATGACTTTCAATACATCGTAGCACAATTCTTGGGAAACACCATGATTAATAAGCATAAAAAACCCAAATTCTTCACATGCTTTTGCTATCTCATGAACTAAAACCTCGTTTTCGTTTTTCATGTCAATAACTGGAAGCGATATTAAGTGAGATAGGTTTGTAAGATTTGGCCTTTTTTCTTGTGGAAGTATGTAATCAGGGGTAACTGAAATTGGATTAACATCATTTACCCAATGGAAAGAGGGCATATCTTCCATTTGGGATTATACCAATTGACAGAGCATAAATGTCGTTAATTCGTTATATATTTATATAGGCAACTAGTTACATATTTTCGGCCTTGATTTAGCTTATTTAAATTTGATGTGACTAACTACCTACATCAAGGATTTTCGGTATCATTTATCGATGATGCATTTGTTATAAATCCTTCTTGTGTTAGACTATTAGTAAGTAGACATCGTGGTTAGAGAATAAGCCAAAAAAAAGCAAAAAAAAATAACGTTGACGGAAGTTCAAGAACCGTGTTAGACTACGTTAATATGGGGTTCTTTTAAATTAGGTGGCGAGTGGTGTGTACACTATTTTCTTGCCTATATGGCCAGTTGTTCTTTTGGGGCGCGGACGCGGGGGGGTGAAGTAAGGGGTTGGCCAATTCAAAGCTAGTAGATGGCAACTTTAGAATCCGTCTGTTATAACGAACTCAATAGAGCAAAAAAGTATTAAAGAACAATCGACACAAATATTTAACGCGATTCACTAACAACGTGTTAATTATCCCAAGCATTAGATAATTCAAGGCAGATCTCAACACCATATAACCATGTCTTTAAAAAAGAGCGAACAACTAAATGTTGTCTAGTTTTATGTGAGTTTATTTACCATATATACATTTGGATGTATTTAAAGTATATTATATACTTTTATGTTATAATGCATCAATTGCTCTGAGTTTGAGTATAATGATGGAAAATTTGAGAATGTGTACATTTACACCCAGGTGTAGCATGCAAATCGTAATTTTATGGTACACAACAAGATTCTAGATACATTGTTGGCTAGCTATACGGGGATGATGTGTGTTTGATAGGACCCTTGGATTCAAAGGCATAAGTCCTTCAAAGTGGTAATGAGGATGAAATGTCTACAAAAAGGTTCAGTCTTCCACTCAAAAAAGTAAAAAGAAAAAAAATTCAAGCTCCACTCGCTCCCCTCTTTCCTTTGGTTTATGATGCTATAGTTAAAAAAGAAAAATTTGGATGGTAATTGTCTAACTATGTCAGATTGCCTAACAGGAGCAGATGAAGAAGGTATAATAGCAATTGGTAGATGGTGGACTCGTGTCTACCATTAGGATGGTAGACACGGGCCAAAACGCAGCCCAAAACACATAAAACGCGCGAACTCAATGAACATCAGCTGTTCTCCAATGAACATTAAGTGGACTGCGAAATCAATGAACATCAACTGTTCTCCAATGAACATCTGAATCAGCAATGAACAACAAGAAAAAAAGATGAACATAAGAGCAAAATCTGATCGATGTTTATTGGAGAACAGTTGATGTTCATTGGTTTCGCTGAACATCAACTATTCTCCAATGATCATCTGAATCAGCAATGAACAACAAGAAAAAAAGATGAACGTAAGAGCAAAAATCTGATCGATGTTCATTGGAGAACAGTTGATGTTCATTGGTTTCGCAGTCCACTTAATGTTCATTGGAGAACAGTTGATGTTCATTGGTTTCACACGTTTTATGTGTTTTGGGCTGCGTTTTGGCCCGTGTCTACCATTCTAATGGTAGACACGAGTCCACCATCTAATTTGCGGTATAATAGAAGAGGTGAGAGGAGGAGAAGGATGAGTATCATCAGAAGGAGGAGAATTATGTGGAGAAGGAGAATTATTAATGGAGGAATGTATAAAAGAGTAGGAGGAAAGTGAGGAAGAGTAGGAGGAGATACAAAATCAGGTTCAATAGCAGCACGATTAATAAAAAGAAGAGAATCATGAATAACTGGAGAATTGGATGGAGTTTTCTGAAATGGCAAGACATTCTTATGAAAAAGAACATCCTTGTTGAGCAAAACTTTATGAGTATAAAGATCATAGAGCTTATAACCCTTCTGAGCATATGGATCACCCAAAAAAACATCTCCTAGCTTTAGAAGCTAACTTATCACGTGTTTTAATAAGAGGATGGCAGAGGCAACCAATGACTCTCAATGCACTACAATCAGGAACTTTGCCAAGAAGTAATTAAGTAGGAGTCTTCCAATTCAGAACTGAACTAGGAAGCATATTGATTAGAAAAGTGGTCGAGAGGATACAATCAGCCCCAAACTTGAGAGGAAGGTGGCCTTGAAATCCAATACCCTTGGCGGCTTCAAAAGGTGTCTATATTTTCTTTCAATCCTCCCATTTTACCGAGGGTTGACAGAAATAGATCTCTAATGAATTACAACTCTGTTAACAAAAATTTGATCGAGCACAAAACTCTTGAACAATTTATGTGCCATTATCACTTTTGATAATCTTAACTTTAGGAAGGCAGAGAACTGAAGATACTTGCTGCTTAGTATGAAGTGTGTCTAAGTTGTTCAAGTATTATCATCAAATATATATGGTAAGAAATTATAAGGAGCAGCAGATAAGCTACGAGTCTTACAAGGACCCCATAGGTCAACATGAAGGAGATAAAAAGGATGGCTAGCTAAAGAAGTGGAAAGAGAGTAAGGAAGCTTATGATGCTTAGCAAAAATACATGGTTCACAAGAAAATTCATGCACATTACATCATATGGAAATGTTAAATGTTTAATTTTATCAATAGAAGGGTGACAGAAAATCTAGCATGTAACAAAGACAAAGGAATTTTATTAATGCCAATGGTATTTATAAGAGAATCATGCTGAATACTATTATGAGTAGAATCAGCAAGCATCAATATGAGAAATAGATGCTAAAGCAGAAACATAATTTGAAACAAGAATACAAGATTATTAGAACAAGAAACGTCACTTAATTTATACAATCCATGTATCCTTTTATTCTTGATAAGATGCCAAATACAAAGCTTGTGTCTTGTATTTGGAAGAACCTGACAAAAGATGTATTTGTTAGTCTAGACAACAAATGGAGTTACTTTTACATGTTCAGTGTCTTATTGGGGGTTATTTTTAGATAAATGGTTGGTTACTTTAGGGTAATGATGGGGTTACTTTAGTGAAATTACTTTTATAGGTTCGGTTTCAAGGGTTCCTTTAGAGATACATCCATGTTCTTATTTTGGGTTAGTTTAGAGGTTGTAGGCGTGATTTTATTTCGCCTACGCGGTGTGAGATCGTATTTGACTACCCCATAGTTAAAGTTTTATTAAAAATGTTTTAAAGTCGCCAACAAGTCTTATGAGAAAGACTCATAAACCTGATTGGATATTTTGGAACTTAGGGACATCTTAGGGACTTATCCAATATAGGTTTCCCCATCATAACTTCATTAATGGTCATGAACCAAAAAATGAGTTAGGAGGTGAGGGTACGAACACGGTCATGAACCACGTTCGCCCATTGCTGGCCTCTACTAAAAACGATTCATAGCAAAGTTTATACTAGAGAACAACCAAATAATATTTTCAAATGCCCTAAAATTTTTAGTCTAGATTGGTTTATTAAACACATAAAAGACTATTTTTAGTGACACGTTATTAAACAATCAAAACTACGAGGTTCCTAATAGGTTGTCCAAATTATCTGATTAATGTTTAAACAATTTCTTAGGTCTTGATTAGCAATAATAACATGTGAGGTGATGAAAGCATAAGCTAGACAATCATAGAAAATATATAAGAAAATAATAAAGGAAGAATGAAGCATAGAATATACAAAAGAACGGATTTTTATTAAAGATCTACACCATGAAAGAAATCATTAGTAAGTTAAATAAATAAATAAGAGAGAAATATTGAAGGACCCTCAGGATCGGAATATACCGGTGTGGGTTGGATCTGAGGGAATAACAACCTTCTGAAGGAGCAATTGTGAAGCCTTTCAACAAACATTTGGGAACATCGATCAAAGTTATGTGTTTGCAATTATGAGTTTATGTGTTTGTAAATATAAAAGTACGAAAGTATGAGAATTTGAAAGTATTTTCACTTTGAGAGATCGCAAGTATTCGAGTGTAAAGAGTGTTTAGATCCGGAAATCATTAGCATATTTACATGAATTTTTTTTTAAAAAAAAAAAGATAAAAAAGAACTATGGGCATCGCGCAAAGAGTGCGCTGGGCGCACGTCTTTGCGTGACGCACGATGCCACGTGTCAGGCGCATATTGGTGCATCTGACACGTTCCAGTCAATGCGACAAGCGCACGGCCTACGCCGGACGCGGTATCCAACTGCGGTTAGCCTTTTCACTTGACGCGTTTTTGTACAATTTCATTCATCTCCTTTAAATCCGAAAATCGCTCTTACGAGATAACATCTCATTAAAAATCCTTTACTTTAAAAAATATTTTTGAAAATCTTTATTTATTTATGAAAATATTTATTAAAATATTAAATAAATACAATTAATTATCATGAATAACTAATTGGGCTTTTCAAAGGATTGGCTCAAAATACAATTAACTATCAGGAATAATTAATTGGGCTTTAAAATAGGACTTTGGATCTTTAATGCAAATAAATAAGCTTTATCTAAAAAACAGTTTTAGGTCTGGCTCTTCGAACTGCTCTCCTCTTGGGTCGGACCAATTAAGACCGCGGTATGTTTCACCATTGGGTCCTTAAATGGGGAGACACGATTACGTGTCTACAAAAGTCCGCACTTTGACCGAGGTTTGTGATGCATCATATTTTTATATAGTTTTTAGGTACATTTAGGTTGCATTTTAGGAGCATTTAGGTGCATTGTAGTTTATAATTGCATATAATTACTTAAGTTGTGAAATATTACTCCTTTTGCACGTTTTCGGTGTCCTTTGATGAATTTCAGGTATTGAGAACATAAATGGAGTATTATTGGACAAGCTTGAGTATTTAGGAGCAATTGGATGGAAGCTACATTGATAAGGATCGTTATGAATATCTTTGAGAGCAAATTGGAGCCAAAATGAAGTTGGAATTTAATATAAGAATTGTGGACATTGAGTCATGCCTACTTTTTTGTTCTTAACTTTTGACTCGATAATGATAATTGCCTGATTCCAGTGGCACTGGAAAGTAGACTTGAAGGGCTTTCCAATTATATGTTACACGACCCAAGGCGAGTTATATTCTAGGATATATGGGCTTTACAAGATCGCACTGATTTGCTAGGGCATGTTACACGTACGCGAATTTGTTATATTCACCTATTTAATGACTTAATTGGCTTTCCTTATCTTGTAACTTAACTTTCCTAGTTATATTAGGTTACATAGTCTTATATATATTAGGAATCACTCATTTTGTGAGGCTCTCTCTCTCCTCCTCATATTGTAAGTGATTTTTAGTTTTCTTAGAGAGTTTCTTATTATTGTTCTTCAATACTTCATCTTTCCATCATCAATTCAAGTATTCTCCTTTATCTTATAATTTTGATTATTAGTTATGTTTTATTTTATATTTTGTTTAGTTTATTTGGTTATTATATGTGAGTGTAGGCGTGTTTTTATTTCGCCTACGCGGTGTGAGCGCGTATTATATTTGACTACCCCACTGTAAAGATTTTATTGAAAATTGTTTTGTATTGAAAGAAGTCGCCAACAATTATTTTTAGGAAGAATCATAAACCTAATTGAATATAGGAAAATCATAGGGACAAATTATCCAATGTAGATTTCCCCGTCCTGACTCCGTAGATGGTCAAAATGAACCAGAGATTGAGTTCGGGGGTGAGGGTACGAATATAGACATAATGAGCCACATTCGCCCAAAGTTGGCCTCTACTAAATATCGATTCATTGCAGAATTTATGCCAAAGAATAATCAAATAATGTTTTCAGCACCCTAAAAAATATTTAGTCTAAGTAGGTTTAGGAAACACATAAAAAGACTAATTTTTAGTGACATGTTAATATGCAATCAATATTACAGGGAACCTAGTTGGTTATCCAAATTAATCTGATTAATGTTAGAACATTTATTTAGGTCTTGATTAGCAAAAATATCATGTGGGTGATGAAAGCATTAAAGCAGAGACAATCATATAATATGCATAGAGCAATCAGGCAGGCATATAATATACAAAGGCATGAATAATAATGAAATAAAATAATGTATAGAAAAAGGGTTAGAATATACAGTATAGCGATTTTACATTAAAGATCTACATCAGGAAAGAAAACTGTTAGTAACTTCAATATAAAAATAATTTATTTAAGGACCCTCAAGATTATACCGTGGCTTGGGTCTGCGAGATTGACAACCTTCGGGACGAGCAATCGTGAAGCCTGAAAATCTGAATGTCTGAAAGTAGATTTGAATGTGTTAGAAAGTATGAGTTTTGTAGGGAGATTTTGCAATTTGTAGAGAGATTAGTAAAGTATTCGTCGAGTTCGAAGTATGCTAATGTGAAAAATTCGTTCTTTTTTCTTAATCAGTTCGGAAATCAGGCCTATTTATAGGGAAAATGAAACTGCACCTCACGCGCCAGCTGCGCCAGGCGCAGCTGACGTGGCAAGAGCATGACGCGGTATGACCAGTAAAAAACGTACACGTGGTACGCGCTTTAAAAAAAGAAAAGAAAGAAAATCCGTGTCTCAAGCAGAGAGCCGCGCTTAACGCAAGACTCTAAATGAGTCAGAAATCCACGTGTCAAGTGCAGATTATTGCACCTGACACAGGTGGACAGAGTTGCACCTGACGCACAGACTTGCGCCAGGCGCAGGTTGGTGCGCTAGGCGCACCAGCCTGGCTCCTACCGTGCCTTTGCCAGCTTTATTTAAAACGCGTTTTAAAAGATTTCTTTTATCCTTTAATTACGGATATCTGATTTTACGGGATAAAATCTGATTTTAACTTATAAAAAATATCTTTTGAAAATATTTATTTATTAAAATAAATCAATTAATTATCAATTAATTGGGCTTTTCAAAGAATTGGGCTCAAATACAATTATTTATCATGAATAAATAATTGGGCTTTAAAATAGGACTTTAACACTTTTCGAAATGGCTTTGAATGGCTTTTCAGACTGGTCTGCCGTTGGGTCGGACCAATTAAGACCACGGTATGTTTCATCATCGGATCCTTAAATGGGGAGACACGATTATGTGTCTACAAAAGCCCCCACTTTGACTGAGGTTCAGGAAACCGAAAGTCAAAGTATATGGTGTCGGGATGGAGAACGATTCTAAACGCTCCGCAGCCTTAGAACCGATCTATAACCGCCGGCTCTCGCAAAACAAAGTTAGTATGCGTGACAATAACTACAAGCAATCGATTACACTGAGTAAGAAGATGTTAGCAGATAGGTGCAAACAACTCATATAAAGCACATAATGGTGCAATAATGCAAACTTAGACTCTCTAAGGATGCATCAGACGATATGTAAGGATTAAGGTTATGCAAAGCAAAGGAAGATGACACGTCATGCAAGGTCAGGGTTATGCAAGACTAGAATGTATGAAATGCAATGCAAGGTCAGGATTTTGCAAGGCTACAATGCAAGGTCAGGATTTTGCAAGGCTAGAAGATGTGAATATGTAGAATGATAGAATTATCAGAAATAGATAGCATGATTTTCGAAAATCGTTTTTAGTAAATAATAGGGGTTCGTAAACGAGGTCCGCGAATTACAACTCTTCGGGAGTTTGATTTGAATTGGAGGAACACGTAGGAAGCCCCCACTTTGGGTGAGCTTGTCTTGAGATTGTCATGTACTTGATTTGATATTGAAATGTAAATGATCTGCCTTGAACGTTGAAAGTTCTCACTGGAGATTGTTTATTGGGAAGTTAATATAGGCAAATTAAAGTCAAATATCGCCGTAAATCATGGAATCATCTGAGAGTCCTTCAGAGCAAGGAGAGCTTGGATTGAAAAATAAAAAGGTTGAAATTTGTGACTTAAATGAATGTAGGTGGGAAAATGCTTTAACGAAGCTAGGTTCAGACTCGAGTGTATGTCAGGATCTAGAAAGATTATGCTCCTAAATTCTAGAAAATCAAATCATTAGACCATGACTAATTTTTATTTTATTGAAGCGGTCGGACCTCGAGATGAGGATTCCTACGTATCCTTGAGGAATCAGACCATTCGTAGTTCTCGATCTGATTTCTTATTTTTATTATATTTTTTTTTGTTCCCTAACTTTTGCCTAGGCCGCCCTTTCCGGTTTTCAGCCTAGCGGGCTTGGACATACCTTGAAAAAGGAGTTATGATTAATGAAAGGTTGAAGGGTTGATTTTGATGAAGGTTGAATTGGTCATGATAAGGTAAGGATTGTGGATTTGGATTATATGGGTTATGGTCTGATAGATCGAAGTGATTTGAATGAGGGATGGGACTTGTGTGCAAGCCCCCTAGCTTGACTTTTTATTTTGCCTTTGGCTTTTTCTTTTTTGCATTTTTTTCTTTTTGTCTTGTGCATTTTCTCTTGCTTTTGTTTTTTTCGCACTTTGAATTTTTTCACTCTTTGTTTTTGCCTGGCATTGATATATTTTGATGTAGTAAGGCTTGCACACAAGTTTGGTCGAGGGTATTGGAAGGCTTGAAGGTTATTTGTGGAGCTTTGATGTTGAAGGAATTGTTGGGCTAATGGAGATGATGGTTTAAAAGATTTTCGTTTTTCCTTGGTTGTATGAGGATGGCTTATGAAAGGTAATGGAAGGGAGAGGAGAATAACTCCTGATCCAAAGTATGTCCTCTTTTTTTATTTTTCTCTCTTTTATTTCAGATCTCTTTTTTTATTATTATTAGTCAAGTTCATTAGGTGACTTAAGTTTCATCATTGAATTAGAAGCATAAATAAAATGATGGAAGGCCAATGAAAATGAAAATGTAATTATTTTATTAATCAGAAATAAATAGAACAAGGCTTATTAGAAATAAAGACCTAAATGACATAGACTCGACTAGAAGGGAAATGAAGGAGCTAGGGGAGGGACTCTCCGACTCAACCTAGAAACTAGCGTTAAATGACTAAGCCCCGGTGTTATTTAGGTGCTGCCCAAGGGGTTGCTGCTATTGCTGATGTAACACCCCGTAATTTTCACCCTTTATTTTTGGTGTTTGTTTACATTAAAATGATATTTTTCGTAAAAATAAATAATTAATTATTTAGATTATTTTGGACGTGTTGTGAAAATGTGTATATATTTATATGTTGTGATATATTTATATATATTTATTTTAAGTTGTTTGTTATTTATTTTAAAGGTTATATTAGTTTCGTTATTTATTTAGGCGTTTAGGATGCAGTTTTGTCGCGTAGCGTTTTTGTAACGTTGTTGGACCGACTTGGGTGATGAAATGTTGCATTACGTGTGGCGTATCATGCTGGCCGAAAATCAGCAATTATGGAGTGGAGGATGAAGAGTTTTGGTGCTTATTAAGCTAACTTTTGAATATCTTGTAACCGCTCATTTAATTCCCCATTAACCCACCTTTATAATCACCCTTTAAACCATTGCTTAATGAGGTTATTAATCAGGTTTTTGCTGCATTATAACCCCCCTTTTTCGCCCAACCCTTAGAGAGGAAGAGAAAGAGTTCTTCTCTCTTCTCGGATTTTCGTCCATTTTTGCACACCTATTTTGTTTGCATCATATCTCCTTCGTTTCTTATCCGGATTGGACGTGTGAGTAGTCAAAATCCATATACTCGGAAAGATCTTGCTCGTGGTACAATTTGTTTTTGAAGAAAGGGAAAGACGCGACTGCAGTTTTTGTTTCAATCAGGCGAGTCATCCGGTTTTTGTTTTCTGTCACACCTTCGTGAAAATGTCTATCACCGGAGATCTAACCGTTGGATCGTCCTCAAATTTGGATAGCAAGTTTAGAACATCTTGTAATTCACTTTGACTGGAGCGATTTGGAATCCGATCTTTCAATAGCTGGGAATCATGGTCGGAACAGAAGAGTACGAAATGAGATTTTTCAACGTTCAAGAAGAAAACGCCTAGTGACTTGTTGCTACAATTATCGTTCATGGAGGACTTGGATTGCACATATTTTTCGTATTTCTTTAGACTCAGCTCTCCTCCGACGTTCCAGGTAACTAGTAGTTATCTTAGAACAATAGTGATTAGGGTATTATTCGGTATTAGATTATTACGCTAGGAATTGTTTAAAATACTTTTTGAATGAAATTATAGATGAAATTTGACGTGAATATACTTGATACATGCTGTATGAATATTGTATACAGAAAATAATTTTCGTCTGAGTTTTAGTATTTATTCGATTTATTTGGTATTTTGTGCGTTTTTGGCTTAATTGCAAAATAATTATTGAACGAATGTTAAAATTACTGAAATTATTTTTCGTGAATCGTTTTATATGTGTAGTATGTATTTCATGTCTTGGAATAATTTTTTCCTACTGTTCACAGGATTATTTAATTGGTTTATCTGTTTTTACATTTTCGTGTCTGTCAGTATATAAATCGTGAAAATTATTTCTGCAGGCCTAAAAATTCATTTCTTTGTATATTATGTATTAGCGTGAGTTTATACATGTTATGTGAATTTTTGGTAATTTTTGGGCGTTTATTTGTATTTTTAATTATTATATTGGCTTTATTGAGTATTCTGTAAATTAACGTTTAAAACTACTTTTAGAGTCCGAAAATTAGAAATAAAATTTGTACCATGTCATTAGAGCCATAATGGTCGTATGATAATTTTTGTGTTATTTTACTGATCGTGCTTATTAGTTTAATAATTATTATTGTGTTTTTGTCATGAGTTTGAGGATATTCTTTTTAATTATATAAGGGCTTGTTAATCAGAAATAATTTGTGACCTTTTATGTTCTTGGAAGCTGGTGTTTAGAAGGTTACTGTGAGTATTATTGAGTATCATTATGTTTACGTTTAGTTTATGTAAAAATGATTAGTCGTGGTACGCTTCATTTATTTAATAAGCCTTGGAGTTAATTGGTGATCTTATTTGATATGATGCATTTCTGATTGAACTGTTAGTGCTGTAAAAACTATTTCATTATCATTGTTGATGCTTAGTGATGTTCAAAGTATTGTGGTTGGAGATATTTGTTGTAAGTTTGTAAGTTACTACTTTGAGGATTTTCAAGAATTACTTTTGATGAATTATGGGTATAAGGCCGGGTGGCATCGCTTTTGACGAATATTTGTGAGCTGAATGATGCTTTGATGATATTTATGAATTATGATTTTATTTTTGAGATAAGAACATCCGGTGGGATAGATGTAGTCCCCGGTGAAGAACATGCCAACCACCTGGTTTGCGAACTAGGGGTAAACCTGGGTTAATTGTTGTCGTCCGAGAGGTCAGGGAGTTCTGCATGTTCTACCCTGCATTGGGAGTTTGGTCATTCTTAGACACAGGCAGTGGGGAACGTAAGCCCATAGACTGACCTGGAGATTGCGATCTGACAAACCTTAGGAAGTGAATTGCGATTCACTGGCGTTCGGTTTTTGACTCAATAACTTGTTGTACTTTTGTTTTATTATTATTTAAGTATTCTAGAGATGATTTACTCACTATATCTTGTTTACTTGAAGTTGACTATCACTTGTATCACTTGTAAGCTTTATGGTTTTGGATGCATGTTATTGTTATCATGATCGTATGCTTTCCTTTCTTATTAATCTATGTCTGAATCATGCTTTGATTTCTTTTGTTCTTGGAGAACTGCTAGTTACTCCCCACTGATTGTGGATGTTTGTTGTATATTTTGCAGGTTTTGTTGATAGAAATCTTCTTTGGTTTTGGGCTCGGGTTGAGATGCGAGAATGAAATGATAGTTGTTTTAGGCCTAGATTGCTAGTTAGACTTTTCTCATTTGGAATACTCTGAATTAGTTATTTATTGATATTATTTATTTAAGTTGGTCTCTTAACATAGTTATTTAAATACCTTTGTATTAGAAGTGGCATTTCCAGAAGACGATGTTTCCGCCATCGTCCTATAATACTATTATTATTCCTTTCTTTTTCCGCTTTGAAATTCCTGGGGTGTTACAGATGACTTTTGCTGCAGGCGCAATTGGCAATCTACCGTCTTCAACCATATCCTGCAGGTGATTCTTTAAGGTCCAACACGCAGATGTTGGGTGTCCATTCCCTTGGTGGTACTTGCAGTAAGCATTAGGATCCCACCTCTTGGATCTATTCTCGGGAGCAGGATTTGGAGTAGGGCCAATAGGCTGAAGTGCTCCCTTTGCATGAAGTCTAGTGAAGGCTTCTTCTAAGGACACGCCTAAAGATGCGAATGTTCTTTGAGGCTTTTGATAGCCTCTCTTTTCAAAGACTATGGCATCGACCTCATTGCTTTTAGAGCTAGAAGGGCTATTGTTACTCTTCTTGAAAGAGTTGTTGTTGTTGTTTGAACCCTTATTCTTGTTGGTCTGTCAATCAGTAGGCCTACCTTATAGAGCTTCGTGAAAGACTCTATAAGTTGGAACTTGATATGATCCCCATACTTCGGCTGCAGGTTACGGATCACCAGTCGGACTTGATCCTCCTGAGATGGCCTATTAATCATTTGTGCAGCTTTATCCCTCCATCTGTTAAGGAAGGTGACGAAGTCTTCGTTGGAGTTTTGTTTAGTTAACTCCAACTCACGAAGGCCAACGGGAAGCTGAGTGTTGTAGATGTATTATTTATGGAACTCTTCTCTGATGTAGTCCCAGTCATTCAGCTTGGCCTTGTTCAAGTGACCTGAACCACTTGGATGGACGTGCATCCAAGGTTAAAAGAAATACATAAGCAAACAGGTCCTTGCTCATGTCCTTGAGAGCCATAGAGATGGAAAATGCTCTCAAGTGGTCATCTGGGTCTTCGACCCCCTTGAATTTTGGGAGGTCACCCAATGTTACCTTTTTAGGGAGTTTCTCTATTAGTTCAGGATCAATGATATCATGGCCATGAGCCTGACTCTCGAGTGCAGGAATTGACTGGATCAATTGCTCGAGTTTTTCGAACCTCAGTTATGTGTTGGTTTTGATCGGTGGTGGAGTGTCGCCTTGCTCGTCTTCCTCAGTGAGCTTCTCCATTAGTGCCTTGATCTCTTTGTCTTGTTCCTCAAGACGAGAGTTCATCAGTGTGAGTTGAGCCATAGCTGTTCATTAGTATCCCCTATTTCGGATGATGATTCAGAAGAGTCGGAGGATTCGTCTGAAAAGGTGAGGATGCGCTTGACGAGTCTTGGAGTAGGTCGACCTTGTTGCCACGCTGTTGGACGTTCCCAAGTTATAATCTCACGATCCGTCCTGAACAGAAATAGAGTGGACCTCGTGAATTTTTAGAAATGACGCTTTCGAAATGAGAATATGGAGATCAGAAATGGGAAATGGAAGTGGAAATGGAAATGAAAATGGGAAATGAAAATGGAAAGTGATTTTGAAATGGGAATGGAAATAGAAATGGGAATGAAAAATGATTAGGAATGGGTATGGTTATGGATTTTGAACTAGAATAGACTTGACCATGATGGAGACATGGGCCTAACTATATGCAAATGCAGACATGGACTGGACTGGACTGTGCGGGCAGGCTGGACTCTACGATTGAGTTTAGGAGAGACTAGACTTTGAACTTACGGGTGAGCAAGCAGGCTAGACTTTAAGGAAGGTTTGACAATAAGGGAGATTAGACTCTTAACTTAAGGTAAGCAGGCTAGGCACCTAGACTTTGAACTTACAGGTAAGCAAGCAGGCTAGACAACTAGACTTTGGAACTTACATTAGACTAAGCAGACTAGACTCAAAAATTGTCTATGGAGTTATGGGATGCTAGACTTTGAACTTACGGGTGAGCAAGCAAGCTAAACAAATAGGAAGGCCAAACTCTTAACTTAAAGCAAGCAGGCTAGGCAACTAGACTTTGAACTTACGGGTGAGCAAGCAAGCTAGACAACTAGACTTCGGAGCTTACATTAAACTAAGCAGGCTAGACTCAAAAAAAAAATTGCTTATGGACTTAAGGAATGCTAGACCTTGAACTTACGGGTGAGCAAGCAGGCTAGACACAACAATTGCCTATAGACTTAAGGAATGCTAGACCTTGAACTTACGGGTGAGCAAGCAGGCTAGACTTTAAGGGATGAACTTTATAGTCCTAAGACTGGATTTTTATACTCCGAAGACTGACTAGGGCCTACATGGAGATGCAAACTAGACCTAGGATATGAATTGGGCCTAAATGGACCTAAGATTTGGATTGGATTAACATATAGGTTTGATATAGACTTGGAGATGCATATGGGCTTGACAATGGAAATAGACTAGGATTGGACTTAAAATGGAATGGACTGAGACTAGATTTGGACCGGGCTTGACATAAACTGGGGTTCATGTAAAGATGCAAATGGACTTAGATTTGACACGAGCTAGACTTATATAGGCCTAGGATGGACTCCAATGAATGCATGGACTCGAATTAGATGGACCCTATATGAATGCAAAATGGACTCTAATGCACATGGGCCTAAACTGAATGTAAGATGGACTCTAATGCATAAATTGGATTTATTGGATTGAATTGGATTGAAGGTGTTTGGAATGGGCTTAGAATTTTCAAAATTCTAGAGGTGATCATGGGCCGGGCCGCGCAAAAAAAAATTGCCCATTGTGCGGGTCGGGCCGGGCCCAAATCCGGGCTAAAAATTTGTGCCCAAAGCCCGGTATTTCGGGCCGGGTCGAGCGGGCTTTTGCGGGCCAAAACGGGCCGGCCCCAAATTTTAGACTAAAAAGTCTTTTTTGGCTTGTCCAAAGCCTGCCCAAAAAAAAAAAAGAAATTGGGCCGGGCCGGGCCCAAAAAAACTGCCCAAGCCCGCCCAAAAACCAGGCCGGGCTGGAGTTGATCAGCTCTACAAAATTCATTTTTGAAAGGAACCCCTTGTTCTATCTTTTGTTAGGAAAAGATGATGGATTGATTTGAAAAATATCTTTTTTATTTGAAATGTCGTGTATGATGGTGTTTAGTAAATGCTTTTGAAAAAGAGTAGAATAAAAGGAGGTGCAGGATTGAAAATGTAAGTTTTAGAAATTGATGAATATGGAAAGCTAAGATTGACAGGGATAGCAGGGATGAAATGGGAAGAGGTAGACATGCATGACAACTCTAACTCTACAATGACCCTTTAGATGCATTTTTTTTAGGACAGACTTGACCTTGCATGAAAAGACTGGCCCTTTTTTGAATATTATACTGGTGCAAACTTGCTATCTTAGACTCGAACAAAGGTCAAAAGACCAATAAGCATGGGACGAATAGACTGCGTGCCATGCAACTGGTGCACGCGGCGCGCATTCTATGCATCTGGCGCAGGAGCTTTGCGCCAGGCGCAATGCTCTGCGGCACGCGAATTGGTTAATTGACGAAGGTTCGGGCGAAACGACGATTTGTTTTAGACGCGATTTGCAATAATTTCGAGCGTAAAGCATATTAGCAGGCAAAAATTGCAATCACAGGTAAATGTCAGGTAACATGGATGCAAAAGTTCTCAACCTAAAGTCCAGTTCTACATTCAACTATTGGTCAGGTTTAGGTTAAGGCTGAAAAGGTCCTTGACTAAGAGATTGATCCCACGCTTCGTACCTCTGCTTAAAGAGGTGGCCACGTGTACGACGCACTCCAGTCTCAAGTCAGGAACAAGAGAACAATGCCATGGCTGGGTAGGTTTGCTTATGACTAAGATCCAACACTATCGCTCAGGAAGCTTTTTGGAAGGACAAAGCGCAAACCCCCCGGGGGTGACCTCACACATAGAACATGTGCTAACAAGGCAAGGTATATTGTCCTTATGGTGGCCGAACAAAGAGCCATGCATATGCAAAACTGTATATTATTCTAAGGCATAAAAATAAGAATGAATCGTATTTTTCAAGTTTTACCCACTCATTTAAAAAAAATTAATTTTTTAAAATCATCCCCAGTAAAGTCGCCAAATTGTAGGCGTGTTTTTATTTCGCCTACGCGGTGTGAGCGCGTATTAGATTTGACTACCCCACTGTTAAGGTTTTATTGAAAATTGTTTTGTATTGAAAGAAGTCGCCAACAATTCTTTTTAAGAAGAATCATAAACCTAATTGGATATAGGAAAATCATAGGGACAAATTATCCAATGTAGATTTCCCCGTCCTGACTCCATAGATAGTCAAAATGAACCAGAGATTGAGTTCGAGGGTGAGGGTACGAATGTAGTCATAATGAACCTTCGGGACGAGCAATCGTGAAGCCTGAAAATCTGAATGTATGAAAGTAGATTTGAATGTGTTTGAAAGTATGAATTTTGTAGGGAGATTTTGTAATTTGTAGAGAGATTCGTAAAGTATTCGTCGAGTTCGAAGTGTGTTAATGTGAAAAATCCGTTCTTTTCTCTTAATATGTTCGGAAATCAGGCCTATTTATAGGGAAAACGAAACTGCGCCTCACGCGCCAGCTGCGCCTGGCGAAGCTGACGTGGCAAGCGCATGACGCGACATGACCAGTAAAAAGCGTACACGTGGTACGCGCTTTAAAAAAAGATAAGAAAGAAAATTTGTGTCTCAAGCAGAGAGTCGCGCTTGACGCAGGACTCTGAATGAGTCAGAAATCCACGTGTCAAGTGCAGATTAGTGCACCTGACACAGGTGGACAGAGTTGCGCCTGACGCACAGACGTGCGCCAGGCGCAGGTTGGTGCGCTAGGCGCACCAGCCTGGCTCCTGCCGTGCCTTTGCCAGCTTTATTTAAAACGCATTTTAAAAGATTTCTTTTATCCTTTAATTACGGATATCTGATTTTACGGGATAAAATCTGATTTTAACTTATAAAAAAATATCTTTTGAAAATATTTATTTATTAAAATAAATCAATTAATTATCAATTAATTAGGCTTTTCAAAGAATTGGGCTCAAATACAATAATTTATCATGAATAAATAATTGGGCTTTAAAATAGGACTTTAACACTTTTCGAAATGGTTTTGTATGGCTTTTCAGACTGCTCTGTCGTTGGGTCGGACCAATTAAGACCACGGTATGTTTCATCATCGGATCCTTAAATGGGGAGACACGATTATGTGTCTACAATGAGTAGTTTTCTATTATACGGTTATGCAAACCCTAGCATGATTAATATGTGATGTATTCCTTTACATTCCCAAATTAGTTGTTTATTTGTTCTTGCTTAATTGATTGTGCTATTTCCAATACTAGATAAGGGATAATTAGTATTGCTATCATTCCATTGTCTTGATCACAACGATAATTGGGTTTTGATGGATTTGAGTATTTCAATTAAGGACATAAAGTTCTCCAAGGGAGTAGGTAGAATGGCTTGTTAGGAAGTTAGAGTGCCACGTTTAATGTCTTTAATTTGCATAACTCCACGGGAATAGGCTTGAGTGCATATTAGGGAAGCAATAGATACTCGAGAGAGTTTTATGGTATTTTCTAGGGTGTACTTTTCCTTGTGAACATTTAATTGACTAGTTTGGGGTAGGAATTATTATTGTATTAGTTCATGCTAGTGGGGATACTTAACTCTAGAGTCTTTTATTTATATATTAATTAGTATAATTTATTTGACCATCATTGATATTAATCTCCTTTAGTCTTACCTTTATTTAACGGCTAATCATAGAACAACTTTCTCTCTGTGGGATCGATCCTGACCTACCCTACTACATAGTTAGGTTAATTATTTTTGTTAGGTGTGCGACACGTCTATCAGTTTGTAAAGCCGAATGTCAAAGTATACATGTCGGGACGAAGAATGATTCCAGATGCTTTGAAATCTAAAACCACTCTTTTAACATGGGTACCTACAAAACAAGTATAAGTTTGCAGAAACAGATATATATGAAAGACATTTGCAAAACAAGCATAAGTTTGTAAAATGAAAGGATATGTGAAAAAGATATCATGAGCTATGCCCGGCTCATGCTCGGCGTAGAGCTATGTCCCGCTCCAAAGGTAACTTATGAACTATGTCCGACTCATAACAAGCATAGAGCTATGTCCTGCTCCAGTGGTGATATTTGGTCAAGACTAGCGCTCGCAGTAGTTACCTTCAACCCCATTTACGAGCTATGTCCGGCTCATGACCGGTATAGAGCTATGTCCCGCTCCGGGGTGATAATTAGTCGAAGACTAGCGCTCGTTGTAGTTGCATTCGACCCTATTTATGAGCCATGTCCAGCTCACGACGGTATGAAGGCTAGCGCTCGCTGTTGTTGCCTTCTGAATACGAACCCGATTAACGCTCGTTGTCTCAGTCCGTAGATATTATGAGCTATATCCGGCTCATGACGACATGAAGACTAGCGCTCGCTGTTGTTGTCTTCGGGTGGCTTGTTTGCATTTTGTGGTGTGAAGATTTGTTGCTGAAAAATCTTTGTAAAGTAGTGCATATAGCATTATAGTGTGAATGGCTAAGTAGTAGTTTTGCAAAGTATTTTTAAAGTTCGTTAATTTGTCACGCGCGACGTTTAAGCGTAACGAACATTTGAAATGTTAATAACTGAAGAGGTGGGTCCCACCTTGGCTATGAATCCCCCAAACGCGTTGCTTAGCCTGGTGCGCAGGACGCAAAGGATTGCGCTGGGTGGCGCTCTCCGTAAGGACGTTTTACTCCATGTAATCCACATACAATAAAAAAATTTAGAAATTGCATAGTATAGGGTTTGATCCCATGACTTTAAGTTTCTACACTAAAGTCTTAACCGCTAGAACAAGTGATGATGATGATGATGATGATGATAATAATAATAATAATAATAATAATAATAATAATAATAATAATAATAATAATAATAATAATAATAATAATAATAATAATAATAATAATAATAATAATAATAATAATAATAATAATAATAATAATAATAAATGAACATTTTCCTTACCGGGGCATTACCCGGGCCTAATAACTAGTTAAAAAGTAACTCATTTAAACATACAAGTAAATTCATTTCCGCAAGTAACCTCATTGTATATATGATTGAATAACTCTATTTTGTTGTATGAATAACAATAACCTCATTTATTCATAACAGTAAACCCTCTTGAACGCATTCGAGTAAAATATATTCTCATATTATTCTACTATGTTTTTTTCTTGTCTTACATAATTTGAGAGAAAAATTTGTGTAGCTCCAAAGTGTTACACAAAAATTAAAGAGTTTTTTTTTTTTTACAATCAGCATCTCGATCCACCTAATATTATTGTTTTCAAGATCATTGACATTTTTTCTTCCTTAATTTGCTTCTCATATTTGTAACACACTACTCACAATTAAAATATACTATCGAGTTGGTTCCTTTACAGGCTATTAGAATTATAAGGTGTATAAAAGGTTTAATATATGAACCGTTGACTCAATTTGTACTAGAGGAATACTGTAATATACAAAATATGTATATTTATCATAAATTAGACTATAATCCATAACACTTGGACGTTCATACTGCAACATAAACAATGAGCTTAAGCTATAAGTATTGGTTAACTTTGGGAACATTAATTTGTAACACATCTTAAGCAAGCTTCAATCACACATTTTAAAGACTTCTTTAACCAGTCTACTTTTCCCCTCTTGTTTACGGAACTCTTGAATGAACTCACCGAAAGTGTAGCTTCTATACAAAGGAGGATGATTTTCATCAACCAACTCTGATATGGGGCTAACACAATCATGCTCATTCGGGCCAACAAACATAGCGAACGAAACCCTTTTCTTCGCCACATTAGTCACTGCCCTATGACGTACACTCTTATACCTGTCATTGCTTAGAACTTGCAATTGATCACCCACATTGATCACAAGCGAATTCGGAGAAGGATTAACGGTAATCCATCTTCCATCTTTGAGCACTTGAAGGCCTGTCACTCCTTCCTCTTGTAGTAGTAGTGTAAGGATATTGAAGTCCGTGTGATCGCGCAATCCTAAGGTAAGCTCAGGTTTTGGACATGGTGGATAGTAATTTGCTTGTGCTGTGTATGTAGGATTTAAACTTTGCTGTAGGAAGTCTATGTGTAAACCAAGTCCTTGAGATAATAGGCTCAGTATTTGAGTGCTAAGAGCGCCAATTTGCTTGGTATATGTAGCAACAATTTCCCTGCAGTAAGTTGATCAAGGAACCTAAATATAATCTTAACGGTAGATTGGAACGCACATTATCAAAGTCCAACAAAGACCAATTCCAATCCAAAACAATTTGGGTTCTGAATTTGAGTCATCATTCAATCCGAACTTTTTATAAGTCTAATTGAATTCAGTAAAAATAATTTTTTTGAAAGTCCAAATTCAATCTAATCTAATCTAAATTTCAGATTCAGGTTCTTTTTCCGATTAGGCCTACATAAACCTTTGTTCTCAAAAATTAAAATTGGACTGAATTACTTTCTAAGCACATCTAGAGATGTCAAAAAAACTAATAATATATCATTTTGTTTTAATTATAGATGTCTCGGTTATATTGCCAAAATCATGACTCATAAACTCTACCTATCATACATTAGAAAGTATACTTATGTAGGATCATGTTTGCACTTTTTTTTTGCGGTATCGTTAGATTCTTTTAAATGTGAACTTTTTATAATACCAAATATTCATACTTTTTGAATATATAACTAGAGATAATATGATCAATGATGTGTATTAGAAATTACGGAAATAAAAAACCATGAGAACCTAAAATGCAGAGAGTGGATTATATTTTATTTAAAAGTACTTGTCGGCTTATGAATGGAGTTTGGGCTAAAGTTGAGTCCAAATTCAAAGTCAGCCCAAACTTAATCTTAGATCAATTATTTAGCCCGACAAATAAAAGCCGATTGGGCTAGATTTCGGATTTTTCCTATATAGTCCAAAGAGATAGATAGAGGCCTGGAAGAGCAAGACATTAATACCCCAAAAATAATTGAAAATATCCATTTCAGACCAATTCTCCCTCAACCTGGTGAAAGTCCTCTTTGACCTTGAGCTGGTTAAGGGCTAAAGCGAATGTTACCCTTCACCTCAGGCTTAGACCAATCCAAAAATTACTTCAAACATTTCTATTTTTTTTTTATTCAATAATTAACTTGCCCAGTTAGGATCTCGCACTCATGAGTTGGGGGGTAAGAAGGGGCTATTCCAACCCATAAGAAACTTCTGTAGACGGAAATGGGATTTATAACCAAAAGCAAATATTTACACAAAATCCCCAAATTGAGGCCGATGAGAGTCGAACACCCGACCCAAGATTGGGAGGTGGGAGCTCCAAACATTGGGCTCCCATGATAACTTCAAACATCTCTATTGTAAGGCAACTCTTGAGAAGTTGGTGTTCACTTGAAATATTTTAAATGCCCTTTATTTTTAAAAAAATATTTTACAAATTGATTATAATACACTATGACTATTGTACATTTTTTCTATAACTTGAAGCACGCATTGCCTGCATTTGAATCTAGTTTTCATTAAAGAAAACAGAGAAGGAAACTATAGTAGTCAATTAAGAGGTGTTAGCCAATTACCAGACGCCTACTCTCTCTCTAAAATGATTGCCTATTTGTGTTTTATTATGTCTAATGATGATCAACTTTGAACATATTTTTCACTTATATATTAAAAATATTATTGTGGGGATCTTGTCATACTTCATACTTCCTCCGTTTCATAATAAGTGCAAGATAAGGGATTGGGCACAAGATTTAATAAACATCACTTTCAAAAGCCAAAAAGTCATAAAATACCCTTTTCATTATCAAAAGGAGGAGAGAGAAAAGCAAACCACACAAGTTTGTGATGGGTAATCTTGTCATTTTGTCACTTTCTTTTTTCCATGTAAGGTATGTTTCACTTATTTTAAAACGTTCTAAAATAGTAAGTGTTTCACTTATTATGGAACGGAGGAAGTATAAATTTTAGCGGTGTATTGTCAAAATGTGATTAATTCTGATTTTTACTAGTACGCGATTAAAGACCTAATAAAAGCAAATACTTCCTCCGTTTTTTTTAATGGTTACACTTTGAGTTTTGACACTATTTACTAGGAGTGTTCATAAATATCCGATCCGATCGATCCGATCCATGATCCGGTCGATCCGATCCGGTTGATCCGATCTGGTTTTTCGAATATCCGATCCGGTTTTTTAGTTTTTGGATATCCGAAAATTTTCGGATACGGGTCGGAAATTTTCATTTTCGATCCGAAATATCCGAAAATATCCGTTTTCAAGGCCGGATATCGAAATATCTGATGATCTGATCCGATCCGAAACTTATTTTATGAACTTTTCCTTTGACAAATTCAATTTTTTAGTTTTCGGATACCCGATGCGATCCGAAATTTCGGATATCCGATTTTTCTGGATCGGATTCGAATCGCATTTTTCCCGATCGGATATTTCGGATCGATTATCCGAAATGAACACCCCTACTATTTACAAAATTATGATTGACTATCCTTTGTGATTAATGGGTAAGGAAAAATTTAGTCATATGAGATATTTTTTTATAATATTTACCGATGTAAATTTAGAGATATTAATGTTTAAACATTTACATTGACAAGTGTGAGAAGGTATAGTGTAACTATTAAAAAGAAACAGACGGGGTAAGACATACTCATACCTGTAACGAGGAGGATTCTGAGGCAATCTTTGAGTAAAACTAGTATCAACAGGATGCCAAGTATGGAAAAAGGCTTCACCCCACATAGAAATCTTCTCTTGAGTTTCTTGATCCTTAATAAAATACTTGAAAATTTTTCCATCTTCCATATGATGAGGTGAGACCAAGTGAGCTTTTTCTTCATATGGAAGTTGGAAAAAATTTTGTGATAACATCCAATACATCGTTGCATAACTCCATTGAAATCCCATGATTAATCACTTGAAAAAACCCAAATTCTTCACAAGCTTTTGCTATCCGTTGAACAAGGGCTTCATTATCTTCATTCATGTCGATGATCGGAATCGAATCCGAGTGAGGATTGATTGTGAAAGTTGGTTTGTTTTCATCTGGGACGATGAATTTTGGTGTAAGTGAAAGAGGGTTAGCATCATTTGCCCATTGAAAAGAAGCCATATGATCCAATTTAAGATTATTAGGAGTACTATGAAAAAAATGAAGATCTAAAAAAAATAAAGGTGTTTACTTAAAATGAGAAAATTAGATCATATGATAGCTGAACCAATTTGATGTTTACTGTTTCCTACTATGCATCAAAAGAAACAAACCAAACAAAAAGAGAGAAAAAGATCAGTGAAAAATTGATTAGCTATGAACTTATGACTTAATTAATAAGCTAAGCTGACTTGATCACGATGGATTAGCAGTACAACTGGAATATATCATTTATTTAGTGTTTTATATATATTACAATCAACTCGACGTGATAAACGCTAAAACAGTAGCTAGATTCTTTTTTTTATAAGGGGAATAAATTCTTGTTCGCTAAAACAGTAGCTAGATTCTTTTTTTTATAAGGGGAATAAATTCTTGTTTTTTAGTAAACTTGTAAAGTGATCGAATTGGCCATATACGGTATATTAATGGTATGTGTGATAACGTGCGAGGCAGTCAAAGAGATTTCTTCTTATCTATAAAAAAAATAAAGGTTTTATATTAACTTATAAATATCACATTTGTAATTTAAAAATATTGTATAAATATTTGTATAAATGCCCTTGATATGCATTTAAATAGTGTATATCACTTTGAGATTGGGCAAAACTTCCATCTAATTTACTCCATATGTGTATCAAATAAACACATAGGAAGAACCGAAGAAGCAATTGGAGGGAAGTGAAAATGCCTCGTCATTGCACATGCTTTAAGACCTCTTATTTTTATTCTTTATTGGTAGGAGTAAATATATGCTTATGTATATTTTGGCTATGTTTAGCATATAATAATATATGAAACACGTGTAATAAGGTACGAAAAGCGGTGTCTTTCTATATACTATTATAGTACACAAACACTTTATCTGGGTAACAATGATGCAAGAGTGGAAAGGGAAAGGAAGGAGACCGAAGATCAAACTTTGTATTTTTGTTTCAAATCTTCTTAGATTGGAAGGATTTGGTTTCTTAAATAAGGACGGAAATTAAAATGAATCCTTCCAATTTTCCTTTCCTTCCGTTCCCGCTTCCTCCATGCTTTATCTAAACAAGAAAAAAAAAAGTAATCCTTCCCTTTGCCTTCTCTCTAATTCTTTGCAAACTCCCCTATTCAAACAATCTCTTAAATTAAAGACGAAAAAAAAGTTCTTACTGTTATAGAATTTTCCTTTTTTTGGATTGGTAAGATGAATTGCCCTACCGGACTGGAACCTCGCAGAGGTCAACCCGGTCGATCCGGTTTAGCGGACTAGACACTTTGAGTGTAAGGGGGGAGGGTAAGGGAAATCCCTATGCATATAAGTTATTTGGTTAAAAATCGAAAACTAAACTAATCCGAATTAGTAATTTGGTATGGATTTTTTTAAATTGGTTTGGTCTGGATTGACAAAAAAATTATTTTGGTTTGGTTCGATTTTTTTTCTTCTGAAAAACAGACAAAAAAAAACAAGCCAAACCGAAGTTTAGAATATACATATGTGATATATTATCGCCATATGGGCTTTTGATGGGTTTAAAATATCTTCAGCTGATTTGTCTCTCTTTCTTCTAAGTCCTAACAGACTTTAATTCTCCGGAGCCGTTTTTCCCTTTCTTTCTAACTCACTATCAACCGTTTCTCTCTCTCCTCCATATCTTCCTCTCCTCCGTTTCTCTCTCTCCTCCACTTCTCCTTTTCCTTTGTTTTTCTCCTCTCGAAGATATGTCATCTGTTTCTCCTCTCGAAGAAGATATCTTCTCCATTTATCACTGAAGATCGAAGATCTCCTCATTTCTCAGTGCAATTATTGTAGTTATTTTTCGTTATTTGAAGATCAAAGCAAGCGAGATCTCCATTTCATAATTATGTATGTCATTTTTTCCATTATTAAGTACAATTATTGTAGTTATTTTTTGTTATAAATGTTACAAATGTACTAGTATTTCGTTATTTACAAATATCAAGAATTTACAATTATAAAACATGTCATAAAAATTTTGTTCTTTGTAAGAATTTACAATCATGATAGATTAAGTTACCATATTTTTATTCTGTGTTATGTAATTTCGGTATATTCTTTGTTACATAATTTTAGTTTGATTTGGATTTTGGAACAAAAAAGTAATTTATGTTTGGTTTGAATCTCGGTTCGGTTTTGGTTTTATAATTTCAGTTTGGTTTCGGATGAATTTCTATTTGGATTTGGACTTAAAGTCCCAAAACCCAACCGAAAACCAAACTTACACCCCCTAGGGGAATTGAACCCCCCAACCTCAAGGTTGGAAATCTTAGGCCAAGCTTAGCTTGGTGTTATATAATTTTCCTTTGTTTCATGTAGATTACAATATGTAGAAATTTACACTTCTCATAAACTCTACCGTTCTGCAAGGGAAGGGACTATGTGTTAAATATGGGCCTGGGCCGCACCCATCACAAGGAGAGAGAGTCCACTTCACAAGACAAAGGAGGTTCCACCTTAAAACCATATGGCAATAAGGGAGTAGCCCCTTTGCATTATAAAGTGAACTCATCTCTCTTCTTTTATCAATGTGGGACACTCACATGTGTTGTGCGCTATACATCATAACTTAATTCAACACTCCCCCTCACATGTGAGGTCCCTTTTTTAAATGGCCCAGAGTAAATTAACGGCCCCAGCCGTGGGTCTGGCTCTGATACCATGTTAAATATGGGCCTGAGCCGCATCCATCACAAGGAGAGAGTCCACTTCACAAGACAAAGGAGGTTCCACCTTAAAATCATATGGCAATAAGGGGAGTAGCCCCTTTGCATTATAAAGTGAACTCATCTCTCTTCTTTTATCAATGTGGGACACTCACATGTGTTGTGCGCTATACATCATAGCTTCAACACTATGTCTACTAGCACATATAGAATAGCCTATATCTAGAAACTCCGAATTAATCACCTTGATTTGCAATTTTTGCAAATCGAGTAGCAAAAGAGTAACAAAAAACACAAAAAACATGCATTTGGCGTGGGAATGGATGAGGGGAAAAAGTAATAGTAAAAGTCGATTTGGCATTTTTACGATCCATCAGTGGAAAAATGGTTAACCACGAATTTGGCAAATTTTATTTCATACCTTTCTCTACTTGATTGTATATTTGAAAAATATTATTATAGTATATATTTTCTACTTAACTGTATATATCTACGTTGTGTATATTTTCTACTTAACTGCATATATATCTATTTTCTCAAAGTCCAAATCAAATCCAATATGATCTAATCTAAATTTCAAATTCAGGTTCTTTTTCCGATTAGAGGTCTACATAAACCGTTGTTCTAAAAAAAAAAAAATTAGGCCCACTTCTAAGCACATGCATGCTACAGACTCAAGAAAAGATTTCAAAAAATTAATCCATGCACTTGACAAAAGAAATAAAAATATTCCTAGGTGAATACAAAATATAGAAACAAGAATAAACATATTAAAGCTACATCTATTTAGCTAACCTATTCTAAGTTTGTAACTTCCTTCTCTATTTAGTATCAGTGTTTTCCTATTAGTCGTAAAAAGGCCACTTGAAAAGTAATATAAGCAAAGAATGATCATTTGATATAAATAATCAGGGCCGGCTATTAGGCTGTGCAAACAAGCCCACAAAGACTAGGGCCCCGAATTCCTAGGGCCCGAAATCTGAAAAATACAACATAATAAACATTGACAGCGCTTGCTTACTTTAATTATGGAGGTTGGCTGAGTTGGTCAATACTCCAAAATTAGAGTCTATGATTGCGAGATCGACTCTTCTCCGCAGCTTTCCTATCTTGCTTTTCCACAATTTCCCTTTTATTGTTTTTTTTTTTTTTTTTTTTTTTGGAATGTTAGATCCAGTAATCTTATTCACTGCAGTACTGCACAATGACTATTCACTTTTTCATTATCTTAGCATGAAGGATATTATGTATTCTCCTTTGGCCTATTCTTGTAATTTTTTTATTCTTGTAATTTTTTGAAGTCAGATTCTGGGTGTGGTGTTGGCCAAGGTTCTGCTACTTCATCACATAAATCTTTTTTTCTATTATAACTTTTTAGGGTGAAATAGTAACCTTATTAATGTTACCTTTGTAGGTAGAACATTATTAATAACTTGGTTTTGTATTAATGAGTTTGAGGTTTTGGTTTTTCAATTTGCAAGAACATAAACATATAATCGTATATATTATAAAAGAATTTTTTATCATTTAAGTTGCCAAAAAAAATTACTAGGGGCCCAATCCTAAGATTAGAACAGGGCCTCCAAAATGTTTAAGACGGCCCTGCATATGATGAAGATAACCTAGATTTTGATTGAACTTTGGTGGGCAAAGTTTTGACTGTGAGAACTTATTATAATTTTGAAGCGATAAAGAGAACCCTAAACCAAATTTGGTCTATATCAACAGGAGCTTTCTTCCGATCCATAGAGAATGGTTTGTTTGCGGTACAGTTCCCAAGTATGCGTGACAAAAATAAGGTACTGTCTGGGAGGCCTTGGACTAGGGGTGATAATGAGCTCGACTCGTTCGCAAGCTGGTTCGGGCTCGGCCGATCACAACTCTGTCAAATCTCGGCTCGTGGTACCTCGGCTCGGATTCGGGCTCGGCTCGAAACCTTAACTTGCCAAGCCGAACAAACTTAAGCTCGGCTCGAAATGCTCGTGAACAGGCTCAGATATTTTATTTTTAAAATTAATTAGGAAAAACAAATTAAACATTATTCATTAAAAATATAATATTTTAATACTTCAATTTGAAATCAATATTAATACTTCATTAAATTAAGGTAATTGAGTTCTATTGGTTAGGGATTATGAAGAATTTATAACGAAGTTATGTGCTTATTGGTTTAGAGCTCAATCAATCTTTTGAGGTAATAAAGTTAAGTTATGAGTTCTCAGTTGAACACGTTTAGCAATAAATCATAGTTTTATACTTTCAGATTTCATGGACGAAATTCATTTTAACAAGTGGAAGAGTGTAATAGCCCGGTTTTCAAGCGGCCTTAATTAAAAAGCTAATTATACCTTATTAATCTAATTGAGTTACTAATATAAATTCTCTTATGGAAACTTCAATTTGATAAAAGATGAGAATGTTTTAGAAATGATGTTATCTACATTTCTATGATATAAGCTAGTAATAAGTTTTATTGGGTTAAAAAAAATTCTTAATCTCTCTCTTTCATCCTTCTGTTCTCGCGTCTTCATAAAATTATGCCAAGTATAACTTGAGTTGTAATTTGTAAATGCAGAAACCTTAAGCACTTAGCCCTTGTAAATTAAGAAGTAGAAATCATTCTTGATTATTCTTTTATTATATCGCCTAATATAAGTTGGTAGAAGAAGCTAGAAAATTCCAATTAAACTTCACACTCTAGAGCCCTCAACACGCCTTCCCTGTACAGCCCTCAACCTTCCTCCTCGCCTGGCCAGCCATAGTGCCGGTGTTTTACCCCCGACGTTCAGCCCCCTGGTGTCCTTAATTCAAGTAATATGTTGTGGTGCATTGCATGTTGTTGTTGCTGCCCTGTTTCTCCTCTCCTCTGTTTCTCTATCATCAAGCTTGCCAGTCAACGGTGCTTATTGATGTCGTGTTTTCCGCCGCCGGCAGAAGACCACTGCAGCAGCCCTTTCATGTTTTTGTAGATATTGTTGGCCCTTGACTCCACTTCCAATTTTAGTAACATATTTGAAGGTATACGATTAATCTTGTTTTCTCCTCTTTATTTTCAAAAAGCTCAAATTATATTTTTCTGTTACAGATGATATAGGTCAACATATAAGTCAATATTTAATTACCATATACTCTCTCCGTCCCTAAATAGAGTACGCATTTTTCCATTTATGTTTGTTCCAAATAGATTTTCCATTTCCTTATTTGGTATGGGTCCACCAATTAAAATATTATTTTGCTTTCAATTTTTATATTATCACTCACTTCCCCATATGGTCCACATTCTCTCTCCTTAATAAACAATTCATAAAAAGTGTGCCAACTTCTATATTTAATTATGATTTAATACAACTAAAGTCCTACACATGATTTCTTCTTAATACTTGTGCACAAAAGAAATGGACACTCTATTTAGGGACGGAAAGAGTAAAATAAAAAAAAAATAGTTAGAGTATGTATAATGTGCTCTTTGACTGACTTACTCTTAAGATCCCTCATTAAAAAATTAGAGAAGGGAGAGTAGGATAGAGTTCATATTAAAGCTAATACTTGCATTAGTAATTGTTGTGTATCCCACATCGACAAACCATTGAAAGGAAAGCTGGTCAGCTTTCTATTAAAGTAGCAAATGGGTCTTCATTAAATCCAACGTTTGGACCTTGAAAATGGGCTCTTAGCAAAAGTCTTTGTCTCTTTGATATCGAACTTTAATTTGTACACATTGGACTAATTGAAAAAAGTAGAACCGATTGAGCCGAGCCCACCAGCCGAGCTCGAGCCGTACTTTTTTTAACGAGCTCGACCCAAGCTCTGGAATTTCAGGCTCGACAAGCCCACGAGCCGAGCTGAGCTCGGTGCTTTTATAAACGAGCCGAGCCGAGCCCAGGGGTGTTCGGTCTCGGCTCGTGCGATAAGCAGCCCTACCTTGGACATTCGACCAAAGCCTTGTCATGCTGCAGGAGATTGAGGACGATGTTAAACCATCGAATATCGATTTGAATTTATGTCCCTTTTGGGTTTGATTATAGAATCTACCAATGCGTAGTCGTTCGGATGCTCACATCCAAATGATTGGAGGATGCCTTGGTGATATCTTAGATCTAGACTCGAATAGAATTTCATGGGATAAGTCGGCTCGCATTAGGGTCCTTCTTGATGAGACCAAGCCTCTTCGACACGTTTAACGTATTGCTTTGAAGAATGGCAGTATAGCCTTGATTGAAATCAAATACGAGCCATTGTCGATTTTCTGTTATGCTTGTGGTATCATTGGCCACATTGAACGCAATTTCTTGACTTCAAAGGATGATGACAAAGAGGAGATATAATGGGGCTCTTGGTTTCGGGCTTCTCCAAGACGAGGTTGACAAACAATCGAAGAGGAAACTTAGGATTTCTTGCGAAGGGCTCGTAGCCTTGATTTTCGAAACCATAGCCAAGAAGTGGATGTGAGAAACAAGTAGACTTTGGTCGAGGATGAATTGCATGAGAGTGTGCTAAAGCCCTCCATGTTGGAGTTGGTACCTGTAGCATTCGAGAGTATATTCTTGATCCAAAGATGGACTCTCCTTCTTTAAACAAGGAGATATCGGCCGTCCCAGTGTAAGCCTCTCCCCGCATTTCTTTTTGCAAATTTGGAATCGGTGAATCCGCCACCAAATTTAAGAAATTAAAAGCTAAGGCTCGCTCATTAAAACATGATAAAGTCACTCAAGAAATTCCTAATAGTAATGTGATGACTGATTGGCGGGTGAAAGAAGAAAACTTCCAGATGACATGGTTGTGGATGATGGGGTTGAGCAGATGACTTGATGACAAAGAAACTGAAATCTGATGCTACTAATAATATTGGCAGTGATGTGAACATTGTCGAGGCAGATGTTGGGAAGCACCAACAGGGTAGGCGGTTTAGTCGTATGCACCTATCCAAAAAAAAAATTTCTCCTACTCTCTTTTACAATTAAATGTAGAAGGGAAGTAAGGTTCGTATCCATAGGGAAACAGGGACAAGTTTTATATTTAGCGTGAATCAATACCTAGATTAAACTAGGTAATAAGTAACCTGATAAAAAGGGGTTTTCAAATGAGTTATAAATAAACTAGAACGAATTAGCAAATAAATAAAATGAGAAATCAATATGGAAAGATCTTGAATCCGATTAACATCCACTTCAATTTAATTATCAATCATTGAACCTCAACTCTAATTATTTCCATAATTATCTATTGTTGAGAACTAATCTCGTATTCTTCTTATTCTTAGTTGAATAGCACGATCAGTGTAACTATAAAACCCTAACTAAAGGATATCCTAGTCCGATCAGCGTCTAAGTTCAATCCAATAGCAGCAATAAACACAAAGAGAACCAATTGACTCCGCTAATGTCATACACGCGATAAACATTCAACAGCTTGATTTAATTTCCCAAGAAATAACCGGGACGATCTCGCATCTAAGTTACTCCCTAGTTTGCTACAAATTGATAAAAGAATAAAACAATCCGATTATATCCTTAAATCTAGCATTAGATTAATTACACAATCAAACTAGTAACGTTCCTAGCATAATTATGCAAAAGTCATAAAGTGTAATCATAGAAATTAAACCATAACCAAAGGAAATAGATAAAGAGGAAAGATCTCATAATAATGGTTGAAGCTTCATGTTAACCTTCTTCAAGAACAGTTCAAGCTACAATCAGCATAGTATAAACCAATTCCATAATTTAAATCTCTAAAACTAAACTAGAAAATGTAAACTAAAAAGAGAAGATAACAAAAGAAGAATGGAGTTTTGGAGACTCTCTCTCCTCGTGTCTCGTTGCCTCTCTCTCTCCAAAAACAAAGTTTGGTATTTATACTAAAGCCCAAAAATCGCCGACAATTACACCGATCTAGCGGTCGCGAGGTGCTAAGTACGTCGCACCGTGCGATGAGTTCCTGCCTCCAACACACGCTGCAGAGCTGGGCCTGGCAAGTGGGTCGCGACCCACGAAGCTGCTCGCGAGGTGCGAAGCAAAGGTTGCGAGGTGCGAGCATGCTCGCGTGGTGCGACCTGCGATGGCCGCTAGCTTCGAGCATGCGAGAGCGCTGCACTGCTGGGTTAGCGAAATTGCTGCGTGGCTTGATGCATTGCTGGGATGCTCGAGGCTGTTTGGTTGGACATACTCAGATGGTGCAACGTTGTTGTTGGTGAGATAATGTAGTGTTGTTGAGTCGTTTCATTGGCTAATGCTTCTTCGTGTTACAATCCTGCACTTTCCGGGCATTTCCAAGATAACTATCCGTTTCACCTTAGGAGTTCGGAACATACAACTTTAACAATAATTAACGTACAAAATTCCGAACTTCCGCTAAGAGCTAAATAAAACACAAATGTTAACATTATAATCAAACTCCATAGCAAAGTGCAACCAAAATATCATAAAAACATCGTATAACTTGAGCGTATCAAATACCCCCACACTTGAACTTTACTCGACCTCGAGTAAACTCAAAATGAGGATCACCAAATAAATCTTCACCCAAATATTGACAACAAACTACACTCTTTATCAACTACATCATCATCATCACATCTTAACAACATCCGCTCAAAACCTAAATGTAAAGGACAATGACCCCCCCACTTAGCTTCGAGCTACCATCAGAAATACAAAGACGCGACAACAACAATCACAAACGACAATAAAAATGTGAGCTCATGATACACTAAACTATCAGCTCGCCGATACCACAAAGATGATCTAAAACCACTTCACCTAACCTAAACAAGCAAGCCATGGAACAATAGCAAAAAGGGATAAATTCCATGCTTACTCCCAAAACAATCGGCTAACCAATGCCGTTCTTAACCTTACCGACTAAGGACTTAAATTTCAACAATGACCTCCAATTCACCAAAAATCAACAAAAGAATGTGAAAGCCAATTATAAACAAATCTTCACAAAACCAAGGATGAAATAACTAACCCTACCCGAAAAAGCCTTCCGCCTTATGACACCAACTCCGGCAAATGAGTTTTCAAAATACATAATTTCTCTTAATCTCTCATTTTTCCGAGGAGCCCTTTCGGGTTTTCATCCTAGCTTCTCACATTTTTATTTTTAATCTCTCTATCTTATCCGCTCAAATTAAGCCACTTTTTTGCATAGGTTGCTCTTTCGGGTTTTCAACCTATCCGGGCCCCCATTTTTGCCTGAGTCGCCCGCCCTTGCGGGTTTTCAACTCAGGGGGATTCATTTCATCACTTTTTTCTTTTCTTTTATTTTTTTTATTATTTTTTTTTCATTTTTTTAAATTGAAAGTAATAATTACAACATAGATACATGAGAATGAGAATACCCTCCCTCCTACTTAAACTACACATTGTCCTCAATGTGACGACAATTAGAAGAAAAAGTAAACTGAAAATGGGGGGAAAAATTGAAAATCGGGTAAATCGAAGATCGAATGCTCAAGACTCATGACCAACAATCCGTCAAACTCAAATTTCTTAACAACACCAACTCAAATCTCATAAATCAACTCACAACCCTCTACCTCGAATCACTCAAACAAATGACAAATTCAAAATTTTAAATTTTTGAGATTTGCATCTAGCTTAAGAGATCGAAAAGATACAACAATCTCACCGTTCCAATTTCGCCAACTCCTAGCGATTGAACTCCTCTCAATGGGTTTTCTTTTGTGGATTATTTTAACTCCAAGTGGATTAAGATTTGTTGTGGTTCTTTTTAGTGGGTGGGTGTTGGGTGAAAGAAAATTTGTTGTGGTGGTGGAAATTTGATGAGAAATAAAGAAAAGAACGAAAATAAAAGAGGTATCGGGTTGCCTTCCGAGAAGTGCTGTTGTTTAAAGTCGTTAGCTCGACTTAGTACCTTAAGCTCAATCATTGGGCTTGTGTTCCATGTGTGACAATGGTGGCTCCATGTCAATCTCCACTTAAAGTACCTGCAAAATAGATTGAGAAGAACTCTTGCCATGCATCGTTAGTGGGACGGTTTCAAAACAAGGCGGTAAATCGGGAGGCTTATTCCGCTCTTTCAACTCTAACGCCAAAACCTGCATGTTAGTAGGAGGCACACAATCCTCAACCAAGACATCATCAGCATTCATCGACTCATTAACCTGCTCAATATCAAGAACATCATGCAATAAAGAGTCAACAATGTTAGTAGAGCAAAGAGGGTTATCATCCTTAATCAAAGGCTTAGAATCATTGATATTAAATGCCTCTACCTTCCCCTCAAATTCCATGGTCAAAGAGCCAGCGTAAACATCTATCTTAGTGCAAGACGTTTTCAAGAAAGGGCGCCCCAAAAGGATGGGGGCGGCATGCTGATCAGGTTCCATGTCCAACACATAAAAATCAGCAAGGAATTGCAATTTACCAACCTTAACTAACACATCCTCTAATTTACCCCTAGGATAAACATTGGATCTATCAGCTAATTGAATCAAAACACCAGTTTCATGCAAATTGCCAAGTTTCATAGACTTATACAATGAATATGGAATCACATTAATTGACGCACCTAAGTCTAACATGGCTTTAGGAAACATGGTGACACCTATAGTACATGGGATGGTAAACATGCCTGGGTCATTGCACTTTTGAGGTAATTTCTTTTGAAAGATAGCAGAGACATGCTCACTAGCCTGCACTTTTTGCACTACCTTTTGTTGTTGCTTTCTTTTCGAAGTACACAATTCTTTAAGGAACTTAGTATACCTAGGTACTTTATTCAAAGAATCAAAAAGGGGAATGTTTACCTCACATTTACGAAAGGTTTCGTAAATGTCTTTATTGCGCTCTGCCTTGCGGGTTTCTCTCAATGCCTCGGGAAATGGTGACTCCGGTTCATATGGTGGAGGAGGTGATTTGCAGACTTGCTCCTCTTATAGAGGTGGCGATGATCAAGAGTATGTTGCCGGTTCGTGCACGATCACCTCTTCCTCGATCACTTTATCTCGAACCACCAATGTCTCTTCGCTTGCAATCTCCATTCCGTTCCTCAATGTGATAGCACTCACGTTCATTTTAGGGTTAGGCTCTGTTTGGGATGGCAACCTCACCGAATCCCTAGCCTCCAACTTGGTTACAACTCCTGCAATTTGGGTTACTTGGCTCTCCAAGTTCTTAATGCTCGATCGAGTTTCTTCTTGGAACTGTACCATGTTACCCTGCATGTTAGTCACATTTTTAGTTAAAACATTTAACATTTCTTTAGTGGACATGCTAGAGCTCGAGCCTTGGCCTTGGGGCCTAGGATAAGGGTGTGGTGGTGGCCTGTTATAGTGTTTTTGTTGTTGTTGATTGCCAAATCTAAAGTTAGAATGATCTCTCCACCCTTGCTCGGAAGCATAGGAGTAGGGATCATGTCTCGTAATGCTTGTTGGCCTTGAAAACCTACAAGCTTTGACCTCTTCCCTAAATTCTTCTTGCATTTGAGGGCAAACGTCGGGGTGATGATCTAAAGAACAAATTCTACAAGCTTTTACCCGATGAACTCTATTGTTCTTTACCATGAACTCACGCATCATCGATATGAGAGCTTGAACTTGATCCTCGACCTTGAAGAGCTAGAACCTAGACTTTCAACATTTGCTCTACGATGGATCGATCTTCTACCGAACCTGTCTCGAGCCTTCAACTAGTTCTTCAATGAACTCCCTAGCCATAGCTTGGAGTTTTGTTGACGATAGAACGTCCACTAGCAACATTCACCATTCTTACATCTTCGTCGAAATACCATCGTAGAAGTACAAAATGAGGTCTTCATCGTAATAGCCATGATATGGACAACTAGCACAAAGTCTCTTGAACCTCTCCCCACCCGTAGAAAGACTCATCGTATTTCGCTCAATATTGCCGATTTCCTTCTTTAATGTTGATGACTTAGAAGCCGGAAAGAACTTCTCAAGAAATCGCCTCTCCATTTCAATCCGAGTGGAAATACAACCAGGAGGAAGATAATATAACCAATCTTTAGCTCCATCCTTCAAAGCAAAAGGAAAAGCTCTCAACTTGATTTCTCGGTCCGTTGCTCCACTTGGTTTCATGCTAGTACAAACCACGTGAAACTCCGAAAGAAATTTGTTTGGATCTTCTCCATTTAGCCCGTGGAATGAAGGAAGCAAGTGTATCAACCCCGACTTCAACTCAAAAGTAGTGTCTTCATCAAGAGCCCGAAATGAGATGCACAATGGTTGTTGATCAAGGTTAGGAGCCACGAGCTCCCTCAAGGTACGAGTTTCAATTGTTGGAGGCATCTCTTCCTCCACTTCAATGTTAAAAGGTAATTCCTCAAAATTTTCTCGCAAAATGTTCCTCAACCTAAAAAGAGTCAATTCTAATTCGAGATCGTAATGCAAAGATTCTTTGTTAGTAGCCCGAGTGTTAACCATAAACAAAGAGCACAAGCAATACAATCAAAAAAACACACTATATTCAAACAAGTAACACCGTCTTCCAAGCAACGGCGCCAAAATTTGGGCAGGCGGTTTAGTCGTATGCACCTATCCAAAAATAAATTTCTCCTACTCTCTTTTACAATTAAATGTAGAAGGGAAGTAAGGTTCATATCCACAGGGAAACAGGGACAAGTTTTATATTTAGCGTGAATCAATACCTAGATTAAACTAGGTAATAAGTAACCTGATAAAAAGGGGTTTTCAAATGAGTTATAAATAAACTAAAACTAATTAGCAAATAAATAAAATGAGAAATCAATATGGAAAGATCTTGAATCCGATTAACATCCACTTCAATTTAATTATCGATCATTGAACCTCAACTCTAATTATTTCCATAATTATCTATTGTTGAGAACTAATCTCGTATTCTCCTTATTCTTAGTTAAATAGCACGATCAGCGTGACTATAAAACCCTAACTAAAGGATAACCTAGTTCGATCGGCGTCTAAGTTCAATCCAATAGCAAAGAATAAACACAGAGAACCAATAGACATGCTAATGTAATACACGCGATAAACATTCAACAGCTTGATTTAATTTTCCCAAGAAATAACAAAGACGATCTGCATCTAAGTTACTCCCTAGTTTGCTACAAATTGATAAAAGAATAAAACAATCCGATTATATCCTATAATCTAGCATTAGATTAATTACACAACCAAACTAGTAACGTTCCT
This sequence comes from Beta corolliflora, assembly GCA_947648045.1. Classification (NCBI taxonomy): domain Eukaryota; kingdom Viridiplantae; phylum Streptophyta; class Magnoliopsida; order Caryophyllales; family Amaranthaceae; genus Beta; species Beta corolliflora. The sequence continues at coordinate 108,799 of CANSZD010003522.1, forward strand.
AGCATAATTATGCAAAAATCATAAAGTATAATTATAGAAATTAAACCATAATCAAAGGAAATAGATAGAGAGGAAAGATCTCACAATAATGGTTGAAGCTTCATGTTAATCTTGTTCAAGAACAGTTCAAGCTACAATCAGCATAGTATAAACCAATTCCATAATTGAAATCTCTAAAACTAAACTCGAAAATGAAAACAAAAAAGAGAAGATAACAAAAGAAGAATGGAGTTTTGGAGACTCTCTCTCCTCGTGTCTGCTGCTCTCTCTCTCCAAAAACAAAGTTTGGTATCTATACTAAAGCCCAAAACCAACCGACAATTACACCGACCTAGCAGGTCGCGAGGTGCGAAGTACGTCGCACCGTGCGATGAGTTCCCCCGCTCCAACACACGCTGCAGAGCTGGACCTAGCAAGGGGGTCGCGACCCGCGAAGCTGCTCACGAGGTGCGACGCAAAGGTCGCGAGGTGCGAGCATGCTCGCGTGGTGCGACCTGCGATGGGTGCTAGCTTCGAGCATGCGAGAGCGCTGCACTGCTGGGTTAGCGAAATTGCTGCGTGGCTTGATGCATTGTTGGGATGCTCGAGGCTGTTGGGTTGGACATACTCAGATGGTGCGACGTTGTTGTTGGTGAGATAATGTAGTGTTGTTGAGTCGCTTCATTGGCTAATGCTTCTTCGTGTTACAATCCCGCACTTTCCTACGGCATTTCCAAAATAACTATCCGTTTCACCTTAGGAGTTTGGAACTTACATCTTTAACAATAATTAACGTACAAAATTCCGAACTTCCGCTAAGAGCTAAATAAAACACAAACTTTAACATTATAATCAAACTCCATAGCAAAGTGCAACCAAAATATCATAAAAACATCGTATAACTTGAGCGTATCACCAACCCCCGCTCGAAATAATGAATATTTTATGTTGGAACCGTAGGGGTATGGGTAACCCTTGGACAGGTTCGTCGTTTGAGAAGTCTCAAGGCTTCTAATACCCCCCGACATAATGTTTCGTGTCGAAAACAAAGGTCACAAAAGATATCATGGAGCAGTACCAAAGATCGCATTGGTGTTTCCATTGCTTTTGGGGTGTCAAGTATAGGGTGGTCTAGAGGTTTATGCATCTTTTTGGAAGAATGCAACCATCTCCTTCACTTTGGTTTCTTTCTCTCAATATCATATTTGATGAGAGGTGGTGTCATGGTGTGTAGGGGTGATGTGCGTTGGCATTTTGTGGGAATTTATGGGTGGCCGGAGGAGGAAAATAAACACAATACTTGGACTTGATTCGATCGCTTTGTGATGAGTATGAGGGTCCTATAGTGATCGGTGGGGATTTTAATGAGATTCTTTGTTACAATGAAAAGGAAGGAGTAGTAAATAGGGAATGGATGGATTTGGAGGGTTTTTTGAAATGTACAGAAAGTAGCGGTTTAATTTGTAGGTCAATGGTACACATGGGAAAGGGGAAACACTCCGAGGCGCGAATTGGAGTGAGACAAGATCGCTTCTTGTTTCTTTTTCTTGGAAGCAAACCTATTTCCCGATGCTTTTATCGATCACAAGGTAAGGTATAACTCGGACCATGCAAGCAATTAAATTAAGGAAAACAACTAATGATATGGTGCAACGGAGGCGGACGAGAGATTTTAAGTTTAAAACATGCCTGGTACTTGATGAATCATGCGAGAGGAGGTGGTGAGGGGAGCGTGGAATAAGGCGGAGGGCGAGGTGCTTCAAGAGCGGTTGGGTGCGGTGGCGAGAGGACTGGAGGTGTGGAGTAAGGAGGGGTTTGCAAACTTAAAAAGCAAATTGAGAAGGTGGAGAAAAATCTCGATGAGGCGCAGATGGAGGCCGCCACCATAGCAAGTTGTGAAAGGTGTGCGGTTCTTGAACAGAACTTGATTCTTTGAATGCACAAAATGAAGTTTATTAGTATTTGAGATTCCCTGCATCGAATTCAAAAATTGGGATAAAAATACTTCTTAAGCATCTCGGAGGAAGCAGCGTAATTATATTCAAGGGAAGGTGTGTAGCAAACCGATGAAGAAAATATAAAGAAAGAGGCTGAACATTATTTTAATACCATCTTTACCTCTTCTAAGCCCTCTCGTAGAAAGTTTCCAAGAATTTTTATAGCATTTGAGGGTATCCGAGACCCAAGATTTCAATTTTATACTTTTGCGCCATATACAATGGAGGAGATTTTTGCAACTTTGAGCGAACTGCACCCTTGCAAGGCTCCCGGACCCGATGGCATGCAAGCTATTTTTTATTAGCAGTTCTGTACATTATTGGAGATGAAGTATTTGCTTTGTTAGTAATATTTTACATAACTTTTCTTGCCCTGGGGAATGTAAACCGTACTAACATTGCTCTTATCCCGTGGTTAAGTCTCCTATTATTGTTTCGAATTTAGGCCGATCGCCCTATGTAATGTGTTGTATAAGATTGCTTCAAAAGCTCTTGTACTCAGACTTAATTAATTTCTCCTTTCTATTGTAACGGAAAATCAAAGTGCGCTTGTGCCGCGAAGAATGATTTTCGATAACTTTCTCATAGCTTTGGAAAATTTTCATTTAATGAAAAAAGAGGAACAATAGCAGAAAGGTCAGGTTGAATGAAGCCGGATATGAGTAAAGCCTATGACCGTGTGGAGTTGGGCTTTCTCCCGTAGCTCCTCCTAACAATGGGCTTTGATGTGCGATGGGTAAATCGAGTGATGAGCCGTGTTACAACGGTCCGATACTCTTTATTATCAATGGAAGAGTTAGTGGCTCGGTTGCCTCCCTCTAGAGGTTTAAGACAAGGTGATTACTGTTCCCTTTTCTATTCATATTGGTTGCTGATGCCTTCTCTTAGATGATCCAATAGAAGGTTAATGTTAAAGATCTTCATGATGCGAAAGCTAGTCGAAAAGGGCCAGAAGTTTCTCATCTTCTTTTTGCTAGAGCTACCCGACATGAATGCTTAACTATAGTTGATATTCTCAACAAATATGAAGCAAAGAACCCCGGACGTAAAATTAATTATGAAAAGTCGGAGGTATCTTTTAGTAAATCTGTGATCTATGAGCAGAAAGCATATTTGATTGCTCATCTCCATATGAGGCAAGTTGACAAGCATCATAAATATATTGGCATTCTTACTATTAGTGAAAGATTGAAAAAAGTGGTGTTTCGGGAATTGTTAGATAGAATGTGGAAGAAGTTAAGGGGGTGGAAAGAGAAATTATTATCAAGGGCGGGAAAAGAGGTTTTGATTAAAACTGTTATTCAAGTTTTTCCTACTTATCTTATGGGGGTCTATAAACCTTCAGGGTCGTTATTCGAAAATTCATTCCGGTATGACCTCGGTTTTGGTGGGTGGGCAAGGGAGTTGAGAGGAAAAGGCGTTGGTTGAGTTGGGCGAAAATGTGTAAACCAAAATGTATTGGGGGGGTATGGGGTTCAAAGATCATGTGGTTTTTAATGATGCATTGTTGGGTAGGCAAGTTTGGTGGTTGATGCACCATCAAAATTATGTTTTGAGTCGTGTTATGAGTGCAAAGTATTACCCTCATGGTGATATCTTTCAAGCTAGGCTAGGGTATTCTAATAGCTACTCGTGGAGTAGCATTTGGAGTGCGAAGAGTTTGGTGATGGAGGGTGTCACATGATTTTTTTCAATTTCCCACTTTTCGTACTTAGGAGGTTCCCGTGATGGCGTCTAGACCACGTCTAGACCAGCCCACGCACACCATTATATTATTTATCTAGAATAATGCAAGTAAGATCAAGAACGCACAATACACATAACAATACTTTTTATTACTTTAGAAATATCTCGCATACAAGGCTATAATGCCCAAACTCGAATGCCCAAAATGACTAAGGCAATTCTCTATTTATAGTACAAGATAAATGGCTACAACCCAGCCACATAAGCAGATAACTACCCACTACCTTTGTAACTTCCCTTAAATCTAGGGAGAGTGCCTCTCTCACACTCCTAGTAATCGCTCCTTATTTTTAGGAGATCATGGGGCAGCAATGGTGGTTAATAAATAACCACCCACTACTCCGAATAACTTCGCATAACCGCCCCTTAATTTAAGTGATAACCGCCCCTTAAATTAAGGAGTAACCGCCAGCACTACTCAAGCCTTTGTAACCGTCATTACCCACACTTGTAGTAACTTCCACGCGGTTACCAAGCATGGTAACTGCTGCCCATGATCCCACCACGTGGCAACCATGCGGGCGCTTGGTAAGGGACTTCATTTCGTCGGCCCGCTGGGCACCCCAAAGACCACCACCGCCGCGCCACCTCACTGCACTCCGCCGGACCCACCTTGGGCTTGCTAGCCGGGGGTGCGTTACCTTCCGAGGCCTTAGAATGAGGCGGTAACAAACGCGGGTGGTTACCAACACATGGTAACCGCCGTCCATGATCCCCACTAATGTGGCTTTCATGGTAACCGCTCATCGCTAACCATCCTTGCTTATGTATGCGAACAGTGCCCAATGCCCGCGCGGCCAGCGCTCATGGCTAACGCCCACGGCCAACGCCCACGGATAGTATTCAGGGGATCACTCCCTAGTGCCCACGCATTGGCTTTCCGTAGTGCACACTAGCATTGGCACATTAGCGCACCGGACATGTTGCACAACACTCGATCACTCGAACTCAACAAGCGCTCATGAATGGCGAGTCATAGCATATCTCATGCGGATGACTTCTGGGACTCCCCGAAGGCTTTACCTTGCACCCAAGACATAGCCGGCCCTCGTGCTTAGGCCAATAAAAATGACCGTGACAAACCTCCCCCACCAAAAGGAGGTCGACGTCCTCGTCAAGAACATCAAACCCATGGGATCGCACTCTCGCATATACCATGCTTTTGCAACAACACCCAAAGATCGATAACGAACTCCTTGTTCGGCCTACTCCTTCATTGGACTTTAGTCATAAATCATGACTTAGTAGATACATCACAATTATCTATCTTAAGACTCCGAAATCTCTCATGTTAAGGATCTACATCCTTCCCATCGATTTGCAAACTATCATGTTGTCAACACCCTAGTTAACAACAAATTTGCATACGAGATTTAGGTCATTCAAAACCTCTCGACCATCTTTTCCTTCAAGCCTAAGATAGGAATCAATGGCTTACTTCCCACATCAATGGAAGTAATCATTCGAGGTACCTCCTTTCCACGGAGGAGGGGCATCTTCCCCTTTTCCAAAAGTCTCCCTCATTACGGGTCTCTTTTGGTGCGAATGATGACGTTAACCCGTCATCCAAGCCGCGTGCTTGAGTGCTCATGTACCCGGAACCACATGCAACCCCTTTCCTCAAGACTTAGGTTAACCATCGTTAACCCGTGTCGACAACAATTGTCATTGTTATACTCGACACACCACATTCCGAGGCTAACCACCTCTTAGATGCGTCTACTCTCCTCACCCAAGAGTATCCAACAGATCCCTTACCCTCCATGGGGTTTTCCCAAATTACAAGTTCGAGCCGGAATCGTAATTCGGCGAGGAGAGACAACGCCCACGCATGGAAGACCTCACACGGCTCCGTCCATCGATCGGACTCTCCCAAATTTCATCGTTTGGAATGAAAGCTTCACCATGGTGGCCTTCGATTCATACGAGTAAACGTTAACGTTTGTCTCGCTATGATTCCGAAGTCCAACGCATCCTGCTCGACTTAGGATACACTTACCCCAGTTTCTCCGTATGAGGTTAGCCCCTCATACTTTGCTGGCCGCAAGTATGTACTCCTCAAACCTCGATGATGCTGCGAAGATAAACTCTCGCACACCTACAAACAAGAGGGCAAGCCTTTCATTCCCTTTCTTTCTGACTCCGCCGAATAAACGAAATCAAATATTCGTATCCCTACAAACGGTAGGCCGGCTCACCTTGATCCTTCGAACTTTATCGAAGATACAAGGTCGAACATTCTTACTTCCGCAATTCATGGATGGATGCTTCGGATTCCACCGAAGTACGAGATCACACACTCGTGGGCGTCATCTTTAGTGAATTCCCCCATCTTACCTTCGCGGTTCGCTTTTATGTACTTGTTAGACCTTGGTTAACCCACAAGTTCAAGACTTATGGTTTCGCTACAACGACCATTGAGTTTCATGTTTCGGCTTCACCAACATGACTCCGTGTTCATGCTCCATCCCAAAGGACTGGCGTAACCCACAACCTAGTTGCCGAAATGATAAACTTACTCTATCTTTCCGAATCCCTTTAGGATAGAGCCATGATCAAGGTCAACAAGCGCAACATTTTTCCATCAAAGCGTTCCTCTCTAATTCGTTGCATAGCCCTTTAGACAGAGCCGACTGGTCATCCCAATCCGCGTTGGTTCGGATGTACCCGGTCCGATTAGCGTAAACTCGCGAGCATGTGGCTCCGAGTCAATCGAACGCTCATAATAAACGATAACGCGCTTAAATTTAGCTATGTATGTGCAATGAAAAAGCAACCAAGCCAACTTTCCACAGATGCAAACATAATAATATTTACATTACAACCGCACTTTGTGTGCACGAGCTTCAAGTTCTTAGAAAGATCCCACTTCTTCATTAAGAGTTCGTCAGGACATCCACAACTAGGCTCTTGGTCAAGCTTTTCACAAGTTCAACAACTTGTGCACTCACCCTCCGGCGAGTGCCTTGATCTCCTATCTCCCAAAGAGATTAATAGCTTGACGCTACCCGCTTGGGACCTTGGTCGACGACTCACAAGTTTCAGTTACTTGTGCACTCGTTTTATGAAAAGTGTTGGGGATTCCATTCATGAACCCATCTAACGCACCCCCACAAGGGCTAGGTTAGACCCACGAGATTACACATTCGTGTACTTGCATTACAGCAAGTGCTCGGATAGCACATCGGCTAAACTAATCAATTCCTTCTCGAAGGATTCACTTGAACCATCCCACACATGGGCCTTTTCAATATTCTCAAGTACATCGACTCGAGAGTTGGCTCTTAGTCACGGGGATACAAAATGGCTATCCAATTGTCTTTCTCCAATCCATCCAACAATCGCAAAGAGTCAAGCGTAACCAACAAAGCATTTATGCTGCCAAGTTAGTGAGTCGTAAATTCACCAACATTGGACCTCTTTCGATTTTGATGGAGGAAAGACCTACTTAGGATCGTAGCCCAATTTTCCATCTCCCTTTATGGTGGCATTACGTCTGCTTGTGGTTGGAAAAACAAAACCACATCCAATGCTTTGGAATCATGTGTTCATACCAACGTTTTTCCATTATGTTCTACTCCAACCAAGGCCATATGCCTAAGTGGACATTGTAAAAACAATTCCGCCCACAAGTACGACCGTTCTATGCGCACCAATGAGACCGACTTTCTAGCCACCAACTAGCCAAAATATATTCGTTCAACGAATAATATTCCCACATGGTTTATTTCGACCAACAAAGGAAACGCAACACGATAAGGTAACTTAAACAAAATAGAAACAACCACCGGCTCGAATTTACTCGTGCATTCCTTCATCGTTCATTAGCTCATAGAGTGAGGGTCCGAAATTCGCCCTTCGAAACATGGATAACGCATGTATTTGTTTCCCAATGTCCCTTTCTCGATCGTGCGAGAACACAAGTCTCAAATACCCTGCATCAATCAAGTTTCTAGTTAGAATAATCAAAACATATTCTCGATACCTCATTGGGTCTCGTATAAATTCCTATCGAGACATTGCTTTTCCCGAAATAATTGAAGTTCCAACTCATTTGCGTGCCCGCCTTCTATTGTTCCGCACTCCGATTTGATCGTGGCACTTTCGCTCAACACGATTGTGCTTTTCTAGTTTACTGCAAAGATTTGAAACACCCTTGAAGTCGCTCCTTTGCATAATTTCGGCACCTTCAATTTAACTTGCTTGCTTTACTCTTAGCCATCACATTTGGCGTTTGTTTAATTTCCGGCAGGTCGGACCAAATTGTCACAGGATTTTTTTCAATTTCCCACTTTTCATACTTAGGAGGTTCCCGTGATGGCGCCTAGACCACGTCTAGACCAGCCCATGCACACCATTATATTATTTATCGAGAATAATGCAAGTAAGATCAAGAACGCACAATACACACAACAATACTTTTTATTACTTTAGAAATATCTCGCATACAAGGCTATAATGCCCAAACTCGAATGCCCAAAATAACTAAGGCAATTCTCTATTTATAGTACAAGATAAATGGCTACAACCCAGCCACATAAGCAGATAACTACCCACTACTTGGTAACTACCCACTACCTTTGTAACTTTCCCTTAAATCTAGGAGAGTGCCTCTCTCACACTCCTAGTAACTGCTCCTTATTTTTAGGAGATCATGGGGTAGCAATGGTAGTTAATAAATAACCACCCACTACTCCGAATAACTTCCCATAACCGCCCCTTAATTTAAGGGATAACCGCCAACACTACTCAAGCCTTTGTAACCGCCAGCACTACTCAAGCCTTTGTAACCGCCATTACCCACACTTGTAGTAACTTCCAGGCGGTTACCAAGCATGGTAACTGCTGCCCATGATCCCACCACGTGGCAACCATGCAGCCGCTTGGCAAGGGACTTCATTTCGTCGGCCTGCTGGGCAGCCCCAGCACCACCAATCGCCGCGCCACCTCACCGGACCCGTTAGGACCCACCTTGGACTTGCTAGTCGGGGGTGCGTTACCTTCCGAGGCCTTGGAATAAGGCGGTAACAAACGCGGGTGGTTACCAACACATGGTAACCTTCGGGTGGTTACCAACACATGGTAACCGCCGTCCATGATCCCCACTAATGTGGCTTTCATGGTAACCGCTCATTGCTAATCATCCCTTGCTTATGTCTCGCGAACGCTGCCCAATGCCCACGGCCGCGCTCATGGCTAACGCCCACCGGCCAACGCCCACTGATAGCATTCGTGGGATCACTCCCTAGTGTTCACGCATAGGCTTTCCGTAGTGCGCACTAGCATTGGCACATTAGCGCACTGTGCATGTCGCACAACATTGATCACTCGAATTCAACAAGCGCTCATGAATGGCGAGTCATAGCATATCTCATGCGACGACTTCGAGGACTCCCGAAGGCTTTGCCTAGCACCCAAGACATAGCCGGCCCTCGTGCCTAGGCCAATAAAAATGACTCGTGACAGAGGGCTAATATGGCGGGTGGGGACGGGTGGGTGATTTATATATGGAGGGCTCCGTGGGTTGCGTATGAGGAAGGGCGTTTCATTAAGAGTTACCGAGTGGAGGGCTTTGATGCGGTGGAAAACTTAATCGATGAAAAGAGGAAGGAGTCGAGAGTCGAGCTCATAGAGAGGCACTTTAATGCTCGAGATTAACGCTGTATCTTAGCAATTCCTTTGAGTACAAGAAGCTTACAAGATGAATTAACATGGGCTTATTCAAAAGAGGGTCTTTATTCTAAGTGAAAACCGCATACATGTTAGGGAAGGGGGTAAATTTTGGATGACTTTCAAAGAGCCGGGTGATTTTATGGGGCTTGAATGTATTCCCAAAAGTTCGTCACTTTATGTGGCGAGCTTGCACCAAGTCGCTGCGGTGAGGGCCGTGCTCAAAGGTCGACATCTCCTCGACGAGGCCGGCTCGCTTCCGATGGTGTCGGCTCGAGGATGAAACACTGCTTGGGAATTATTAGCTTTGGGAGGAGAGTGGATGCCAAGCTATGCCGTGTTATATTAAGGATGAAGATATGTGTGATGCTCTTGTGAGATGGAATGAGTTAGACAAGAAAATGGTTCAAAAGGGCCGCTACCTTGCGTGGAATTTGTGGGCCGAAAGGAACATGTATGTCTTCGAAAAATAAAAGCCAATCTCTTGCTGTGATATGTCAACGAGTAGGAGACAAACAAGAGGAATTTTACTTATATATTACTCGCATATATGGAGGTACGAGGAAGGGAAAGCACGACAAGCTCGCCTTGTTGGTGCGCTTTCCCCATCGGGTCCATCAAGATCAATGCGTATGCGTGTCTAGGGGTGGATGGCCGGGCCGGGCTTGGGGTGGTGGCTCGTGATTCACATAGGAAGGTGTGCTTTTTCGGTGATGAGAAGAACACGACCATGTCGACCTCCTGAGGTTGCCGAATGCAAAGCTATTCATATGGTCGCTCATTTAGCCAAGTCCCATTGGCCGATGGATGTGTTAATTGAGCCTCAATGACGAGTGGTTACATCCATATTAACAAAAATGGCGCTCTTTGTCTCTGGATTTAGGAGATGTTCTTTCTTTGTGTGATGGTTTTAATTCTATTAGTTTTATCCATGTTAAAATGGATGGGAATGTTGTTGTCCATAATCTTGCTAGAGTTGTGCCTTTTGGAGTAGAACAATGTTGGGAGAATCATTTTCCTAGAGATTGCTCCTTATGTACTTATTGACACTTTGTTCCTTGATTAATGCACTTCTCTTTTCCCCTCAAAAGAAAATTTTAAAGTAAATTCACAAAAGAAACGATCAAACTTATTCAATTAAAACTACTATGTACATTACCTTATTACCATTCCGAATAATTATAATGACAATGTACATTAATAAAGTTTGTATCCTCGACAACTAATCTACATTACTTTCCATCAAAATAAAACATTATTGTGTTTGATTATTTCTTGATTTGGTATTAGAAGTATATCTTTTATTATCTAAATTACGCATATCCACTTGAAATCTTGAGAGTTCATGAAAAAGTATAGTATTTGACTTTCTCATTTCATTTATTATGTCCAACTTGTCTATTTCTTTCATTAATTTATTTTCTTATCTATTTTCTTTTTGGGGCAAGCTAATGTTTCTTAGAGACTTCATTGAATGCATTTATATTATATGAGTTTGGTAGAAAAATGTTTAAATTGTAATGTTGACGTAGGTACATAGTTATAAGGTATTAATAATTTGGATTTCTTATCTCGAAAAGTTTATGTTCAATTTAACGGGGTCAAAAGTTGTAGGTCGAGTGATGTTTTTTAGTGAGAGCGAGGAAGTCGTAGTTCGAGTACTTATACGATGCTTAACCGCCACTTTCTTTCTTTTTTGCAAACGATATATATGAAACTCAGCAGAATCATAATTGGGATGCATAGGTGGATGATGTTGATCAATCAAGTCTTCAATAGGGCCAATCATGGCATCTTTGTTTAGGCCACAAAAAGTTGCAAATGACACCCTTCCTTTGACATTAGTTACCGCCCTGTGAAGTACACTTGTGTACTTGTCGTTGCTAAGAACCTGCAAAAAATAAAACAGAAAAATCAGGGTGATGTTAAACAAGTACATTATCCTGAAATTTTCAAGTGTCGTCCTAATTTGGACAATTAACGCTATTTGTTGGCCGGTAATTAGTTGCCAAAAAAAAGGAGGATGATGCATGTCCTTTGACGACACGCATTGCTAAAACAAGCATCATAAAAGTTACCATTCACCAAATAGCTAATGGTTGGATTACAAAGAAGGGCTGAATTGTAAATCGCTAGGTGTGTATTACTATGTACCCATTGAGCATTAATATATGCAGTTTCGGCACTGAACAATATACATGTGCGACATAAGCGATCCTAGAGGGTCCCGAAAATTTAGAGCCCCAAATACTACTATTTTATATTAGTAGTTTTAGAGTTTGTACTACACATTTTTCATTGTTGGTATTGTCCTCCTTTATTATATTTGAATATTTTTTGTTGTAAAATTATGATGTTGATTAGATTAGTTTTCCATTTTATAATATTAAATTAGATTTTCTATATTTTTACTTTTTTTTGAGGGGCACCATATTTTTACTTTTAATCTGAAAATAAAGGACCTACTTTTATTTATGTTGCATAAGGTCTCCTTAATAATTGAATCGCCCCTGATTATATATGAAAATTTTACTTGTTCCCACCAAAGGCCACACATACACATGAAAATCATAGCTAAGCTGCTTATTTGTGTACAACTTAATCAATTACAAAAAATACTACGAAGTTCTTTGAGTGAGGTTTGGGGCAAAGTGAAAAGTTTAATTTGTCTAATCCAAACATTTATAGTCTTTTGGTTGAGAGAGCATTGATAAAGAGGTTTGAGCCCAAACAAATTCATTTTCACAAAGCTACTTGTAGCCTTGTTGGAGGTTTTTAAAATAGAGGTCTATGAATTTAATGCGAAATAATTACTATTCTATTCTAAAGTTAGCCAAATTTACCACCCATTACTAAGCCTTATTAAAAAAAAAATCTCCCACCAATAAACTATTTTAATAACATTAGTGGTCATTTTACTTAATTAAGTATCAACGACCAGAAAATTGTTAATTACCAAATACTTTTACACATAAATACAACTTGTCAAACCAGATGATACAAGTATACAACAAACTCTATGCTGATGCAAATAGCTAATAGCTAACGTCCAAAGTCCAATTATCAAACAAAACTTAAAAAATTCCAATAGCAGCTGAAATATAACACGAACCTGCAATTGATCAGCCACATTAACAACAAGGGAAGCAGGAATAGGATGAACAGCAACCATTGTTGATCTTTGAGGACATGCAGGCCTGTAACTCCTTGCTCTTGTAATATTATAGTAAGTAATTTCAGATCAGTATGAGGTTCCAACCCTAAGGTCAACTCAGGTCTTGGACACGGTGGATAATAATTGGCTTGCGCTGTATCTATATGACTTTTTTGTAGCCTTCTTTGTAGATAATGTTTGCTCAGCCCAAGTCCTTGAGAAATTAAGCTCAATAATCGTACCATTAGAGGCCCCAATCTCCTTCGCATATGAGACAATAGTTTCCCTGTAATAAAGATTACACATCATCTCAATTAATTAGTATTTTGCATGCATGCATGACGGTATTATATATGGAAACATAAAAAAGATAGCATAAGAGAAAGGTTTTATTTGAACTTCCAAAGAAAAAAAAATATATAAAGAGATTTTTGAACGGATACCCTTGAGGTTTAGCCAAACCAAGACTATATGCACGCGATGCGTGCGATAATATATTAATATTAATATTAACATCAAAAAGTGTTAAAAAGCTAACTTAAGTGTAATATTTATGGTGAATATTAATGAGCGTTATGATTTTTTATTTGCATTGCTTCAAGTGTAAAGAGTAATGTTTTCCATAAAGCGACTATCCGAGGTAGGATATGTTATCTTGTATTTGGTAGATAATTCAACAACTCCCCTTTAAACAATAATCTAGGTTATATTTTTTATTTATTTAAAAATACATATATTTTATAGGCGTATTTAATGAGTAGTAGTTCAATTTAATTTCAGTGGGTAATTGAGGTTTTTAGGCATACTATGGTGAGTAATGCTTCAATAAAAAATAAATTATAAATTGATATTATCTAATGATGTATGTTTATCTCTTTAATTATTTATTATCTCAATCGATTGTGATCCCCGCCCAAAAAATAAAAAAAAAATGAATATTCTCTAAGTTTCTTAATTCTTTTATGGTTTGTTAATGCATGTTATTTGAAATTGTCATTGCAACTGAGAATTTAGATAGTAAGAATCTATGTAAATCTTTACTTTTATAATAGTTTGAAAATTGATTTAGTCATCAGTTTATATTTTCAATTGTGAGTTTCCTCTTTTTATACATTTTTATGTATTTTTTTTGAGTAATGTAGAACTTTCCTTATTACCCATATTTGTAAATGAGGAAAGAATTAAGAAAATCTTTTCTCGTATTATTTTTTGTGAGATTAAGGGTATATAAGTCTTTTCAAGAGGGACACCATACCTCCCCCTTGGCTTATATAATGGAGATTCATTGGATACATGGTCAAGATTTAGAATTATAGAACTTTTGGTGTAATAGTATGTGTCATATGTTTGTGATTATGACTCAATTGATATGATTTTATAATTTTATATTTTATAATAGGAAAATATGTCACAAACTACCTTATAAAAACATGTTTTTATGAAAAACTACCTTATAAAATAAGAAGTTGTAAAAAGCTACATTTTAAAACAAAAATGTTGTAAGAAGCTACCTTTGACCGGGATTTTGGTCATTGACCACCAGCTAGCAATCAATTGCTTTAACGGAAAAGTTTCATTCCTAACCAACAATTTGAGTGGCAACGGTGTTTTCGTGGGTTGGCTCACCATTGTTGAGTATTGAAGAGACTAGATCTTGAATTACCAAAGGAAAAAGACAGAGATAAAGGGAAGGTAAGCAAGGAAGGGCCGAAGTTGAAGAGTTGTTTATTAGCGTTAAAAAAATCTATTGTTGCCGTTCTTTCAAATAACCGTGCGACAATAGATCGCTTCAGAAAAATTCGGAACTTTAAGTTAAGTTAAAGATTTCGACGGCCCTATTCTAATATGAAATTAGGCCCCCAAATTTATAAAAAATAAAGATGGAAGGTTGAGGTATTAAAGATGGAAAGTTGAAAATTTAAAGATTAATCATTGAGAAATTTATTAAGGGTGAAAAACAAGGTGATTTCCTCAAATATGAAGTATATTTTTTTACAATAATATATTTTAGGGCCCTTATAATTTTGGGTCCCTGTGTTGGGCTCCTTGCACACCCTCATCTACCACCCTATATAGAGGGGAAGAACTCTCGCTAACATTATGTGTAAAACAGTGTTCTACCACGGTTATGGCGTTATGAGTAAGCTAAAAGCTCCAACAAAATAATGGGTTTTAGAGAACCATGAGTTCTCACGAGAGTTGTGGTGAGGGAAGTCATCAAAGTTAGAGACATGGGCTCTCACTGATGAGATATGTCGAGCTGAGAGCTCACATAAAGAATTAGTTTTTTTTTTTTTTCTTAACTGAATTTATTTAAACTAATATGGGCTTATTAGATCTTATCCGAACTTATTGTCATTGTAGCATAACTTATTTGTGAGGGGGTCAAACCTTATTTTTGCTATCTGAACTTATATTATTAGACCTTATTAGTCCTTATATGAGCTTATTACTTTTCTTATAAGGATTGATATGAGTGAAAAGAGTAGACCCTAAGTAGAAGTTGTGTAGGTAAGGATTAAGTTTTCCACCAAATATACTATTGTATAATTTTCTGATGTAATCAATTATTTTAAATCTATAAAACTGTAAAGATATATTTTTAGTTCTACTTCTACCACAATTTCGCGTGCGCTTCAAAATTTTATAAAAAACTCAGGTATCATGGAGCTACTTTTTTATCACGTTGGTCGAGTTAGATCAGTTAGAGTAATGGTTTTTTAGGGTCCAACCGGATGAAGTCATGCTCGATTTGGGGTCAAGTCCACTTTAGAGTTCTGACAACTCTAAACTTTAAGGAACGTTTTAATCATTAGATAAAAATGGTTGTGACACGAACAACTTGTAAACAGGACACATAATGCTAGAAAACAATACACACACATTATACACCTCATAAAAATGAACTAAAACGTGAAAATGACATCGATTTTTGGAGTAGAAGGCAAAAATCAGAGGCGTACCGGTAGTTGGGAGGACTCTGGGGCAAGTTCTGGATGAAACTAAGATCAAAAGGATGCCAAGTATGGTAGAAGGCCTCACACCATAAGTCAGTCTTTTTCTTAGTTGCTTGATAATCATCAGATAGGTAGTACCTTGAAATCTTCCCATCATCCATATGACAAATTGAGAAGAACTGAGCCTTTTCTTGTTGAGGTAGATAGAAAATTTTGTGATGACTTTCATACATCGGTAGCACAAATTCTTGGGAAACACCATGATTAATAAGCATAAAAACCCCAAATTCTTCACATGCTATAGTTATATTCAATGAAAAACTCTATTTCGCTAAATTTACTTCTAATTAGCTAAACATGTGAGATGAAGTTGTAGACTCTTATAAACTATAAAGTGTGAATAAGTTACTGAAAGTGCCTCCATCATACTCATTTGATAAAAAAATAGCTAATTAAAATTTAGTCAAATAAAGCCGCACTCATTATCACATAAGAGATACCCTAGATTAAATATGAGGTAGCTCATTCAATTCACCGCGCAGAAAGTTAGTTATACACTTACTTATACCTGTCTTTTAGCACAATGCCCATTATGTGGCACATCTCCTTCCAACCTACCTCTTCTCCAACCTCTTTTTAAAAATCAACTTCAACACATTCACATTTATACACTTAAGAATTCCCATCTTTTTTTCCCATCCTTTTCAAATACATCAATGGATCCCTACAAATTCCTAAAAATATCTCCAAACCCAGATGGAACCATCACTAGACTTACCCCAACCATCTTAGTACCCACTACTGAACAACAACAACAACAACAAGATCATGATAATAACAACATTGTATCTCAAAATCCTCGCGTAATTTCTAAGGATGTACCACTTAATCCGACCAAGAAAACTTTTCTTCGTATTTTCCGACCTGCAGAAGTACCTTCAACTTCAAGTAACAAACTTCCTGTTATTATTTACTATCATGGGGGTGGTTTTGTGTTTTACTCTGCTGGTACAGTGTTCTTCCATGAGTCATGTAATCGCATGTCTGAAGCTGTTCCTGCTGTTGTTGTCTCTGTTGATTATCGCTTGGCGCCCGAGTATCGACTGCCTGCTGCTTATGATGATGCGATTGAGGCTATCTTGTGGATGCGAGACCAAGCTTTGAGTTGTGTTAATGGTGGTGGTGATCCTTGGTTGAGGGACTTTGCTGATTTTGGTCGTTGTTTTCCTATGGGTAGTAGCTCTGGTGGCAATATTACTTACAATGCAGGTATAAATTCTAGTTATGTGTTTCTAATAATCATGAAAAGTCCATATTTTGAAAACGTATGTAGAAGAAACAAGAAGAGAATGAACAAATAGAACAGATGGATTACTTTTGTCATAGCTAATATGTCTTAATACTTCTCCGTCCCTTAATAGTATTACGAAAAAAAAAATAATAGTGCCTCAAACTCACGCACTTTACTTGTAATATAATGTTCTTACGACTATGACTTGTGTTTGTAACAAAATATCAGTCCCAAACTATACATCATCTTTGTTTTATTAAATTAATTAACGACGCGTCGCTCGAGTCCAGCAACTAGTTAGAGTAGATTTAGGGGAATTTTTAACCTAGTTAGCATCTGTTACACGTTTGAATACGTTGGATAAATGATAAATCAGTATTTGTTCCAAAATGAGAGAATTATATTCTCTATCTAAAAACTTGACCATATGTCCATATCATTCACAATTTTATGATATTATCACACAACAACGACACAACATAAACCAATCCTTGCTAATTGCTATGACCATTTTTTTATAAAAATTTGATTATTTCTCCAACATTATCATCTATGATCTAATATGATAATGATTGCATGTATGCAGGATTACGTGCATTAGATCATGATCTAACACCAATGAAAATCGAAGGGCTAATAATAAACCAAGCCTATTTTGGAGGGATAGGTAGGACAGATTCAGAATTAAGACTGGTTGAGGACAAAATCGTCCCATTACCAGCTAATGATGTGATGTGGTCACTTGCCCTGCCCGTAGGTGCTGACCGTAACCATGAATTCTGTAATCCAATGGCTGGAAACACCCACAGTGAGAAGATCGGACGGCTACCAAGGTGCCTAGTTAATGGGTATGGAGGGGACCCACTTGTGGACAGGCAGAAAGAATTTACTAGGATGCTGGAGTCACGTGGAGTGCACGTGGTGTCTTGTTTTGATGAAGGTGGGTTCCATGCTGTGGAGTTATTTGAGCCTCCAAGAGCTCGAGCTTTGGTTGATAAAATTAAGGAATTTATTGGGTCCACTTCTCTAAGATCCATAATTTAGGCTTTGCAAAATTTTAGCATCATTTTTATTTATTACTCTTTTTTTTGTTTTAGGGGAACCTTATTACTCTTTTATGTAATAAGTATTAATCTTGATATTATTATTTAATAGTCACTTGCTCTAAATACTCTCCAAAAGTTAAATGAAGCATTTTATGCATTTCGCCCAAATTCTCCTCTCTACCCCTATATTTAAAATTCAAATAATACCCCTATATTAGTTATTTTTCTTTCTTTAATCATCCATGTTTTGTACCTTATTTGTCTATCTTCCATTTAGAAGTGATATATCATCTCTATTATATAAGTGAAGGGGGATGAAGATGATGTCACTTCTGAAATATCGGATATACCCTTAATGAAATTAAATTACCATATATATAAAATAATCTTTTCTTTATTCTACTTACCCATATATATTGAACAAGTTAACAATGGAATTAAATTTGAAATTTTAATTACATATTAAATTAAGGAGAATGATTTCCTCTTATTACATATGTGTAAAAAACTTTGATCACAAATTAAATTGACAATATAACTTGATTGACATAATTAGAAGAAAAAATAAAAGCATAAATTTCATATTAATAATTATACTTATAATATTTTAAACCTAAATATTGATTATTATTTGGTAACTCTATTATATAAATCATATTCTTCCCCTTTATTAATATTCAACGATTGAACCAGTGAACTTGATACACAAATTCTTGCAGTTTATTTGAGAACAAGTTTTCTTCTGTTTCATATTTCCTTCTCTCAATACTATATTTGAATAATGATGAACAAATAACTAAGAAAATCAACGAAACATTTATTTAAGAAAAACATATTAGAATATTAAAAATAATTATAAATGTCTGTTCGAATCAAAAAATTTGTAACACGGATAAATAACTAACTGAGAAAAAAGAACGTTAATATGACACGCACGCATAGCGTGCAAAAAATGCTAGTAATATCATATTGGATTTTTCTAACCTATGCCACAAGGCATAGGTCAAGAATTTCAAGATTTCATTAAACAAATATATAATATAACAAGATTTTATTTTGGGATGATAAATAAGTAAGGATAGCTTAAGATAGAGATAATTATGTAAGTTTTTTTTAGTTTGGTTGGATTTTGAAATGGAAACTTTTTATATAATGATATCTTATATAGGATTTTTTATATTCTTAACCTGTGCCTTGTGGCATATGTTAGAAAAATCCTATCAAATTATATACGGTTTTTTCAGGTACCCCTGTGGTTTTTCAAGATTCATGGGGTACCCCTGTTTTTTTAAAAATGCACCAGGTACCCATACTATTTCAATAAAATTCACGAAATGTCATTAATGACTAACGGTGTGAAGTTTCCATTAGTCATTAACCCTACTTCACCCCTCTAACCCTAATTAAACCCTAATTAAATAACTAAACCTAATTAACTAACTAAACCCTAACTTATAACCCTACCCTAACCCTCCAACTTGAAACCCTAACCCCACCCTCCCCACCCCACCCCACCCCCACCCTCCCACCCCACCCCACCCTTCCACCACCCCCCCCCCCCCCCCTCCCACCCCTCCCCTCCCCTACCCCACTACCCCCAGCCTGCCCCCCTCCCCCCCCCGCACACCCATCCCCTCCCCACCCCCCGTCGATTTTCGACGATTTCCCCGACGTCGATTTCCTTGAATTCCCCCCTCCCACGTCGATTTCCTTCGAATTTCACCCACCCCATCGATTTTCGTGTATTGTGTGCGGTTGCTTGTGCGAATTTCCCACCACCCCGGTGGTTGCTTGTGCGAAGAGAGAAAGGGAAACGTGTGCGGTTGAGGAGGGGTCATGGCTGGTGGTTGAGGGGGAGAGAGAAGCTAGAGGAGGGGGTGAGGGAGGAAATCGACGAGGGGGTGGGGGAGGGGGAGGCTGCGGGGGATGGGGGAGGGGAGGGGAATTCCACGAGGGGGGTTGTTGGTGGTGGGGGGCTGCTGGGGTGGTGGGGGGGGAGGCTGGGGTGGTGGAGGGTAGGGTTAGGGTTAGGGGTTAGGGTTTAGGGTTAGGGGTTAACAATGGCAAAATGGTAAATAAAGCTAACGGAAACTTGACACTGTTAGTAATTAAGGGCATTTCATGCATTTTAATGAAATAGTAAGGGTACCTAGCGTATTTTTTAAAAAATAGGGGTACCCCATAAATTTTGTAAAACCACAGGGGTACCTGGTGAAAAAACCATGTGATTAATTATTATGATCAAGAAGTGATCTTGTTTTTGATGGATATAACTTTTTCATTTCATATTGATGTTTCCTCACTATTGATGTTTCATAGTGACTTTCTTTATATCCAACTAGCTTTCTAAGCACGCGATGCGTGCAACGACAATTTTTTCATTGTAATATTTCGTAATGTCAAGTAGTTACGCAATACATGCAACGACGACTCATTATAGTAGTTTAAGTTGACATATTTTTTCAATAAAGGTTTTGTTTTGTTCAACTTAGGGTATGTTCTCTTCGGTATAAAGCAGGCGAACCGAAGCGAACCGAGCGATGGTAATTGAACCGAAATGAACCGAACCGAAGCAACCGAATTAAATTATAACTATTACTTCCTCGTTTTGTTTTAAATGCAACAAAGGAATATTTTATATCTCACAAAAAATACCCCTTTGTTGCATTTAAAACGAAACGGAGGAAGTAGTAATGATAATAATTAAAGAAGCTGGGCGATTGGAATCGAGCCCGAACTAATTGCAATTGAAATGAAACCGAATTGAATTGAACCGAACTGGAAATAAGCTGGGGAGAACAGGCCCTTATTAGAAGTTATTTTCAGCAAAAATAACTTCATATCAGTTCAGATAAATTCAGATAAATAAGCAAAAATAAGTTGAATATATAGAATGAAACCAAATTAGTTAAAGAAAGCATGCACTTCTAATTAATATATTAAACATAGTACTAAAAAAAATGTCCATAAGAATATTGCATAATCACCTCTTTTGTCAAGTTTATCATTTCTTTACATCACGATAATGTTGTGGAAGTATATTGCTGATTTTTTATTTTGACAAATTTTCCTTTTGATGGAAGATTTTGATATTCTTAAATGAATTTGTTATCTTTGTTTTTTTTTGTAAACTTTTTTTAGTCTTTCCTTTTTCTTTTGACCTAAATTTTTAAGTTATTGTAATTTTAGTTTTATAAAATGGCAAATATTTTGATTGATTGATTACCCAATATTATTTTAATATTTCAAACAAAATTGATGTAATAAAAAAAGTAAGAGTATTATAGTCTTTTAATAGGGGGACACCATATCTCCTCCCTTCACTTATATAATAGAGATTAAAAGCCCTCCTCCATCTTTCTCCTCGCTTCTCTTACTCTCACCACGTACAAACCAAAATCCAAAAAATGTTCCTTTGTCTTTCCTGCCGAACATATACCACCCGACATCACATCCTGGCCGAATTGGAAACTTAACCATATGTTTTAAGTTGTTTGGAAATAAATTGTCTTAGTTTCATCTGTTCCAGTGATTGTGGAGGGGTTTTGGGAATTAAAATCGCCCCAATTATGTAAATGTCATTATACCCTGGCTGTTTTTCCCTCTTGATTGTGACATGTCTTTTGCTCTAGATTTTTAATGAAATGAGGAAAGATAATTAATCTTCTCTGTTTTTTTTTTTGCCTCTCTCAGTGCTGAACAATTGAAATATATTGGTTGCCAGTTAGTTATTGTTGGGCATTCCGAGAGAAGACACGTCACGTTATTGGAGAAAAGGTTAAATATGGTGTTTGTTATTAGAGAGGACTCTTGAACTTTAACTGCAAGAGAGAATGATTAAATATGGTGGAGATTGAGATCCCTGACTGTAGGTGCAGGATGTATAGGGCTCCTCGAAAAACTTAAAATACTTGTGTATGGGTATAACCCAAGTACGTTAGCGGACCCCTGTGATAAGTCCGCGAACGCCATAACGGACGCGAACACTGTAAATGTCGCCTTCAACTCTAACAAGTCAGTACATCAACATGGTCCGACAACGTTGGCGGTCGCCCAACATGACAAAATAAGGGAATCTTCCCAACTGTCAGAAGCATCACAACCGTACACGTGTAAAAGGATTACGCACCCGGTCAGGTGAATAGTACTTCTATAAATACCCCACTAGTACTATTCTGCAGGTATATTCTCTCACACTCATAATTCTTATCTCTCTCTCTCTACTTTCTCTCTCTAAATCCTATTTGGACACGTGCTGACTTGAGCGTCGGAGGGGGTTTCCTCGCATCCCCCCCGAGGGTAGTTCACGTTTGCTTCTTGTGCAGTTATTCACTAGCGGAGTCTAATCCAAATCTTTGGCGGACTTCTCTCGAGACCGCCAACCGTTTCAACACCGAAACAACTTGGCGCTAGAAGGAGGGGCCTCCCATCTTTGTGAACGCCATCATGGAAAGAGCAAACAATGACAGCCGTGATCCATCGGAGTTTGAAACCGGCCAGGGATCCACGCCCGTCATTACCGGACCACTCGGTGCACCTCAGTTTAACATCAGGATGGCCGAGAACGTCAATGAACAGCAAACTCCGGGGAACAATGTGTCTCAGGTAAACACTGGTAGCGGATCATTTAACCTGGCTCAATTAAGCCAATTCTCCCTGAGCGACTACAAGCGTAGCGTCTTTCATCCAAATGTTACAAGCGGGTACTCAGCCTAACAACACCCCCACTCCTAATGCGAGGGTTGGTCAGCTTCGTCGGCGTATGTCGACCATGAATGGTCGCAACGTCGATGGCACCCCGTGAGAAGAATGCGGACCTTCAATCAGGAGGGACGCCAGATGGAAAAGGCAAATTGAGGACCTAGAATATGAGGAAGTCATCCTAGAAACTGAGGATCTCAGCAATTCGAAGATGAGAATCAAAGTCGTTCTCGTCGGGAACACAGCATCGGTGGCGCAAGCAATTATTCTGCTGGCGGGCATTTATTGATCAAGCCTAAGCAGTCTCCTTTCATTCCAGAAATCTTGAACCACCCCATGCCGAGAATCAAGATGCCGTCCTGCAAGTATGATGGCACCTCAGACCCAGACGATCATGTGGCCGCTTACGAGGGGCACATGTATTTATACACTCGAGGTGGACGCTATCGGTGTAAGGTTTTCCCATCTACTCTGACTGGGATTGCCCATACATGGTTTAAAGCATCAGGGCTGGTAATGTTTCTAGTTTTTCTCAGCTTTCATCTATGTTCAGCACTCACTTCGTGAGTAATAGGCGCCGCGAGCGCACAACTGGCGAGTTGTTATCTATCAAGCAGAGGGAAAATGAGAGCCTACGGGATTTCGTCGGCCGTTTTAATGCTGAGGCGGTCACCATTCCCCGCCTTCAGCAGGACGTGGCCGTCCTAGCTTTGATGACCGGGCTGAGGGAAGGGTCCGCGTTTAGGAGTTATCTGGGCCGTAAAACCTTCACATCCCTTGAGCTAGTCTTGAGAAAGGCAAACGACTTCATCAGGGGGGAAGAGTTTGATAAAGCCGCGAGCAGCCAAAGTCGTGAGCCAGAAAAGAAGAAGGATGATAAGCAGAAGAAAGAAAAGGGTCGTGAAAATGATCGCGGTCGGGATGAAAGGAAGCAGGAATCAAATGTGGTCAAGAAGGGAAATGACCGCGAGAAGAATGACCGCGAAAGGTTCGAGTACAAAGATAAATTCGATACATATACGCGACTCACGACCTCAAGGGCTCGGATATATCAGATGAACAAGGACAGTGCATAAATGGCAACGTCCTAAACAAATGTTTCATAAAAACCGTGACAAGAGCAAGTGGTGTGACTTTCACGGTGATCACGGTCACACTACTGAGAATTGCAGGCACTTGAAGGATAACCTGGAGGATCTGATAAGACGGGGTAACTTCACTCAATACAAGGCACAATCAAAGGACGGAGACGTGGCAAAGCCCAATAACCGGAATGTGCAATCGCGGATTGCTGAGATCCATGTTATAAGTGGCGGTCCAATTCATGGCTGCAGTGTCAATGGGGCCAAGGCAAGCTGAAGGAATTCGGAGCACCAAGTCAATTTCAATGAAAGCATGCGGTGGAGAAGGCCACCGGTAATGCCCGCCATGTCTTTCACGGTTGAAGATGCAAAGCATGTCGTCTACCCTCATGATGACCCTCTGGTGGTTCACCTTGAAAGTTTCAAATTGTTTAATCCACGGAATTCTGGTAGACGGAGGAAGTTCCGCAAATATTTTATACTTCTCGACTTTTGAAAAGTTGATGATTGGCCGAGAGCATCTGAAGCCTGTTCGTTATCCGGTAATAGGTTTCACGGGAGCGTCAGTGATTCCCGAGGAATTGATAACCCCGTCGGTCGGGGTAGGAGAAGATGAAGACGCCGGGAGATGTAATGGCGAGAATTTTTGGTAGTTGACGTACCGGGGAGCTTAGAATGTAATTATCGGACGCCCTTTCATCCATGACATCCAAGGAGTGGTGTCAACTTACCATTTGACTATGTTGTACGTTTCCAATCTCGGGACGACAGCAAAGTTAAGAGGAAATCAAGAAATGGCAAAATCATGCTACCTAACAGCATTAAAGCAACCGGCAAGGAGAGTGCCGGTAGAAGAATTGAATCCGCCAACTAGGAAACAAAGACGAGCTCAGAGGAGGGCTCTGGCGAATGAGGAAGGATACGAGAAATGGGGTGAGGAGATGGATGTTTTAATGGAAGAGCTGGAATCCAGGCCTGATGATACTCCAAGGCCCAAACCGGATGGAGAAACGAAGCAGGAGATGCTGGCAAATGATCCGGTAAGGACAGTGGCTGTTGGAACAGACATGGACCCAAAGGTCAGGGTCAACCTGGTGACTCTCCTAAGAGAAAACGCGGACGTCTTCGCGTTCTCAGCGGATGAGATGCCGGGAATAGACCCGGCCGTGATGGTACATCGTCCGAATGTTGGGAAGACCTTTGTCCAGAGCCTGTCAAGCAAAAGAAGCGAAATTTTTCGGCCGAAAAGAACAAGGCCATTAAAGAAGAGGTTGATAAGCTATTGGCAGCTGACTTCATTGAGCCATGCGACTACCCAGAGTGGTTGGCCAACGTAGTCATAGTAAAAAAAGCTAACGGCCAATGGAGGATGTGCGTGGACTTCACGGACCTCAACAGAGCTTGCCCGAAGGATTGTTATCCGCTACCGAGGATAGACCAGCTAGTAGATTCCACTAGCGGTCATGCGTTACTGAGCTTTATGGATGCCTTCTCGGGCTACCATCAGATCAGTTTGCTCGAGGCCGATAGGAAAAAAGCTGCGTTCATCACCGATTGTGGAGTATACAATTATAAGGCGATGCCGTTCGGGCTCCGTAATGCGGGGGCGACCTATCAAAAGCCCGGTCGACAAAGTGTTCGCAGATCGAGAGGGGAGGAATATCGAAGCATATGTTGACGACTCCATCGTCAAAAGTAAAACTGACCGCGAACATTTGGACGATCTGGAAGAGACTTTTAGAACTTTGAGGAAGTATAAGATGAAGCTCAACCCAAAGAAATGTGTCTTTGGGGTGAGAGCGGGGAAGTTTTTAGGCTTTTTGGTAAGCAAAAGGGGGATTGATGCAAACCCAGACAAAGTCCAAGCCATTGTCGACCTGCCTAAGCCAAAAGCGTCAAGGATATTCGGCGGCTAACGGGGGAGAATGGCGGCCCTCACTCGATTCATTTCAAAATCGGCCAGACAAAGCTTTACCTTTCTTTGCCTTGCTAAGGGGGAATAAGAAGTTCGAATGGGGAGAGGAGCAAAGCAAAGCATTCTGGCGGTAAAAGAGCGTTTGAAGAAGCTACCTACCATTACAAGACCCGAGACTAGAGACGTATTACAACTATATATCTCGGTCTCGCCGAAGAAGACATCGCGGCCGTGTTGTTGGTAGAAAAGGAGAAGAGGCGGCGAGCCAATTTATTTTATCGACCACATTCTTAACGGTCGGGAGAGCCATTACCCATTGGTAGAAAAAATGGCCTTGGCGCGTGGTAATAGCCGCCGGAAGCTCGGACCATACTTCGACCGCCATCCCATTCAAGTTTTAACCAACCAACCGCTAGAAAAAGCGTTGCGAGAAGATGGATAGTTCCGGCCGCTTCTTTGAAATGGGCCGTTGAGCTATCGGAGTATGATATACGATACAAGCCCGGAGGCCGCTATCAAAGCGCGAGCCCGCGCGGACTTTATCGTGGAAGCCTCATATGAGGAAGAAGAAGTGGAGCAAAAGGAAACCCGGCTCTTTTGGAGGTTGACGGATCTTCATTTGTTAGCGGATCCGGGGCGAGTATAGTGATGACCGGCCAGAAGGAAATTCATACCGAGACGCCATCAAGTTCGCTTTCCCGGCGTCCAAACAACGAAGCGAGAATATGAAGCGGCGATTGCGGCTTAAGAATGTGTTTGACGGCGGGCGCCAAGAAAGTACTCTTGAAGACGGACTTCGCGGTTGGTTAGCGGTCAACTAAGGGGAGAATTTGAGGTCAGAGAGGCCAACATGATAAAGTACGTGGAAAGGGCCAGGGAGTTGATTGCTCAGTTGAATCATTTTGAGATTCAAGCAATACCTAGGGCCGAGAAAACAAAAACAGATGCATTATCCAAGTTGGCAAGTTCTGACTCATTCAGCATTGAAAGAACCGTCACGGTGGACATCTTGAAGGAGAAGAGTATAACGGAAAAAATTGTGACCGTTAGCAGCATAAACCAGTAAGGGGAGTGGTTTAGCGAGCTGGTAGCATACTGAAGTTATTGGGACGCTTCCCAGTAATCCTTCGTCCGCTAAGAAATTGAAGCGACAAGCGAGCTGGTACGTTATTTATCAGAATGAGCTGTACAAGAAATCATTCAGTTTACCTCTGCTTAAATGCGCAACCGCATGGGAATCCGCGAAGATCCTTGAAGAAATACATGAAGGTATATGCGGCAACCATATTGGCGGAAAGGCTTTGGCACTAAAGGCATTGAGAGCGGGATTCTATTGGCCAAGTATGCTGGCGGATTCCCAGAGCTACGTTAAAAGATGTGATAAGTACCAGAGATACGCTCCCGTCATTAACAGGCCAGCCAACGATTTGCAGCCTATCCTATGCCCGATCCCGTTCGCACAGTGGGGAATGGACATCTTGGGACCGTTCACCACAGCAACCGGGGGGAGAAAGTTCCTAATAGTGGGAATTGATTACTTTACCAAGTGGATAGAGGCAGAGCTGACATCAAAAATCAAGGCAAATCAGGTCAAGAAATTCATCTGGCAAAATATTATGACAAGATTTGGGATCCCCATGGCTATCGTCTTTGATCACGGCGTCCAATTCGATTGTCGTCCTGTACAGGCCTTCTTAACGGAATTTCGGGTAAAATTTGCATACTCAGCCGTTTGCCACCCTCAGAGCAACGGACAAGCAGAGGCCGCGAACAAGCAGATCCTAAACGCCTTGAAGAAAAAGCTTGATGAATTTAAAGGAGGATGGGCTGATATGGTACCGGCAGTGCTATGGTCAAACAGAACAACGGAGAAGGAAGCAACAGGAGAGAGCCCATTCAAGTTAGCCTTCGGCGCAGAAGCGGTATTGCCAGTAGAGGTGGGGTTACCCTCTTACCGGATCAAGCACCAAAACCTGCAAAAGAATGACCAAGCACTTAGGGAAGACCTAGACTTCTTGCCGGAAACAAGGCTCATGGCAGAACTGAGAGCAGCCGCTTACAAAGACATGATCAACAAGGCTTACAATAAAAAAGTCATGGAGAGGCCATTAGATGTTGGTGACTGGTCCTTCGCGAACGGCGGCCATCGGCAAGGCGCATATTGAGGGAAAGGCGGCTGCTAACCGGGAAGGTCCCTACATCATAGCCAAGAAAATTGCTCTCGGTTCTTTCATTTTAAAGAGCATGGACGGCAAGGAGCTTAAAAATTCTTTGGAATGCTAGCGTCCTAAAGAAATACTATGTTTGAATTGAGAATGTAATAGGCCGAGAGCCACCCCTTGATACGTAAATAATACAAACTGCCGTTAGCAATTCATCATTTGCCTTATTGTTTTCAGGTCAAAGTGCGTTAACGGTCATATGACAGACCTAGCACAAATCAAAAGCCATATGACAGGCTCAAAGTACATAAACGGTCATATGACAGACCTAGTACAAATCAAAAGCCATATGACAGGCTCAAAATACATAAACGGTCATTTGACAGACCTAGTACAAATCAAAAGCCATATGACAGGCTCAAAGTACATAAACGGTCATATGACAGACCTAGTACAAATCAAAAGCCATATGACAGGCTCAAAGTACATAAACGGTCATTTGACAGACCTAGTACAAATCAAAAGCCATATGACAGGCTCAAAGTACATAAACGGTCATATGACAGACCTAGTACAAATCAAAAGCCATATGACAGGCTCAAAGTACATAAACGGTCATTTGACAAACCTAGTACAAATCAAAAGCCATATGACAGGCTCAAAGTACATAAACGGTCATATGACAGACCTAGTACAAATCAAAAGCCATATGACAGGCTCAAAATACGTAAACGGTCATATGACAGACCTAGCACGAATCAAGCCATATGACAGGCCCAAAATGCGTTAACGGTCATATGACAGACCTAGCACATCACAAAAGCCATATGACAGGCTCAAAATGCGTTAAAGGTCATATAAAAGATTGGCGGACAATCAGACGATAATTATCGTTGGCAAATAAAAAGATTGGCGGACAATCAGATGATAATGAAAGCGACAGAAACGCAAGATATAAAGTACTTTCCCATAAAATAAAAGCTACTGGCTTGGCGGCCAACTACAGGCAAAACGATGGCAGCCAAATAAAAGGCTTTTAGTTGGAATTGTACTTATAAAATTAAGAAATGTTAGCGTTTACAAATGCCAACATGGGCCGAATAAAGAGTCAAAAATATTCAAAATATTACAAGCTATAAACTATTGGAGGAGCAAGAAGAGCTGAGAGAAGGCCGCCAAAAACTTCAAGAAAGGGGGACATCCTGATTTGTTTGTTCCGCCACATTCCGAGGATCCGCATCCGCTATGGCATCCTCGTCGGCAAATTTTGGATCCCCCTCGAATGGCGACAGGTGTTGGACGGCAGCATGAGCCTCCTCGATCACATTCCAGTCAAATCCTGGAACGGTCTTGCAAACACATCTCATAGCAGCCGCCCATCCACCGTCATACCTCTTATGGAGGGCCGCAGCATATTCATCAGACTGTTTAAACTCAACAACAGCCTGGGCGGCCCACCTAACCTCAGCGGCAGCATCCAGGACAGCAATGTCCTTCTCAGTTTGAGCCGTGTCCAGAACCTTGGTTAACGTCTGGACGTTAGCTTCAGTCTCCTCTAGAAGAGATGCTCGCGTCCTCAACGTTACTAGATCATCTTCTGGGGCGCCAACTTCCCCTCTGCATCCTTCAGCAGGTCCTGGCAAGTCTCTAACGATTGCTTATAGCTGTCCGCCAGCTTCTGGTACTCAACATATTGCTCTATTAGTTCAATAGCAGCATTGTTGGCCTGCAAAGAGGAAAGGAAAACGTCAGAAGGAATAATAAAAAAAAAACAAGTAAACAAGTACAAAAACGTACCACAAGTTGGTCATGAGCCAGCCTTGCAGCAGGAGTTACCAAGGACCCTGTCGGCCTGTCTAATGGCAGCTGCATGCCTTTCAAAATACGGTAGGCAAGAATGCCACCGTTCTCGGGAATATCGGCATACAGCGACTCATCTTCCCTGACGTCCCAGTCAGGCTGATAAACCTTGCCGGGGACGACGGGTCGGCGAGCAAAGGAGGCCACCACAGCATCACTTAGCGGTACCTCTTTCTCCTCGATCCACTCATGGTACCGGGAGAAGACGCTAGGAGATAAGTTGGACAGAAAGCTGGGCATGGTAATCAGCTCCCGAATCTTCTCGCGGATGGTGGAGTAAGAGCCTGACAGCCAAGAGGCGCCGCCAATATGTTCTGGACCAGTAGCCGCGACAGCCTGCTCCCGAACCTGTGGAGGAGCATCCGCATTCAGATCTTCCACCTGAACAGTCTCACGGGCAGGAGCAGAGGAAGCAGGGTCCGCCAAGGCCTGCCTTTTGTTGGCAGATGTGTCCGCCGCAATTTGCTCGCGGGGCCGCCTCTTGTTCCCACCACCCCTGGCAACAGGTCGGGAGGTAGAAGACCTAAGAGGAACGGCAGGGGACGGCTGGCCGCTAGTACCAGCAACAGCAGCAGTGACGCCCTGAATAGGGGCGCGAGCAACAGTTACACCGCCGCGGCCGCGACGGATGTTTTGAGGGCCATTGCGGTTTCCCCCCCTACGACCATTAGTGATGCCGTGCATGGTCTCGTACTCGTGGGAAGGAGCAGGCTGCAAATTGGTTAACGGTTGCAGGTTCTCGTCCACACAAAGTGTGTCGAGATCAAGACAGTCGAAACCTGTGAACGGCAAAAAGCAAGTTAAAAAAAAAAAATTTGAATATATCATCAGTTGGACCAGTCCGGTAACAAACTTACCATTTTCATGGGTATGACATAGCAGCATAGCCGACAAGGGCAGGTTCCCAAGAATATACTTTGTGTGAGGAAGCCAGTACTTAGGTTCCTTAACCTTGGATTTCTTCCCGTCATCATAGGTGATGAGATAATCTTCAGTGTCAAAACATGAAAAGGCAGTCAACTCATCCCCAGTCAACGGAACTTGAGGTAGGTGTTCCATATGAGGACGCGGCTCAGTGAAGTGGCGGCGTATAGGAAAATCCTCAAGCACCTGTAACCAGAAAAAGGCATCCTGCCAACCCTTCAAACCGGTCACCTTGGGCTGAACGGTCATTTTCTTGTCGGCCGTTGTCAACGACCACCAACCGGCTTGCTACGGAAGACCCATTTTTCTTCAACCAGTGAAGATGGCGGAATAGGTTTAAAGTCTGGGGAAAGTCCAAAAAACGGATAACCCAAATGTACGCGATCAAATTCCGGACCGCCAATGGTGTAAGTTGAGCCAAATAGACATTAAAGGCGTTCAAAATCTTCACTAAAAAAGAATCCAGAGGAAGGCGAAGACCGAACTCAAAGTGATGGGTGTAAACGGTCACATGGCCAGGGAGGACGATCCGTCACGATAGCTCCTTTGGCGGAACTACTAGCCGATAACCATCGGGAAAATCATACAAATCTCGAGCAACCTTGGGATAACCAAGTTCAATGGCGTCCGGCGCCAAAGATCGTCAATTTCCACGGTAAGAGGGCCAATCTTTCGAAATCTTCGGGCGGCCGAGAGAGCATCGGACCACTGGACCAGACAACAGTTTCCTCTTCAGTTATGTCGTCCTCCATGTCATTGGCGTCTTCGACCCTCCCAGCAACATTGGAGCTCTCTCCGATAATGCGTTCCGACAAGGGCTCGCTAGTGCCAATATTCGCGGCAGTAGTGTCAGTCGCGTCTTCGGTGGCACGAGCACGAACAGACCGGCGCTGGTAAACGGACTCCTGGTTGGCCATGACGGTTGCAATAGAGTCGATGTCGTCACCTAAATCAATAATATTAGGATTAGGAGTCGCAGACGCTTGTAATCGGTCATAAAAATTGACCGCCACCTCAACCCCAGCATCCGCCAAGTTGTCCAACCAGGCATGCTCTCTAAGAGGGGCTACTTCAAGGCCGGGAACAGCATCGGCCGGAGGATGTCTAACGGAACGCCTAGCAAGAATTTGATGCCTAAGTTCCCTAAGCGTTTGCCTATCACCGCTCTAGCTAGCGGATAGATACCTCCTAGTCAGGCTATGCTCCTCAGGGGTGGCAGGGTCGTTAAGAAACTTCGACCTTAGTTCTCTTTCTCTATCGGCCGTGAGGGGTATGTCCGCTAACAACCTGGTCCTCCCCACTGGGCTTGAGCCGGAAGCAGGTTCACTATCAACCATGGGAGAGGTAGGCTCACTATTAGCCAAAGGGGAAGAAGTTTCGCTATCGGCCAGGGGTGAAGAAGGGTCACTCTCGGTCAGAAACGCCTCACTAAGGGCATTCTGGCTATCAGACTGGTCCGACATGATGAATACGCAAAGAAACTTAAGAAAACGAGGAGAAAAATTGAAGAAATACCTGGAAACGAAAGGTCGCCGGAAAAAAGTAAAGTAGCAAGTGAAAGACACCGGAAAAGGTGAGCAAAGTTCCCAAACAGTGAAATTGCACCCACAAGACTCGAACTTGAAGCAAAAGAACCACGGGAAACGTAAAAAGAACACCGGAAGAACACGAAACTTCAAACAAAGAAACCCAGAAAACCTTCGTCAAAAAATGACGAAATTTTTAGTGCCAGGAGACCGGAAAGTGAAAACTAAGAGGTTTGGTGACTTTTCGAAGTAATTTGAGCACGGGAAAGGTGGTTTCTAAGCAACTCAAGCTTCGGCTATGGAGGTTTTGTCAGAGAAATGGAGAAGGAAAGAGAAAGCTTTGAGAATAAAGATAAAGAAATCCAAAAAGGACAACTGCTCCAATATAAGGCACGAATGAACGGTTGAGATTGAAAGACCTCTCAACTCCCTCTCCAGATTCCTGCCAAGTGTCAAAACATGGTAAACCCTAATAAAGTAATGGGCGGGATTTTCGAAAACGTAATCATTAACTTTTCGAAATTTTTCAACTCTCTACGACGACACGTGGCACCCAACAAATTAACTTCTTCAAAAAATTGAGCACGGCAACAATGATTCGCGTCCACCAACAACATCATTAACGGTCAAGACCCCAAATGATGCTGGGGGGGCTAGTTGTATGGGTATAACCCAA
This sequence comes from Beta corolliflora, assembly GCA_947648045.1. Classification (NCBI taxonomy): domain Eukaryota; kingdom Viridiplantae; phylum Streptophyta; class Magnoliopsida; order Caryophyllales; family Amaranthaceae; genus Beta; species Beta corolliflora. The sequence continues at coordinate 141,485 of CANSZD010003522.1, forward strand.
GTACGTTAGCGGACCCCTGTGATAAGTCCGCGAACGCCATAACGGACGCGAACACTGTAAATGTCGCCTTCAACTCTAACAAGTCAGTACATCAACATGGTCCGACAACGTTGGCGGTCGCCCAACAAGACAAAATAAGGGAATCTTCCCAACTGTCAGAAGCATCACAACCGTACACGTGTAAAAGGATTACGCACCCGGTCAGGTGAATAGTACTTCTATAAATACCCCACTAGTACTATTCTGCAGGTACATTCTCTCACACTCAGAATTCTTATCTCTCTCTCTCTACTTTCTCTCTCTAAATCCTATTTGGACACGTGCTGACTTGAGCGTCGGAGGGGGTTTCCTCGCATCCCCCCGAGGGTAGTTCACGTTTGCTTCTTGTGCAGTTATTCACTAGCGGAGTCTAATCCAAATCTTTGGCGGACTTCTCTCGAGACCGCCAACCGTTTCAACACCGAAACAACTTGAAATAATAATATCAAGTGAGTTCTTTCTCACAAACAAAACTTGAATACTTGGGATAACAATCTTAAGTGGCTTTTTTTATATATGTGTTTAGTGATAAGGATGGAACTAATCAAAGCCTATCCACTTCTTCATGATAAACTTCAGTTGCTATTGTATATCTTCTGTTAATAATATTCGTTAGTATATCTTTTATTATTCTCGTATATCTGTAATCTTAACTACACCCCTACTTTGTAGCTTATTGTTGTAACTCACTGACTCATGTAACTATTTATACGTTTGCACACATCAATGATAAATCATCTTTCCTTCTCTATTCTTTATATGGTATCAGTTAAGCCTTCATCCTCACTCATACCTTTCTCGTCTCTCATCCATGGCTGGCGGCAACCCAACCTCGTCCTACCAAATCCCAAATGGCGCAGATCCCTCTCGTCCATTCACCTTCCTTAACATTCACAACACAATCAAACTCCAATCCACTAACTATCTATCATGGCGTCTCCAAGTCGAAGCCATTCTCATTGGCCACGACTTAGCCAAATTTGTTGATGGCTCCTACCCCTGCCCTCCCTCTGTTGTCACGGTTGATGGCACGGAAAAACCCGATCCCGAATCTGTCTATTGGCTACGCCATGACAAACTGCTCTTCGGTGCCCTCGTCGGCACCCTTTCTCAACCACTTATCCCTCTCATCTCTCGAGCCACAACTTCCCACGACTTATGGGACACCCTTGCCAAAACCTATGCCCTCCCAAGCCGTGGCCACATCAAACAACTCAAGGACCAACTTCACCGTACCACCAAAGGCAACCGCACCATCACTGAGTTTATGCACGCTCTCAAGTCGTGCGCTGACCAACTCGCCTCTCTCGGCAAGCCTCTCGACCATGAGGATCTCATTGACCGCGTCTTGTTCGGTCTTGATGAGTCCTACAACTCAGTCATCGAGTCCGTAAATGCTCGTGACAACCCCATCTCCTTCGAGGAACTCCATGAAAAACTCATCAACAAAGAACTTATTCTCAACCAACACCGCTCCGACATCCGACATCCAACATCCTACCACTGCTCTTGCTGCCAACACTCGCTACAACCCTCGCCCTCCCCCTCGCAATGGCTAGTCCGGCCTCCTTCCTAATCCCAACAACAACTCCACCACTCGCCCTCCCCCTCGTCCTTTTCTCAGCAAATGCCAATGGTGCTGCGAGCAAGGCCATGTTGTCTCCAAATGCCCCCTATTCACCTCCACCTTCCCTACTGCCACACCCCTTTCGCCCAACCCCACGCCTACTGCTTGCCGCAACTCCCCCTCAAAACCGCAAGCCCACGCTGCCCAGCTCGACAATCCCTCCTCCACCAACTGGCTGCTTGACAGTGGTGCCTCGCACCACGTCACCAATAACCTTAACAATCTATCTCTTCACACCCCTTATGATGGCACGGAAGAGCTCATAATTGGTGATGGTACGGCTCTTCGTATTTCTCATATTGGTTCTCTTACTCTAACTTATTTATCCTATAAAATCACTCTTAAACATGTTTTTGTTTGTTCCTTCCATATCTCGTAATGTCATCTCTATTTCTCAACTATGTCATGACAATCATGCTTCTATTGAATTCTTACCATCTTCCTTTCTTGTGAAGGATATCACAACGGGGGACCTCTCTATTCCAGGGTCCGGGTAAATCAGGAGTCTATGAAATTCATTCCGTGTCTCCCTAAGTTTTCACAAGCACAACTCTCCAGTCCTTAGATTGGCATCACAGATTAGGCCACCCTTCAAATAAAGTCTTTCGGCATCTTATTTCTCGAAATAATCTTAATGTCCCTAGTATTTCCATTTTAGATTGTAATTCGTGTGCTTGCAATAAAAGTTATAAATTACCGTTTTATACGTCTACAATCTCATCTACTTCTCCCCTACAATATATTTATACAGATTTATGGTCATCCCCCCTCCTTTCTCATGATGGCTACAAATACTATGTCATTTTCATAGATCACTTCTCTAAGTATACTTGGCTCTATCCCTCAAATTAAAATCTGACACTAAGCATGTTTTCATTCGCTTCAAAGCCTTAGTGGAAAAATTCTTTCAAAAACCTATCATAAATCTATATTTTGACAATGGTGGTGAATATGATGCTTTAAAAGACTATTTATCCATCGATGGTATATCTCGTCTAACCACTCCACCTCATACTCCTCAACATAATGGTCTCTCCGAGCGCAAACACCGACACATACTAGAAACTGCACTCTCCCTTCTCACTCATTCTCACATGCCACTTGAGTATTGGTCCAATGCCTGTACCACCGCTGTTTATCTCATCAATCGCCTCCCTACGGCCACTCTCAAAAACGTCTCCCCCTACTTCACTCTCTTTGGCACTGAACCTAATTATGTTAAACTTCGAAGCTTCGGGTGCCTATGTTATCCTTGGATTCACCCATACTCCACTCACAAACTCAACCCAAAATCCACACCTTGTGTCTTCATTGGGTACTCCTCTTCCCAAAGTGCATACTACTGCCTAGATCTTGCCACTAACCGTGTGTATTGCTCACGACATGTCCACTTCGTCGAACATTCTTTTCCCTTCTCTACTCCCTCCTCTCTCACACCATCCCTGTCCCAAATCCTAGACGAATGGTGCCCGCTATCCATCTCTACTCTCCCAACCCCACCCTCCTCATTACCTCCTAACCCCCCTGACTCCCTCTCGCTTTCTCACTCGTCTACCCACCCCCTCACAAGCACCACACTCTCCCCCTCATCTCACTCTTCTGCTGCACCCACTCATCACTCTCCTACGCTCTCTCACTCCTCGCCCAACCCCACTCCCTCGTCCTCCATCGCTGCATCACCTTCACCCGTGACCTCATCACCCAGCCCAACCCCCTCGTCCTCACACGCCGCATTCTCCTCACCCGCAGCCTCCACCCCGAACTCAACCCCTCACCCAATCTTTGCCACATCACGCCCCATATCACCCAGACTCATCCTCCCCACCGACCCACCACACACGTCTTCGCCATGGCATCACAAAACCCATCACAAAATTAAACCTCAGTGTTCTAGCCCATGACACCGAACCAAAAACCATCACCCAAGCTCTCAAAAGTCCCGTTTGGCGTAAAGCCATGGATGAGGAGGCTTCGACACTCCTTAAAAATAAAATGTGGGACCTTGTCCCACCCACACCATCACAAAATGTTGTTACATGTAAGTGGGTTTTTCGGATACAAGATGTGAAAATTTCGAAATGCAAGGCTCGTTATGTAGCTCGTGGGTTCAACCAACGAGCTGGCATCGACTACAGTGAGACCTTCAGTCCCATAGTCAAGCCCTCCACAGTGCGTTTGGTTCTATCCCTTGCGGTAAGTCAAGGATGGCCTTTGCGCCAACTTGATATTAACAATGCTTTTTTGCAGGGCACTTTGACAGATGAAGTTTACACCATCCAACCCCCGGTTATCTCGATCTAAAATTCCCAAACTATGTGTGCAACCGAACAAGGCTCTCTACGGCCTAAAACAAGCTCCTAGGGCCTGGTACAAAGAGCTTCGCCAACATCTCTTGGATGTTGGGTTCAAAAACACCATCTCCGACTCCTCTCTTTTCACATACAACTCTCAAGGCATCACCATCTATTTAATCGTTTATGTCGACGACATTATTGTCATCAGCAACACGCCATCCGCCCTTGACATCTTCGTCCAACAACTCGCTCTTCGCTTCTCCCTCAAGGACCTAGGCGACCTATCCTACTTTCTCGGTGTCGAAGTTCTACCCCACCCTAAAGGCCTATTCCTAAGCCAAAAGAAATATATCCAGGATCTTCTTTGCAAAGCTAACATGGACGACGCCAAACCTGTAGCTACCCCTCTCGCCACTGACCCACCCCTCACCATTCACGGCCCTCCACTCAAAGATCCCACCTCCTATAGAACTCTAATTGGCTGCCTGCAATACTTGGGTTTAACAAAGCCTGACGTTGCGTTTGTGGTAAACAAGTTAGCTCAATATATGCAACGTCCCACAGACACTAATATGCAGGCCCTTCGGCGTCTCCTTCGCAGGGGCGGATTTACTATGGGTTCACTGGGTTCACCTGAACCCAGTGATTTTTGGAAAAAAATCGCCCGGTTTTTTTTTTTTAATTAAAAATATTTTAGGTATTAGATATATATTATTTGCGTGCAAAGTAGAACATGAAAGAAGCAAGTGCCACAGTGGTTTTATATCTATGTTGAGCGCGCGGGCTGGGATTGGAGGTCTAAGGTTCGAATCTACAATACACTATCCAGCGAACACTTTTTTTTTTTTCCTTCTCTAAACTAAGCCGGCCCCATCCCCATTCTCCCTCAACAACTAAACACAAACTCTGAAACTCAAAGCCGACATTTTTCCCAATTCCCCCAAACTCCCAAAGGCCAAAACCCTAAGCCACAAAGATTCGAAGAACTGACCACCGTCTTGGGCCTCTTGGCGTCGGTCTTCCCCACCGTCTACTTCTGTCTTCGCGTCTTCCCCACCGCGACGGCGCACAAAGGCCAAAACCCTAACTCCCTAGACCCTAAGCAACGAAGAACTGAGCAATTGACCACCGTCTTGGCGTCTTCCCTACCGCGACGAGCCGGCGACTACTTCAATTTCAGGCGACCGCATCTAGCCAACTGTTTGAACGGTAAATCCCAATTCTTCAATTTTAAATATGAATTTCACTATTTCAGATTTTAGTCTTTTAGACATTAGATGATTAGAATATGTAATTGTAATTATGTAATTTTGTTAATCATTTAAATGTTGAATACTTGAATGAATGAATGTGGAATTGTGGATTGTGGAGTTGTTACTTGTCACTTGTTAGTATTACTTAGACAGTTAGACTCACTGACTCAGATTTATGAATTACATAGAGTTGAATTTGTTGCTTTATGAATTTCAGATTTAAATGTTGAATGAATGAATGTTGAATGAATGAATGTGGATTGTTGATTTTGGATTGTGATTTGTGAATGTTGAATAAATGTTGAATGAATGAATGTGGATTGTGGACTGTGGATTGTGAATGAATGAATGATTGAATGTGATTGAGCTTTGTAGTGTCTAGACTCATGGAGTTGAAATTTCTTGCTTGTGTAGATTGTATTGTGACTATGAAGGGTTTATAATTTTTTTGGAAAGATCGTGCTGGAAATAAGTCACAAAAATGTATTGAACTTTGAGTGAATGGATGTATTTTTTTTTTACCGGCTCCGAACCCATAGGGTTGGAATCCTGGATACGCCACTGCTCCTTCGGTACCTTCATGGTACCTCCAACATGGGTCTCCTACTCTACAAAAACTCTCCAGCTACATTACACGCCTATTCGGATTCCGACTGGGCTCGCGACAAAGACGATTATATCTCCACATCTGCGTATATTGTGTACTTAGGCAAAAATGCCATTTCTTGGACATCAAAGAATCAGCTCGCTCCTCCACCGAAGCCGAGTATCGTGCTGTCGCCAACACTACTGCCGAGGTAACTTGGGTTCGCAATCTACTCGCCGAACTTGGTTATAAGCTCCCACAACCTCCGGTTATTTATTGTGACAATGCCGGAGCTACTTATGTCAGTGCTAATCCTGTATTTCACTCAAAAATGAAGCACTTAGATCTTGATTATCACTTTGTTCGTGAAAGCGTCCAATCTGGGCTGCTGCGAGTCTCTTACATCTCCACACATGATCAACTTGCGGATGCCCTCACAAAACCGCTCCCTCGTGCCACACATCAAAATCTCGTTAGTCGAATGGGTCTCTCATCTTGGCCGTCCAATTCGCGGGGGCGTGATAAGGATGGAACTAATCAAAGCCTATCCACTTCTTCATGACAAACTTCAGTTGCTATTGTATATCTTCTGTTAATAATATTCGTTAGTATATATTTTATTATTCTCGTATATCTGTAATCTTAACTACACCCCTACTTTGTAGCTTATTGTTGTAACTCACTGACTCATGTAACTATTTATACGTTTGCACACATCAATGATAAATCATCTTTCCTTCTCTATTCTTTATATTTAGTGCTTACTTGTGCGTATTGTAGGGTTAGGAATTATTATTCATATTCTATTACAAATGTCATACCAATGTAGCCTTGTACATTTGACAGATGAACACTATTTTATACACCAAGCTAGTTGATACTTGATACCGCCATAACATATTAACATATAGCCCTTCAACGTAAATCTTTTTTTTTTTTTTTTTTGGAAACTGGGTTAAATTGGCATATGAGCTTGTAGAGGCTATCAACGTCTAAACCTTATATGAGCACTAAAATGTGGAAATAATTTTAGTCAAACATACACTTTACATCTAAACCTAACATGAACACTAAAATGTGGAATTACTTTTTACTGAACACCAAATTGTGGAATTACTTTTAACAGAACACCAAATAAGGAATTAGTTTGTTTTTTAACACCATTTATTTTTTAACACCATTTTAGTAAAATACTCGAGTATAACTATAGAAAAAAAATTATAAAAATTTCTTCACTGTTTTCTGATATACATATACAAGATAATCTAAGCACATTTAAATTAAAGGAGAGGGATTGTATTGGACATGTTACTTTCCCTCCATTGTGGATCCACTAATTGACCCATTACAGATTTACAGTCTATAGAAGCTACTAAATAAAAAATAATCACACATTACATGACTCATTACCAACATGATTAAACAATTAAGAACATTAAAGAATAAGCTAATTAAGGTAGCTCCAACAAATATCTTTTAATTAGAAAGGTATAAATTATGTAAATACTACATCTTCCACATAAATACAACCTACCCTAATTCAAGTCCTCATTCGATCAAGAGTCAATGCTCCACAGTCCACAGTATCCTCTGAGGTTCGAGTCGAGATATCGTGTTATCCAGCATGGGAAAGAGCTTCAAGGATTAAATGAGCCATAGTTGAGGCAAGAATAGTGGTTGGATCACCGAGAAGAATGGAGAAAACAGTCCCTAGAAAAATCTTGAGTATATTAAACCACTTGCTGCTTTTAGAACTTCCCTTGGACTTCATATTAAGCGGGAGATCCTTTGAAAGACTTGTTCCTTGCAGTGCCAAATGTGTGCTTTGCATAGCCATTGTCATCATACAATAGACATGGAAACTATAGTCGTCGTTTTTACATACATATGACCACCCTGGATTATTCTTTGGAGCACCTGCATTTATTGATGATAAATTAATTAGAAGAGATCAAGATTTATTATTTGACGAATACTACTATCTCCGTTTTTTTTAAATGGTTACACTTTTATTTTTAGACCATTTTTATTTAATATCACGTTCATTCATTTTGTCTACCTCATTTGACCCACCAGAGATGGAGGAGGGAAGGAAGAGAATCCTCCATTTTTAAAGGACTGGTTTTGCTCGACCTTTGTGCCAAAAGGTGGACTATGTGGAATTTTTTTCTTTTTTTTAAATTGTAAATATCAATTAGTTGTGGGCCCATTGTGAAAAAAATATCGTTTTCATTTGTTGTGGGGTATGTTTATAATTGGAGACAAAGTAATGACTATTGACTAATGGGGATCCTCGTGAACGGGAAAAAGGTAAGGGGATTTTTTTAAGGAAATAGGATGAAAGAAGGAGAGAGAAAGAGAAAGTGAGGTGTAAAAAAAGAGGAGGAGAGAGAAACACCATGAGAATGGGTAAATTTCTCATAGATGTCTTTGCTCTTAACCCACCACAAACCATCACAATTCACACCTATCACAGTATCACTTTTCTCTCTCCTCCAATAGTTTAATATTTATATCACATTTTCCAAAATAAAATCAGCTTCTGGTGCACTTTTCTCATTCTTTTTTTGTCTTGCATTTATAAACAAATGTACGGAGTAATAGAAGTAACAAAAGAGGAGAAAAAAAACCTTGGAGCTTCTCCTTTTGGCACAACACACAAGAAGATGTTGGTCCTTGCTTCTGAACCCAAAAAGTGACATCGTCAACGATGATTTCGTTCCTCAAATTAGCACATAAAGGATGGAAATCAAAGTCAGTGATTGGACAATGGTACACAAAGCCCTTAACTGTCATTCCACATGCATTACAGCTCCTACACTCTCTGCACTTAGCACTTCTGCAGTTAATTCCTAAGGGAGGTTTTTTAAGGAATTGATGAATTTGGCCTTCGATCTTCATTACATCGGAGTTAAACATGCAATCAATGTGTAAATCAAAATCGCACCTTTTACATCGATATCTTTGTCCCTTGCCATCCATCTTACACCCATCACAAGTGTATACACCTTCGTTATTAACCATCTCAAGGGGATGTTTATGGTGGCTCGGGCTCGAATGAAGCATTTTGTTAATGATGTTTATTTGGACTTTAGAGAATAGAGAGGTGAATGTGTTTGAAGTTTGCACTTTGCAGCAACAACCAATGTAGATCAACTAAGGAGGAAGTCCGAAAAGATAAGAGAGAAATTGAAGAATGAGAGAATTTAAAAAGTGGATTGGAGAAAGAGGAGAAAGTAGATGAAATACGTTACCAAGAATAGAGAAAGTAATAGCGTATGTAGATGAAAAAGAAAAGTATAAAAAAAATAAATATACGTAGATTAAAAAGTTTTTTTTCTTTAAGGAAAAAGTAGGAGGAAGTATGTTTGAATTTTAGAGAGGTGTATATATGTGTTTGCAGTTTACATTTTGGAGCGACGGACATGTATATTTATAGGGTTTGATGGTTCTTTCTATTGCGCGAGTTATCAAATACTATCCACGTAGCCCGTAGGACGTTGGACGTAGGAATTGGTGAGTTGTTATTCCTCTCGTGGAACTATGTTTTTAACTTCTCTAGAAAGTTATTAAGATTGTAAGAAGTAGGAAGTTTCTAGAATTGAAACTGAGGTGTCCCACCTCTTGTAAACAAGCTTTCAAGTATAAGAACACTTAGGATAATCTGGATTTGTTTACTTGTAATTACCAACCGGATGCTTGGTTTAACACACTTCACGTACACGGAGAATCAGTATTAGAATATAGGGCATTATTCTGCATCCTGCCCCGTATTAGCTAGTTGCTAGTTGTCATTTTTTTTTTTTTTTTTTTTTTTGAAAGGGTTGCTAGTTGTCATCTTAGTTGTATGATTTGAACTAGTAATATGATAAATAAAATTCAAACGAAATAGTTTCACGGAGTGGAAATACGTGTTTTGATTTGTAAACTACTCATGTCTCCTCCCGTTTCTTTTTAATTTACTCACTTTATTTTGGGAAAAAATTAAGGAGGAAATACAAAAGTATGAAAGAAAAACTAAAAAGGTGGATAGAGAAACTAAAAAGTGGGTTGAAATATTAAAAAGTGGATGACATAGGTAGAAAAAGAGAAGAAAGTAGATATAACATGTTACGAATAATAGAAAATGCAACAGTGTGTAGATTAAAAAGATACAGACCAAAAATAAAAGTGTGTAGATTAAAAAGAAACATAGAAAGTAGTATTTTGGCCCGGATGATGCTTCGGGTCAATTACAATCATCAAATATATTATTATTTATAAATTTCATAATTGATTTTATTAATTATTCATAATTTTCTGTCTAGTGCGAAATTAGAATATGGACGTTAAGGCATGATAAGTTGTTTAAAAGAACATATATCTAAGAAATTGGAGATAAAAATAACAATTTCAATATAATTAGGGTATGTAAAAGAACGTTATTACCTTAATAAAAGTGTTAGACATTAAGAAGATTGTCTATGTCTTTATAGTTTTATTATTATAAGACTTTATTATGTTTTACTTTGAAACATTAAACATCGAAATTGTAGTGGATTGATGGTTATACTCTCACATTCTTTTCAAAGGTCATATGCTCGATTCCTAGTAGCTATACTCTGTTAAATTATTTAAATGAGATCATTATAAACATGTGTATCAGAAGCCTGAGAAAAGTGTCATGTGGCACCGTTCCTTGATAGGAATGCCTTTTTAATATTTTTGTACTGATAATCATTTATACATACTAATAATCAATATATGGCCATGCATGTTTTTCGAAATATTTAGCCATTGTATTAAGTACATTTATATTTTTTGTAATACAGTAGTAGCTCATCAGTATAAGCTAAGTAATTAAAAATATAGAATAAAGGGTTCATTCGTCATCGTTTTCCATTTTCAGTTTTCAATTGGAAATCAAAAAAGCAGTTTCCAGATTTCTAGTTGTCTGCTTTCAAAATTGACATGTTTAGTACAAGTATGACTATTTTTAAGATTATTATATCCCTTATATCATATGACTTCTATATTCATAAACCTAAAAACATGAAACTTAAAATGATGCCGAACGGGAACTAAATTAATAGATATGAGTATAATAGATGATAAGGTGAATTTATTGCTTACTAAACCCTCTAAAAAAGCCTTGTTTTTATAAAAAAAAATCTTCATAAATTTTAAACCAAGATAAATTCCAAATTAATATCTTATCTGTATATAGTATAATACACAGTCAATTGTCCACCTCTTTTTTATCTTGGGTTGTGAACTCATCTTGCTGTTATCTTTTGCTGTTATATTTACCCAATTATATTCTTCTATATATATCACTACACAAATATACTATTAATTAGTATATCACAACTTAAAATAATTAAAATATATCTATTAATTGCTCTCATAAGCATAAAAAACATAAGCAATAACTAATAAGGGCGTGTTCGGCACAAGCTTTCTTAGTAGCTTTTAGTGTCTTGACTAGGTCAAAACACTAATTATAAAAATAGTAGTGTTTGGTAAGTTAGCGGTGTAAGTAGCTTTTAGTGGTATAAGTAGTGTTTTAGGGCGTGTTCGGCAACAATAGCTGTGGTAGTAGCTTTTAGCTGTGAGAGTAGATGTTAACTGTGCTGGTAGCTGTTAGTGGTTGGTGCGTAGCTGTTAGCTGTTAGCTGTCCAAGTAGCGGTATAAGATATTGATGTTCGGTAAAAGAAGCTGTCAAAGTAGTTGTTTACAAATAATTAATATAGCCCCTCTAGGGGTATGTTTGGCAAAACTAGCGGTTCTAATAGCTGTTAGCGGTTGCAGTAGCTGTTACTGTTGGGGGTAGCTAGCTGCTAGCTGTCTACTAGTGGCTGTTAGCGATTAGCAATTAAAGTAGTTGTTTAATTAGAAGTGTTTAGCAAAAAATAGTTGTTAAAATTATAAAAGATAATAAATGACATTTATTCAAATATGAAATGAACTACAACAAATTTCATATGTTCGTCAATAGTTAAATCCAATATTTATTTTTTCAAAGAACTTACACAAAAGGACTGCTCAAAGAAATGTATAAATTTAAGTTAATATTCAACCCTCAATAGATTTATATTACCTACTTTAACTAAAATGCTTGTGGAATGAGGAGTAAACAATATTGTGAAATACTCCCTCCGTCCCTAAATAGAGTGCCTATTTTTCCATTTATGTTTGTCCCAAATAGATTTCCCATTTCCTTATTTGGTATGGGTCCACCAATTAAAATATTATTTTGTTTTCAACTTTTATAGTATCACCCCTTTTCCATATGGCTCACATTCTCTCTCGTTAATAAACAATTCATAAAAAGTGTACCAACTTCTATATTTAATTATGATTTAATACAACTAAAGTCCTACACATGATTTCTTCTTAATCTTGTCCCCAAAAGAAATGGGCACTCTATTTAGGGACGGAGGTCGGAGGGAGTATTAGTTATATCTTATCTTTAAAATAAATATTTAAATCACATCTCTGCTATTGTAAAGAAAAAATAATGAATTGCCATAAACTAAAGCAATTAATAAACAGATTAAGGAATAAGAAATTAAAAACATTGGTTAAGAATTCTACCTTATGCTATTATATAGTGTTTATTTGCTAGACCGCTACCTATAAATCTCAAACGTTACTTGTAGTAACGTTTTACAACCGCTACCTATAATCTACCCCAACCGCTACCGACTACTACAACCACTACCTTACCAAACACTCAAAATTTTCTTAAGTAGCGTTTTGATCTTGTCCAACAGCTACCCGGTACCTAAAGCTCTAGTGCCAAACAGGGCATAGGTCTCCAAAACATCGAAAATATATAACCCCTCTAGGTCTCTATTAATATGCTAAAAATATTTCTTGTGATATTTCTCCAAAACTTGCTTGTGATATGCTAAAATATTTCACATGTACTTAATTAGGCAGATTGCTTAAAGCTAGACTAGCTTTCTAAGCACGCGATGCGTGCGACGATAATTTTTTCATTGTGATATTTCGTAATGTCGAGTAGCTAGTTTTACATGCACGCAATACATGCAGCGACAACTCATTATAATAGCTTAAGTTGACAATTTTTTAATAAAGGCTATGTTTTGTTCAACTTATTAGAAGTTATTTTCGGCAAAAATAAGTTCTAAGTTCAGTTCAGTTCTTGATCTGATCTTATTATCATCTATGTAATTGACTTACACAAATTGAAATTATATAAACCCATTAAAATGATAATTTCTTTACATGACTATAATGTTATGGAAGTATATTGCTGATTTTTTATTTTGGCAATTTTTCCTTTTGATGGAAGTTTTTGATATTCTTAAATGAATTCGTAAACTTTTTAGTCTTTCTTTTTTTTTAATCTGAAATTTTATTCTAATTGTAGTTTTTAAAAATGGAAAATATTTTGATTGATTACCCATTATTATTTTAAAATTTTAAACAAAATTAATGTAATTAAAAAGTAAGGGTAATATAGTTATTTAATAGGGGGACACCATACCTCCCCCTTTCACTTATATAATAGAGATATTTAATTTTGCCCTCATCATTTTTTACAACTTGCTGCGAGGAGTATACTTAGGAAAAATGCTACTTTTATGTAGGTTGTAATAGCTTTAGGATGTAATTCCGTCTTTTAATTAATTCAAATTTTCACCATGTCAAAAAAAAGAATTGATAATAATGATTCAAATAAGGGGTAAATTTGGCATAGAAAACTTATTCAAAAATCTTGAAGATGGTAGGCCTTTTTATACAGGTAGGACTAGGACTAGTTAGGAACCTCCTCAAACTTAGGAAAAGGCTATGTAATGGTCAACAGGACTTTATCCTTATTCGGTTATTCCACTTATCATGTTAATTCTGTGGCTCCCTAGCATCTATAATCCGTGAAGCATGCACAACCTTTCATCATGATACATTTCTGAGAAAGATGTAATTGTAATAGATAGAAAATGATCAATATTGATGTTAACCCTTGTGTATTGTTGCTTAATTCCTAGCCAAAATTATCTTAAACAATGTCAAAGTTCAATCCTTATGAACACCTTAAGATTTCTCTTAACAATGATGGCACACTCAATCGTCTTACTAAAATGCCTAAAATATCACCAAATCCTAATCCTGGTCAAGGGGAACTTGTGGCATCTAAGGATGTGACAATAAACAGTGAAACAAATACGTGGATTAGAATTTATCGTCCCACCAAATTACCTGCAAATGATGGAAGTGTGGCAAGACTCCCCATTATGATCTATTATCATAGTGGGGGTTGGATTGATCATAGTGTAGTTGATCTCTTCTACCATGAAAGATGCATTCAATTTGCACGAGATCTTCCAGCTATAGTTATTTCCTTAGAATATCGATTGGCCCCTGAACATAGACTTCCTGCGCAGTATGAAGATGCTATGGATACTATTTTATGGATTCAACAACAAGCGCTAGATCCCAAAGGTGAGCAATGGCTTAAGGATTATGGAGATTTTTCGCGGTGTTATTTGGGAGGAAGGGGAAATGGTGCGAACATTGCATATAATGCATGCCTTAAGGCCATCGAAGTTGATCTTAATCCATTGACAATCTCTGGGATAATTCTAAACCAGCCCATGTTAAGTGGAAATCAAAGGACTAAATCTGAGTTAAAGTATGCATGTGATGAGTTATTCCCCTTGCCAGTATGGGATTTAATGTGGGAATTGGCATTACCTAAAGGAACAGATAGAGATCATATGTATTGTAATCCTATGAAGGATCCTACTCTACAAAGTAAGATATGCAAATTAGGAAGGTGTTTAGTGATTGGATATAGCATGGATCCTATGGTTGATAGACAACAAGAGTTTGTTTCTATGTTGGTGGGTTGTGGTGCAAAAGTTGAGGCTCATTTTGATGTTGGATTTCATGGGGTTGATCTGGTGGATTCAAAACGAGGTTCCTATAATTTACAGCTCATTAAGGATTTTGTTAAATAATTATCTTATTTTTGGCTAAATAGAGATGAGATTATAGATTTCATAATGTCGATGTCATATAGGCATGAGATGAAGTTAGTTCAACCCTTGCCAATTTAAAGCTTCACTCATAGTTGATCAATAATTTTCTTAAATGTAAGTGTAGAATATAGTGCACATTTTACTGATTATTTTTGTTGCAATTTTATCTCAGATATTATTGTTTGATATTAGCTGGATGTACTGAATGTATAGACAATGAGCTGTTAGTCCTTTTTTGTCCTTTTGTTAAGGTGTACATTGTGAGGTGTCCTAGGTTAGAATTCTTGCACACTGCTTGCATTATATATATGAGAATACAGAATCAGTTTTGGGGTTGAGAGCCTCAAATATTCAGCCTCCATTTCTATTAATATGCAACATTCTTGCTGCAAATATTTTATGTGCTAGGATTCTTCATGGTATCAGAGCAACAGTAGAATCACACCTGAAATTTTCATAAACCCTTTTCCACCCGTTTCTAGTCGATTTTATTTTTCTTAAGAAGGTTTGAATCTTTCATTTTTTTCTTTGAGTAGTCAAAAGAAAACTTGCAATGGCAGCAGAAAAGAGTGAGAAATCAGCCATGGTTATTCCATATGCTGAGCCCTATTATATGGGAAGCTTAGACCAGTCTAATGCTTCTCTGGGTTCTATTATCTTTACTGGAACCAACTATAACAACTGGAGCAGGAGCGTAAGGATGGCCCTAGGAGCCAAAAACAAGTTGGGATTCATTGATGGAACTCTTAGAAAACCTTCAGCTACTTCCTCTGATTATAGTAAATGGGTAAGGAATGATTGCTTAATCAGATGTTGGTTATCTGCTAGTGTTATTCCTAGAATTGCTGCGCAAATGCTGGTTGTTGACTCTGCTAAAGAATTTTGGGATGAACTCACTGAGAGGTATGGGCAGTCTAATGCTGCACAGCTATACATGCTGAAGAAAGAACTGAATAAGTTACAACAGAACAATCTCTCTGTAACTGAGTATTTTACGAGTCTTAAGAACAATTGGGATGAGCTCAATAGTGTTGAAGGATTTCCTGAGTGTGTTTGTGGTGTGCTAGGAAAGTGCACTTGCAACATAATGAAGAAATTGACAGATAGAGAAGCTAAAAATAGAGTCATAGACTTCCTCATGGGTCTCAATGGGGGATATGACAACATGAAAGAAAACATATTAGGTATGGAACCATTACCTAATGTGAACAAGGCTTACCATATGGTGATGCGGGTTGAGAAGCGAAGGAGATTTCGGATCTCAAGAGGTAGGAGTGGAATGCGGTGCCTTGGGCAAGATCCGAGCAAAATTTTACTCATTCTAAGCGGATTGGAGTCCAACCTTAATCAAGGAAACAACTACTACAAGAGAGAGACCAAGGAGGAGAAAATGAAGAAGAAATGTGAGCATTGTCAAATGAAGGGACATACCAAGGATCAATGCTTCAAGATTCTTGGATATCCAGAATGGTATAAAACCAATACTAAAACCAAGCCTGGGAACAAGTTTGCTGCACATGTGAGTCATTCTGCAAGTGAAGGAGCTCAAGAAACACCCTTAGATGGAGTTGTACAAAGAGAAGGAGGAAGGGATGATTTGGAATGGTAAACACGGTTGTGCAGGAAGTCTTGAAGATGCTAAAGCAGCAACAACCTTCCACTTCTTCAGGTACAAACATGAGCATGAGCAATTTTGCAGGTATAATATCC
Source organism: Beta corolliflora (assembly GCA_947648045.1). NCBI lineage: Eukaryota > Viridiplantae > Streptophyta > Magnoliopsida > Caryophyllales > Amaranthaceae > Beta > Beta corolliflora. Next base: position 157,985 of record CANSZD010003522.1, read on the forward strand.
ACTTCCAATGCATGTTCTTACTATGAAGTTTTTGATAAGAAATCTTGGATCATAGATACTGGGGCATCTGACCATATGGGAAGTTGCAAGGATCTTTTTAGTGATCTTAGAAAATTAAGTAAGGAAGTGACTGTTGGGATGCCTGATGGAAGTATAAAAGGTGTGAAAGAAGTTGGGACTGTTAACCTGAGTGGCAATGTTATGTTGAGGGATGTTCTTTATGTTCCTGATTTTAAGCACAACTTACTATCTGTCAGTAAGTTGATGCAGGCAGGAACTTTGAAAGCAATATTCACTGATAGTGAGTGTATCTTTCAGGACCATTCTAGTGGAAGGGTTTATGCAAGAGGAAAGCAATATGGAGGTCTGTATAAGCTGGAAGAAAATGGATCAGGAAGAAGCCTTGAAGTTGAGGAAGAGAAGAATAATGAGAAGCATAGAGTAACTGTGTTAAGTTGTAAAGTTAAGAATAGCTTAAATTTGATTCATGAAAGATTGGGACATACATCTCTTTCTAAGATGAAACATATTGCTATTTGTGATTGTAAACACTTAATCGAGTATTTTTGTGACACTTGTTGTGTGGGAAAGCATCACAAGCTTCCTTTTAAGCCTAGTACTTCTATTGCAAGCCAAATATTTGATATGTTGCATGTTGATATGTGGGGGCCATATAGGACCTAAGCAATTACAGGGGCAAATTATTTTTTGACTATAGTAGATGATCACTCCAGGGTGACATGGACACACTTACTTTCTAATAAAGAGCAAGTAAACGATGTTTTGAAAATGTTCTTTGTTTTCATAGAAAATCACTTTAAAACTACTGTAAATGTGGTAAGAAGTGATAATGGGACTGAAATCTTTCAGTCAGAATGCAGCACTATGATGGCAGAGAGAGGTATTACACATCAAAGGAGTGTGGCAGGAGTCCCACAGCAAAATGGGAGAGTGGAGAGGAAGCACCGGTACTTGATTGACACAGCAAGGTCAATTAAGATACATGCTGGTCTTCCTGGCAACTTGTGGGGAGAATGTGTATTAGCTGCCACACACATTATAAACTTGCTTCCTTCAGCAGTAATAGGGTGGGAGACGCCCTATGAGAGGATCATGGAAAAGAAGCCTAGTTATAATCGTTCAACCCTTGCCAATTTAAAGCTTCACTCATAGTTGATCAATAATTTTCTTAAATGTAAGTGTAGAATATAGTGCACATTTTACTGATTATTTTTGTTGCAATTTTATCTCAGATATTATTGTTTGATATTAGCTGGATGTACTGAATGTATAGACAATGAGCTGTTAGTCCTTTTTTGTCCTTTTGTTAAGGTGTACATTGTGAGGTGTCCTAGGTTAGAATTCTTGCACACTGCTTGCATTATATATATGAGAATACAGAATCAGTTTTGGGGTTGAGAGCCTCAAATATTCAGCCTCCATTTCTATTAATATGCAACATTCTTGCTGCAAATATTTTCTGTGCTAGGATTCTTCAGTAAGAATTCCCTCCACAAAGTATTGATGTTTTCTTCCTTTGCTTAGATTAATCTAAATACTACTATGAATTTCATGTATTTTATTTAGTTATAAGTATATGATGTACAATGACTATTTTAATGAAGGAACTATTTATTGACCGGCCAAGGTGATACTCTCATGGTGGTTTCACATAATTATATCAAGTGATATATAAATTCATGTAGTTCCAATCATAATTAGTTGCATATGCAGTACTCCCTCCATCCCATAATATAGTGCTCACTTCTCATCTTTCACGGGAATTAAGGTTTTTTTAAAATAATAATTAAGGATTTTTCATTAGTTCTTGGCCCATCCAACTGACCATATTAGTTCAAGGATATATACAAGACCAAAAAAACCAAGCGATTACAACCCAATTTACCAAAACTGAAACATCAAGCTACAACAAATGGTTTAGAGGGAGAAAAAAAGGAAGATTACAGCCAAGCTACAAAATTGTCAAGTATGAGAAGGCCTTGCTTAGCCAACACATCCACAACAGAATTTGAGGAACGAGCCTTGTGAAAGATTTTGATCTTCACACCAGACTTGCTCGAACATCGGATGAAGTTAAGGTGGAAATTCAAATTCCAAGGGCCACCATCACTATTATTGCACCAAGATAATGCGTTTGTTGAGTCGGATTCAAGGTGGATTGAGGCATTTCGCAGGGATTCGTGAGCAATGGAGATCGAGATTGCTCTATGAGTGGCCAGCACTATTTATCTCCATGGTAGGGATTGGGCATGAGAAGAGGCACATGAAGTGACCAAGGTGGTTGCGTAAGACACCCCCAATTGATGCCCTATCAAAGCGGGGATTGAAGGAAGCGTCAACATTCCATTTTAAACAATCGGTGGTGGGGGGAGACCATGCTGAGAGAGGAGAAGAAATAGCGAGCTTGGAAGCTGGATTGTAATTCCATAACAAACAACTTGGATTTCTTTGAATATCACGGGAATTAAGGATTATGTAAGGAGTAGTAAAATTTTCCAAAAAATATATATTTAATGTAGAGCTTTTTTTGGTACTTTTGTGTTGGAACTAGTTCTTTATATTATATTTCTTTGAAAAATCAAAAAGCAATAAATTTTTCTTATAATGGTGTAAAGCAATAAATAGGAGCACATATTTTGAAAGAAAGATATAGGTATATATTTTGGAAATTTGTGTAGAGATTAAGAATAATTTAGTCCAAACAAATTGATAAAAAGGAAAATAGGCACCACATTTTGGGACACCTAAAAAGGAATGTGAACACTATATTATGGGACGGATGGAGTATAAGATCTATATAAATATATTAAAAGGCGTCCCTAAGCTAAACAAGGAACGGTGCCACGTGGCGCTCTCCCTAGGGGAGTTTTAGTTAATGTAATCCATGTACAATAAAAAAATTAGAAATTGCATAGTATATGTTTTGATCCCGCGACCTCAAGTTCATATACTAAAATTTTAACCACTAGACCAAGTTGTATTAAGTGTTATTATTTTAAAGTACAGTATTAATAAATGAAAATTTTCCTTACCGGGGCATAGCCCGGACCTAAAAACTAGTTACCATTTATTTGAAGTTTTATCTTTCTTTTCTTTTTAAAATATCAATGGAACACGTATTTCGTTTGACAAGTACATTAATTTTTGTAGTAGTTTACGTGATTAGTCGGAGACTGGATTTTTAGTTTTTTTCTTTTATAATTCATAATTCCTTAAACTATAATTTGTATACTTACTTAAAAAGCTGGTATTTATTTGGTTAAGTTTTGTGATAAACAAAAAAATACTCGGTTACTTAAAAAGTAGTACAATGTTTCTATTCTTTCAAGTTTATTATTTTTTTTTGACCAAGGAAAGAAAAAACTAGACTAAACCCCCTAGTGCGGAGGCCAACCTATTCAAGTTTATTGTAATGTCAGTTTATTTTGATGACTTTATCTGAGTAAATAGGGAGAGTTGATATAGAATTTTATTATTTACTGTAGATGGTCATTAAAAAAGAAGTTGGTATTAGAGTATAAAAATTTATGAGGATGAATTTTAGTCTTCCTTAGATTAATTGTTCACTTCTGTTATGCGAGTGATGATACAACGAATCGTTGTGCAGTAAGAATTTTTGGATTTTAAAAATATGGTATTCCTTTTAGTGCATAAAAATATGGTATCATATAAAATATTATTGGATTTATATCATATACTTAATTAAAGCTATTATTCTCATCATTGATATCTAATATAATAATATCTTTAATTAATTACTCCATATTTATCAATTTTGTTAAATAAAGCTAAAATCAAATAGGTAAACCTATACACTAGGTGCATAGGTTAGAAAAACCGATTATGTTAAATTAGGGAGAGAAAAAAGTATTTTAGGTGTATCTCTTTTCCCATTTATAAAAGTGTTGCATTAATTAAAGAACTATCTAAAAAAAGACAAATGTTACATTAATTTTGAAGCGCAAAATATATAAACAAGACAAAAGTCAAAGCGTTGTGATTAAAAGAATTTAGGCAATAATAATATCATGTTAAACAATTAAAAATATATCCATTTATCCATCATGAATATGGACTTTTGGAGTTTCCCAATTCTAATATCCTAGGGGTCCAAACTCCAAATAAAAGATCCCATACTAAGGCTCTGTTCTTTTGGACTGAATAAATGGAAATTCGATTCGATTCGATCGAATCATTAGTTCGGATCGACGCCCGCCCGATTCGGTTCGATCGGATCGCTTCGCTTGGGTTCGACTTATTCGGCTCGGCCCGGATCGATCGGCCCGTACTACAACTTATTGACTTTTTTATTATTATTATTATTATTATTATTATTATTATTATTATTATTATTATTATTATTATTATTATTATTATTATTATTATTATTATTATCATCATCATCATTATTATTGTTATTAATAATATTATTATTACTATTATTATTATTATTATTATATTCTTATTATTATTATTATTATTATTATTATTATTGTTATTGTTATTATTATTATTATTATTGTTGTTATTATTATTATTATTATTATTATTATTATTATTATTATTATTACTATTATTATTATTACTATTATTAATTTTATTATATTCTTATTATTCTTATTATTATTATTTTTATTATTATTGTTATTTTATTATTCTTCTTATTATTATTATATTATTATTATTATTATTATTATTGGCAATGTCACTTTTAAGCTTTTTGGAGGGTATTTGTTAACCCATTGAATATAAAATAAGGGAGCGAGACAAGTGATAAAAAGAGTAATTTTTGGTGAAAGAAGCGAAAGATAGAAAAGTAATACTCCCTCCGATTTATTTTGTTGTTCCTATTTTGAATAATTTTGTGAGAGAAAATTGGTTAAAGTAGGGAGAACTTTCGAAAACGGAGGGAGTATTACTTTATGGTGGGTGAAGAACTCCAAATAAATAAGTTTAAACAATGTAGCAATTAAAAAAAAGAACATTTAAGGGAAATGTAGCAATTAAAAGAAACAAAAAGAGTATTCTAAATTTCCTAATAATCTTCTTCCATACGATCTCCAACCTCGTCATTTTCTTCCACCTCCTCTTCATTATTATCTTCACCATCGCCTTCATGTGCATCATTCAAGTTTAACATCTCTCCAAATGAGCCTTGCTAAGGCTTTTCGTCTTTCAAACATGGAAGCTTTTCGATGGTCATCAAACATCCCTACATCAACACTTCCACAAACACTTGCTTCATGTTGCCCAATTGGTATTCCAAGCTTGTGCATTTTTATGAAATTATGAAGTGTGCAAGTGGCAACAATAATAGACATCTGATACTTTTCTGACATTTGTGGCATATTATGAAGCACTTTCCACCTTTTCTATAAGTGACCAAATGCGCATTCAATGGACATTCTCAGTGATGAATGTCGATAGTTGAAATGTTCTAGCATCCCTTTAGGTGGACTCTTCTTATATTCCGGTATGTGGTATCTAATCAAGCGAACCGGAGACATGTACCCAACAGTATTCGGGTATCCAGAATCCACCAAATAATATTTTCCTATCATTGCAACGACAATCACATTAGAATCCATAATTGTTAAGCTATGGAAGGAAAATATATACATTTACCTAGTGGTGGATGCGGAAACTTGAATTTGGAATTAGTTAAAGCATCCCTCCATACAGTAATATCATGAGCACTTCCTTCCCATCCCACATGGATAAATGTGAAAATTTTATCAAACGAACAACATGCCATGACATTCCAACTTTTAGATCCCATGCGATTTCTAAATGGTACACCCTCTGCATCACTTATACAAGCTTTTATCTGAGTTCCATCTATAGCCCCAATAGCATCCTGTTCAAATTTATTGAAAAATTACATGCTATTATAATTATAATAACTATTATTAAGGCAATATGCATATAAATTACTTATGATTTTGTGCTTGTGTGGATTTTGTTCCATGAACATGGCTTTTGATGTGATGGCTATATCTGCATTGCTGTCGTGATTGTAAATTTTATGTGGTTTGATATCATTATATATGTATAAGGGGTAGTATTATCAGGTGAGATCATCTCAAGTTAGAGATTATTAGTATGCAGAATATAAGCTATCAAATTTGGGAGTTAGTGTTTATATTATAGTTTGGAACAATTACTCAAATTTGGAACAATCACTCACAACACTAACATGCCAAATTACATTACTTAGCCAGTAATAGCACTTGATAAATATAGAAAAATCAGTCTACTTTCTGATATAAATTAAGAAAAAGCAGCTTAATATCAACTAGCTCAATACACAATTTGAAAAAATCAGAAGGGGAGGGGATAAATAAGGAGGAACACAATTAGGTAATACTTGTAATTTCTGAGATAAATCACATACGTCGTTTCAGGCGTTGAATCACTGGTGATAATTATGAACTCAGTTGCAAATGGGAGAATCTGTACAATGAAAAATTCATACTTAAAAAAAATAGGAGCAAAAAACTCAGTCATAAAGTAAAATATAATGGGAGAGAAGGAGGAATTATAAATTGACCTGGAGGAAGAAATCTGTAGAAGTCACTGCTTAATTCCCAAACAACTTATATATATATATATATATATATATATATATATTTTTAGGAGACATAAACAAAACCTAGAATATCATGGAAGAGAAAAAGCAATAGCACCGGAGGGAAGTGCAATTTTCAAGCAATATAATAGCATATTCTGGTAAAATCCCAAATTCATCAATAAAAAGTGGGATTTTTGTTTGAAGATATTATTCAAGTTTTATCATGATTGTAGCAACTCTTCCCTGATTGTAGCAATTTTTTTTTTTAAATATATGTCAAATATAGTTTTGTAAATTTAGGAGTAGTCAAATATATGTAAATATAGTTTTGTATTTTGTAAATTAGGCAAGTCAATATTATGTTGCTTAGAATTAGGAGTACATGCATGCTTATTGTTATTATTCTACAATATTAGGCGTGAAACATGCTATTGGTTTTGTATATATTGACTTGCGAATAGCAATCTTGGAGGAAAATATTATATTAATAATATTATTACTTCATATTCATTATTATTCTTCTTGTTATTATTAATATTACTCAATTCATAAGAATATTATTATTATTATAGCGTAAAAAAAAATATTATTATTATGCATATTATTAGTATTAGTATTAATATTATTATTATTATTATCATTATCATTATCATTAATATTATTAATTATTATCATTATCAATGATGATAAAAATATTACTCTACTTGTAATTATTAATAATACTCAATCCCGATCGGTTCGCTTCGGTCGAGATCGATCGCCCGGCCGGTTCGATTGAGCCAGGTTCGGTTCGGTTCAGACTTATTCATTTCGAGATCGATCGTTCGTTCGGATCGATCGGATCGGTTCGCTTCGACTTATTCAGTCCAAAAGAACATAGCCTTCAAGTTGAAACCCAAAAATCTAACAACTATAAAAAATAATAGAGTAGAAAAAGACCCTCTCCAACTCCCAAACCCAAAATCTCAAAACTCCATGATCCCATCATCACCAACCCACTTCTCCACTTAACCCACCACCACCATGACCGGTGGCGCCGACGACCCTCCACCACCATTCCACATCCCTCCGTCGCAACAACCACCACCACCACTTCCCAACAACAGCGGTGAATTCCTTCTACGCCTCGTACAAAACCGCCATCAACAACAACAACAACAACAACACCAACAACACCACCAACCACCATGTTACCCACCTCACAACCACTTCTCACCTTCTCACAATCTCTCTCCTGATCCTGCTGTAGCCGCCGTGGGCCCCTCTATCCCCATCAATTACTCTCTCTCTCCTCAAACTCAAAACCCCAATTTCTTCCTTCAAGGGTTTCCTCGCCCTTCTTCTACTAATACGCCGTCGTTTTACACTGCTCCTCACCAACACTTCGATCTTCACCGTTTTCAGCAACAGCAAAGCTCTGGTGTTGAGCAACATGGTAAAGGGTTGTTTGGTAATGTTGGGTTTTCTAGTACTAGTAGTAGTAGTTCTACTTCTGCTGAAAATGAGAGTTTGAGATTGAAGAAATTTGAGTTGGAATTGGGTTTATTGAAGGAACGTGAATTGGGTTTAGGTTATGGGGTTGGAAGGGTTAATGGGTTTGATCCCAATCGGAGGATTGACCCTCGTGTGAATTGGGCTCATGGTTCGCCCGAGCAAAGACGGTCGGGTCCGCCACCGGGGTTTTCGAGTAAACCCGGTAATCAAAGGCGAGATTTTGATGATACTTGCAATGTTGGTGGGGAAAGTAGTAGCAATTTAGGTGAAGTGAAGAGGAATAATCATATGGGTTTGGGTTTTAATGGTAAAGACAGGAGGTTTTTGAGTGCTGATAATGGTAATGCTAATGGTAATGGTTATGGTCTTACTAGACAGGTTGATCACCCTGGTTTGCCTGCTGGGAGTAGTCTGCAATCGGTTTCGGCATCCGATATTGAACAGTCTATGCTGAATCTTCATGGTGGGTTGGTTGATGATGAGGTGAATCAGGATGATATTGATGATATGAGTGAACAGCTAGTGGATTCAGTTTTGGGAGAGGATCAGTTTGCTGAGAAGAATGATACTAGTGTTAAGAAGAAGCATCAACGTGACAAGGTAAAATCTTGGTGCTCCTTCTTTTGTTTATGTTTTGCATTTGTAAAGGAATTTGATTTGATTGAGTTTAGGCAAATTGCACATTTATATGTCTCAATTGGATCAATGTATTATAGTGTCATACTTAATTTATCATACCTCTAGAAGAACTGAATAACAGGTATGGATTCTACTTGATTGTGGATTCCTTGATGTGAACTGAACCTCCGAAGTCCTATTGTTGCTCGATGTGAACTTAACCACTCCATGTAAATAAAAAGGGGTAAAAAGGAGCTTGATTTTGATCAATTTCGACTAGAGCTCAATTGTATTGGAGTAAATTTGTTTTGGGGACACATAAACTTTATGTGCACCTTTGTAGATTTTACTTTAGTAGAGAATTTGGACTTAGTTAATGTTGTTTTATGGCACGAACAAATTTTCTTGTTATGTACTGTAATTTTTTATACTGAATTGGAGGTACTGATATACAATTCCTTGGCTTTTGGAATTCGGACTAATGGACTAAATTTTAATAGTTAAAAATTCGAACTACCTGTCTTTTAAACTGATCCTAAAGTAGCACACGACGTTGCGTATTGGATTAGGATAAATTCGGAAACTGCCTCTCTGTTACGACAAGGGTAAGGCTGCTGAGATTCGGCGTCTCCAACCCTGTCACTGACCGAGGTGGTGTCCTCTTGGGAGGTATTGGGTAATGGTAATGTTGATGTTGATGTAAGTTCATTTAATTGAAGGACCATGAGTTATGAAGAATCAAGCTTTCCACATCACACAGCCATTGCTTGTATAATTTTTGGAGAGTATAACAATTGCATGTTTTTATTTTTGGTACAATTTCAATTATCATACCCTACCTGGTGGAGTGGTTTAGTGCAATATTGTTCCTTTCTTGCGATAATTAATTGACAGAATTATAAGGGTCTCTATGCCATTTTCTATTACAATTTTATTCTCTCGTTTTGTGAGGACATCTAGGTAACCTACTTGTAAGTTCTTTTTATCGTCGGTTCATTTTCATTTTGTTCCTCCTCTCTCACTCTCTCTTTTTTCTTCCTCCTGGTTAACTACTTTAGTGTATGTTCACAGTGCTCATGCTCATTGACTGCTTACATATTGCACTCAACTATTGTATTTGCAATTAGGATTTCAGATCAGATGCTAGAGGAAAATGGATTCTTTCGCAGAGGATAAGGAACTCTAGAAGGCTGATTGAATGTCGAAGAGACATAGATCGGTTGGATTCCCCTTTTCTTGCACTTTATGAGTCCCTAATACCAGCAGCAGAGGAAAAGGCTAAGCAAAAGCAGTTGATGACACTGTTGGAGAAACTTGTTTGCAAGGAGTGGCCTAATGCTAAGCTGTACCTTTATGGATCCTGTGCCAATTCTTTCGGAGTCTCAAAAAGTGATATTGATGTTTGCCTTGCCATTGATGATCGAAATCTCAACAAGTCTGATATATTATTGAAACTGGCTGATATTTTACAGTCCGATAATCTCAAAGATGTGCAGGTAAGTCTGAGTTTTTATTTTTATTTTTTACATTTTAGGTGATGTGCAGGTAAGTCTTGTTAATATTAGCAATCATTTCAGAAATTTTGCATATATTATTAGTGGTTTCGTACCAGACAAGGTTTATATATCTATTATGATTTGTATTCACAATTATTTTTTGAGGGGATGATTTGTAATCACATAAATTGTGGATTTTGGCGCTGTTTGGCTATTCATTAGTTGTTACTGTTAAAGTTTAAACTATACCAGCCCTTCATATGTGATTCTCGGTTCATTCTCCTATTGAATATATAACATAATTCAGTTATCAAGGTCATTAAAAAACAATCCTGTCAGTTTGAAACTCAACTTTGGTGCTTCAACACATAGAAAGAATTTGAAAAGCACTAAACAAGGAATATGAAGATAAGCAGTGACAACTGATTAACTTGTATTGGGGGAGTAATCAGGGATATAATCATAAATCCATGACCTTAAGGAGGGTGATCTGGCTAAGGATCAGCTGGGAAAAGCTGATCATGTCCATAAACGCTGTACACCCTCCCCGGCGGTTAACCTGGAACAGTGGCATTTGATTCGTATTCGAAGTTGAATTTGATTATCAGACTGTGCTTTTTTACTCATTTCTTAAGTTGCTTGCTTTTAATCTGAAAGAGTGCACTAATATTATAACTTTATTTTTGAAAATTTCTGTTTACAGGCACTGACACGTGCAAGGGTCCCCATAGTGAAGCTTATGGATCCAGTGACAGGAATTTCATGTGATATTTGCATAAACAATGTTTTGGCTGTTGTAAATACAAAGCTGCTTCGAGATTATGCAGATATTGATGCGAGACTAAGGCAGTTGGCATTTCTTGTAAAACACTGGGCAAAGTCAAGAGGAGTCAATGAAACGTACCAGGGAACCCTATCTAGCTATGCGTGAGTTGTCTTTAAAACTCGGTTATCTTGTGATTTGACTGTTTTAATTAAACCAACATTCTATCTGGCTATCTGTTCATATAGTGAACGTCGCGTTGTATGCTCTCTATTGCATGTCATTGGGGGGGTTGTTTTTGTCATCACTTTCTTTTTATGTTTGTTGCTGTAATTTGATGATCAATGGGGCCACTATCATGAAAATTGCCTTCTAGAACTTCAAAAGTTCCATGTTGCTTGATTGTCACCAGATTACTTTGTTTTCTTTTTTCTTTTTTTTTTCCTTTGGTTGGGGGGAGGGGGGGAGGGTGGAGAGGAATCTTTTCCTGGGGACAGTTCTATATCGAGTTATATTTGAATTTTTGATTGTTTCTAGTACTTCCTGTTCATGCTCTCTACTAGTTTGACTGGCTAGGGCATTGGTGGGTCTATTTCTGTTGTTGATGAGTAAATTATGCTTGGGTTCATTAGTTTGTGTCATTACTAATTCTCATTTCCTTATTGGACATAATGATGATGAGTGCCCAAGAACTGTACTTTTTTTTTACATAGCATTACTCATTTCTTTTGCAGGTATGTGCTGATGTGCATTCATTTTTTACAACAGCGTAACCCTCCCATCCTTCCATGCTTACAGGTGAAATTTCCTTTTTATTTTGCTACTTTTGGGGCCAGTTATTACAAACTATTTTTTACTTGTGCTTGTTTGGAGCATTGTTACAAGGAACGGAGAACGTTCCGGAACGTGGTACGGAAACGGGAACGCGGAACGCAGCCTCAGATGGACTCCTAGCCCACGTCCCACGTACCACGTACCCGTTTCACGTTCCGGGACGCGTCCCCTGGAATGTGAAACGTGGCCACGTACCACGTTTCCGGTATCAATGGTTTGGAGTTACTTTTGACAATCTGTTAGTAAATTATCAATAGATTAAGAAATCGGATTAATTTGAGTATTAGTGCATACTCTTGACACTTACAGTTACTTCGTTTTGTTGCAAGTATATGGAGTGCCAATAGTTTTGCACCTTTTTCTTGTAATTCATTTTACATCTTGTGGCTAATATGCGATTTTCATTTATCAATTTCTCTTTGATGTTTATATTTGAAAGCTTATATACATACTGCTGTATCTTTTATTAAATTAGTAGTTAAGAGTACAATGATGCTGAGGGCCCACATAACATACTATCTTTTGTGTTCTTTCTGATCATTCTTATCGGACACGTGAGGATCTTTCAAACATTTTTCCCATTCTTCATGGATTTTAAATATACTCTTTTGCTAGAGTATACTTTTTTGCATCAATGCTGTTAGAGGAAACTTGAGGTTTGCAGTTCTCATTGTGCTTTGCCGTTTTTAGGATAACGAAATGGATGAAATTTGTAGTGCTGACTGCTGAGATTTCACAAGTAAAGTTTAGTTTGGAGTAAATAAATGTCCTGGAATATTTTGGGTTTTTAAATCTTCACAAGGTGATCATTCTTTGGTGTTAGAAAGAATTGGAAATTGGAAGGCTTTGCTAATGTTGTATATTTATTTCTACTTTAGTTTGAAAGACTTTAAGTTGTCTTTTTACATGTTTCTCTTCGTCAAAAGCTTCTCTTGTGATAGATACCCTAGATGGTCTTTTTGCAATTTGTCATGCTTAGAATGTGTGTTGGTGTAACAATTCACCATTTGTAGTGGGTGCAATATGGCATTAAGGTTTCATTTGGTTGGATGGTACTCATTTTTAATGGAAATTGGTTTTTCATGAAATATATTTTCTAAGGGAAAACACTATTGCGTTTCAGTTTTTCAGTGTTTGGTTCATTGGTAGAAAATTTAAAGAGAAAAGGGAAGATGGAAATGATTAAACGAAGGGGAGAGAATGGATGAGATGAGGGAAAGAGGAAGGTAAGGAGTAAGTAGGAAAATGTGGCATACCTTCCTTTACGAAGGAAATTTTTTTCCACCTTTGGGATATTATTGTCCGCCCTTCACAAAAACCGAACACTTTATAAAACAAGAGCAATGAGGAGAATGCTGTGACTGACTTAAACAGCTAAATATATATCCTTTCTTTTTTTTAAGGAAGCTGAACATATTTTAAGTCAATCCACGATATATATCACTTGTATTAGGAGCTTTAACACTTAAAATAATAAGACCTAATGCGATGCTGCTGTTGGTGGGGTGGTCCTGTTGAAAGTGTATATTGTTCTCAGTATTTAATATTTGAAGGATCTATGTAATTTACCCATTTTGAGTAGTTTAACAGAGTAACAGACTTTGGACTCCATGTTACTGAAATTGCTGGTTTCTTATCTCTTTGGTTTCTATTTAATCTCTTGCAGAGCATGAAGGCAACATATGCCGTGACTGTTGATGATATCCATTGCGCGTTCTTTGACCAAGTTGAAAAACTTCGAGATTTTGGAGGCCGAAATAAGGAAAACATTTCCAAGTTACTGTGGGGGTTCTTTAATTATTGGGCATATTGTCATGATTACGCAAATCATGTCATTTCAGTTCGCGCTGGCTGCATCCTCAGGTGAGACCTTGTTATCAGGTTCATAGTATGAAATCGGTATATCAATGTCAAAACTTCTGATTAACTATGGTTAACTACGGTTTTGCTTCTTCCCATCTAACTTTTTCTATGAATATTTTTTGGGAGGCTTCACATCTTCCTTGTTTACGTTTCTCTAATTGTCTTTCGTTTCAAGTTAAGATTTTTCCTGATAAAACATACTTTAAATTTAAACTCATTGTTCAAACTTCATTCCCCCCTTCCCAAAAAAAAGAAGACTGAAAATTATCTGAATAGACTTGTTCTTTAGGAAAATTACCTATGATAACCCAATACTTCAACCGTTTTCCATAATAACCGTATTTCAACAAGATCTCTTCAGGGTTACCATGGATAATTTTCTAGTGTGTTCTGTCTAGTGTTTAGGGTTACTTTAGAGAATGCTCAATAAGACAATAAATGAGGGTCATTTAGGAAAATGTCAAAAAGTACAGGGTTACCATAGATAATTTCCCTATTGTTTAAGCTGAAAGAACACACAGTTAGACTTAGGTTAAAGGCTAAACTATGATTTTCTGTGACTAAATGACTGTCTTTGGTTGTGGCAGGAAGCAAGAGAAAGATTGGACAAGAAGGATTGGAAATGATCGTCATCTAATATGCATAGAGGATCCCTTTGAGACATCCCATGATCTAGGACGGGTGGTGGACAAACGCAGCATTAGAGTCCTTCGGGAGGAATTCGAACGAGCTGCTGAGATCATGCAATACGATCCCAATCCTTGTGTAGCGCTTTTTGAGCCGTACATCCCTAGATGAGTTGAGTCTCCTTCTCTCTCTCTTTATTCTGCAAGTGTTGTTACTTGTAAGTAGGGTTGCCTAGCTTGTATAGCGGCGTGTTTCTTTGGGTTTTGGCTAATCAGTAGTATTTTTATATATTTATAAATCAAGTAATTCAGGGCAATAGCATAGGCTCTCTCCTAGTCCTACTGGTGTCTAGTTATATGCTGTAAAGAAACTGTGGGTTTTTTCACATTCTAATCCAGTAATCTGAAGCTTGTTGTTCAGCTTACTTTGTACTATTTGCTCTTGCAATGGCTGGTTTGTTTGGTCTTCTTCTGCTGTATAATATCAAGTGGGAGCTGTTTTCAAGTCTTCCTTTCTTATATAACTTGTTTTACCATATCTTGCAGTCTGTTTTTCTGATTTTTAATATTAAGGGTATTATTAATAATTACGTATTCGAGAACTTCAAGCTTTTTTACCTTTTCATTAAGCGAGGAATCACTTCTTTTTTTTTTTATGCGAGAGCGATGAATCATAAATCATAATTGGGGAAAAAGTTTCAAATGAATGTGACAAATGACAATGCTTCTTACCTTGGTAGGCTGGTAGCTGGTGTTTGATGATGATCAATAAGCTTCATGATTTTGTGGTGTTTGTGCTTCCTTTTTCTACTTTTTTCTTTCCGAGGGGGGAGGTGGTTGTGACTTGTTAGTTGAGTTCCATTAATTTTTCATGAGATGTAAAGTGGAGAACAAGCATCTCTTAAGTGTCAACAAAGAAAAACTAATCTATACCCAGTACTTGAAAATGGAGATAACTGTATGTACCCTATTGTTGATACTAAAATGGATATCTGGTCATTTAAATTGTTCGCAAAGTTTTAAGAAATATAGTACTTCCTCCGTTCCATAATAAGTGAAACACTTACTATTTTAGAACGTTTCAAAATAAGTGAAACATACCTTAAATGGAAAAAAGAAAGTGACAAAATGACAAGAGTACCCATCACAAACTTGTGTGGTTTGCTTTTCTCTCTCCTCCTTTTGATAATGTAAAGGGTATTTAGTGACTTTTTGGCTTTTGAAAGTGATGTTTATTAAATCTTGTGCCCAATTCCTATGTTTCACTTATTATGGAACGGAGGAAGTATGATGATTAGATTGTTAATCGGTTAATCAAAAAGTAATAAAAGTTTTGAAAATCACAAAGTCTTATATGTGGCCGGCCACACCATTAGTTGATGGTGAGGCCAATCCGCATATGTAGCTTTTAATTGAGTTAGGGGGGTTAAGATGATGAACAAGTGGGGTTACTATGATGGATGAGAATACTCCAATGGAAATATTGGGTTACTCTTATAAGCTTGGAGGGTTAGTCATATAACAGTCAAAACAAAAGAAGTGGTTACTCAAATGAACAGATGGTCTTACTTTTCTGGATCAACAGATTTTACTAGTACGATTGATTTGGGTTACTCTTATAAACTAAATAAGGCTACTCTTATGAGTAAATGAGGTTACTCGTATCGTATGAATGAATAAATATTGCTGTTATAAACAAACGTGGCTACACCGTGTGGCCGACCGCATGCAGACTTACTGTTCAAAATAGTTAAATATCTATACAAAAGTCATTAGAAATTAAATAGTTACAAATAATACGTCAAAAGTTAAGTGGTCTGACTAAAATTGTTTAGTTAGATCGTCTGCCACAAGAGTTGTTCTATATTTTATTAGTAATGGGTAAACTATCTAATAGGTAAACCATATCATATTAAATTTAGAAGAATTTCTTTACTTTCACATTATTTTTCTTGCAGTAATTAAAATAAAGAGCTCAAGAAGCAAACTTATGGACTATGGTGATAACTCATAACTGTTGTCACTTTTCTCTCAACAAAATGAAGTACTCAGTTATGGTATAAGAAGGAAGATTCTCTAAGCAAATGGTCCAATTATCCATTTTCATAATTTCATTTTACGCCTTTACAGTTATAGCCTTAAGGTTATAACTATCAGAAACTCTTGGTTACAAATCACCGCTATTTTTGTAAAGAACTCAAATGACATGAGATTCATGTCATTATTTGTATAGTCCGTGCATGCTTGTTGAAGTGTAAGTTGTTACGCATGTATATTCTATATCATTCTTATTGAAGTGTAAGTCATTACACATGTTATATAATAATAAGTTATAATGTAATATATTATATCCAAAACCCACTCTATAACCAGTGGCGGAGCCACTAAGTCACAAGGGGTAGCAGATGCTACCCCTGTATTTTTTTTTTTTAAAAATTAGTTCTCTTTGAAAATAGAGAAAGAGCAAAGAAAAATAAATTTTGTTGTTTTTTTTAATTCTCCAAAGTAAATAAATTTTTCATCTTCTTCTTTCCTTCTTCCTGGATTCATTGTTTTTTTTAATATACTTCATTCATTACCAAATACCAAGGAGTAACATTACACCTACAAATTGCCAAAAAAAAACATCACTTACAAATTGATTGTCACCATGAATGGAGTACCCAAAGAAAAAGAAGAATGAACACATTCTACAAACTACCATCTTGTATGTCAATTATTCAGAAATTAGCACTTGATTTGATAATTACTCCATCGAATAAACAGAGAGTGGGTAAAATTTGGAGATGTTGATCATGAACCATTACCAAAACAAGAGTGCTAAACTGGGATTTGGGCTTGAACCACCACCAAAATTGGAAAAATAAAAACATGGAATTAAAAAGTTGTAGAATTGGGGTAATAATTAGTGAAGACAGGGAGGCATTAGAATTTAGAAAGTTGAAGGCTTGGAAGAATGCTCATAAGAAGCATTGAGAAAACTCTGGAAACATTTACCTTTTCTTTCACCCAATGCTAATAAGAAGCAATTAGAATTTGGGTAGTTGACATTCTTTCATTTTTCGGCCTAATTGCTCCATTAAGTTGAGGTGTATAAGGTTGGGCTTTCTACCTTTTATTTTTTATTTTTTTGTTTGTTTATTTTTTTCTGGTGGAGATGCTTTTCTTTAAAGGAAACAAATATTTTTTTGGGATAGAGGAAATGCTCCTTAAAATCGAACTCAATCAAACCAACAAACTTTCCATCAAGTAGTATTCCTCCTTAAAATCAAGAAGATGATTAGAATTTGAAAAACTCAACATGAACAACTACTTTTAGGTTGTATTTGAATTTTATAACTTTCTAAATGTAATATAGTTTATGAAGATTTTTTTTTCTTATATTTGATAAATAGTTATCAATATTACGCTACCCCTCACTCCAAATCCTGGATCCGCCCCTGTCTATAACTATTGTCCCTACTCTTCACAAGGCTACAACAACATATGACATCAGCCTAAAAATATATCGTAGGACTTTTACCATCCGACATCCGTCTTTCTTCTCCATACTTTTGGTCATGTCACATTGTCACGTGAGAGAAGAAGCGAAGAAGTATCGAGAAAAATGATGACCAAAGAGATAAAGTGGATCATGACATCATCCATCGAATATTTTCTCTTTATAGTCAAAATGAAAAAAGAATAATTCTTCCACCTCAAATTAGTTGCAAGTATTATTTTCTTTGTTTTTTCTGTAATGTTTCAATCTAGTTCTACTCTGTACTCTCTATATTATCTGTAGCTAAAAAGTCGATTTTTTGAATTTGGACATAATCAATAATAATCTAAATAATAACATATTTATATATATATATATATATATATATATATATTATTTAGAAGAATAGTTGAAATAAGATTTGTCAATAGTAAAACAAAATCAATCAAAACAAATAATAGGCAATGCAATGAATTTTTATTTCAAGTGAATGGACGAAGATAATTCCATAGATGCCTCTTCCATCCCATCAAACAATAACGTTGGTTTGATAGACATTAGTGAATGATGGTAAATTGGTAATGACAACATATTTTGTCCACAGTACAATATTGAGAATAAATCTCAAAATATATATTTTTCTTTGTAAATCTAGTTTGCATTACCATCTATTATTACTTGAGAGTTGAGATGCGGGAATGAGGCATTGAGTGAGAGTGAATATTATTTCACCCTGGATTATTATTGTAAAGTACATAAAATTACATTGTTAATACTGTCAATATTATATTGTAAATACTTGTTTGGACTCCATAAATTTGTACAAAAACCTAAAGTGTAAATTTTTGGTGCGATTACCAAAATTACCCTTCACTTTTCCTTAGCCTATATAAGCCCTAGCACCATTCACTATATTAGGGCTAAAATAAATTTGCATTAGTAAAAAAATAACAATAGTAGAATGGAAGCTTGTGGGTCATCAAGAGCACGCAGTCCTACACCAAATTCAACGGTCACCGGCACCGACGATAACGCAAGCAGCAAGATTAGTAATGATGAGAAAACAGTGAAGATCACAGTACAAAAACAAAACACAAGAGATATAACTTTTCAAGTGAAACGCAACCGTCCATTAGGAAAACTTATGTTAAACTACTGCCTTCAAATGGGTTTAAATGAAAAGGGTTTTAAGTTCACATATTTGGGTAAGCCACTCAATGATTCTGAATCTCCTCTTGATCTTCAAATGGAAGATGAAGATGTCATTGATTGTTGGGATGAAATGGTTGGTGGTTCTCGTGGCGGTGTTGGTGGTGATGCATTTTAATTACTTCACCTTATTTGGTTGTTCTAGGAGTAATATGTTTATGTCTCGTTCCTTTATTAGGGCTTAATGCAACTTTTTTTTTCTGTTTAGTGACTTGGGCTCGAGACTTGTTGTTGTGCTTAAGGAATGCTTTCTGGTTTAAAAGAAACAATTAGTGGTCGTTTGGTTGAACTTTGGGAAGTTGATGTAGCGTTTTGAAGGAAATGTGGAATTTTGTTTGGTTGATAATCTTGTTAGACCAAATATTATATGGAAATATTATGCTTTGAATTATTGATCTCACTACTAAATCATGATGAATTTGGAATTTTTAACATCTTGAATATCCTTGGTTGACTAACTTGAAAA
Source organism: Beta corolliflora (assembly GCA_947648045.1). Lineage (NCBI taxonomy): Eukaryota > Viridiplantae > Streptophyta > Magnoliopsida > Caryophyllales > Amaranthaceae > Beta > Beta corolliflora. Next base: position 177,427 of record CANSZD010003522.1, read on the forward strand.
GACTTCTCATCTTTAAAGTGGAGTCCTTTTAAAATGATTTATAATACTTCTTACTTTTTTTAGTTCCAATATTTTGATATGCAATCGCGTAAATATGATCATTAATGATTAATTAGTGAAAATCAGAATATGTATTGGTACAAATCAAGCCAAATCTTACTTAGATACTTAAATAAAAAGTAAATAAATCATGTAATTAGAGTAATTTAGATTAACCTAGATATTAAAAAACCAAAAACTTCTCCATGACAACCGGCGTGGATACCTTTCCTAGGCCTATGAGGAGGAAGCAAAGGCAAAACAAATACTCCTACTCCATATTCCATACCATACCATACCATACACAAGTGTAACGATTTAAGGGGACAACAAGGTCCTGAACTTTCACAATTTTCACCGTTCAGGACCCATTAGTTTTTCTTTCACCGTTTAGGACCTAGAGTCATATTCCAGTGAACATTGTTAACTATGGTTAAGCTATGGCCCCAGAAACTTTTACTCATGGTACAAAACCCAAATCTTTCTACTTAATACCCTAATCAGTAATCATCTCTCTACATTACTCTGAATAATAAAATGAATCAAAAACACTATCCTTAACACATCAATTCAATCTTACAAACACAAAAACACCAAATCACTCGTATCATTTCTTCAATCACCAATCGTTTTTTTTCCTTTCACCCTTATCACTTACCATTCTCTTTCTCTCTCTCTTTCTCATCTCATCCATCCATTATCACATGCTTCGAGCTGCTTTGCATGCGCATCACTATAATCCAAAATGGCGAAGCAATTATCATAAACCACAATTCAGATGATGTTGGCTGCGCATATTCACCAAAAATTGCGAATTCCAATGAGAGTTGTGTCTTCAAGCAGTACTCCTTTTTTTAAATTTTCAATTTTTCTTGATATATTATATGCATCTCAACTTGACCCTGTGGTTGATTTTGATTTGAGATTGATTTGTTAATGGGGTTTTTCTGTGACATGTATGTGATGTTTGTCTATTGAAGTTTTATTTAGTTTTGATGATTAATGTGGCTTGCGATAAATGTGAATTTGGCAAATGGGGTTTCAATTATCATTTAATTTTGGGATATTATCTCAGATAACCCTGACTTATAGGCCTTTTTCCAATATAACCCTGACTTTGGCAGCCCAGTCTCCGATAACCCTGAACTTGGTTTTTGTCATTAAACTGGACGGAATTTGTAATGCCGTTAACTAGGTTTGATTTTTGCTAAATTCATCTCTTTCTCTCTCTTGTTCTTCATCTCTTCATCAATTTTTCCCAAACTCATAACAAAATCCAGATTTTTTCCAAATCCATTTACCCAAAATCATAACAAAATCCAGATTTCCTCCAATTGGTGTTCTTAGAAAAAATAAAAAATGTGTTATTGAACACCTCTGTCCTGTTCTTCATCTTCTGTCACATATCTTCATCTATCAAACCTAGAAATTTCCCCTCAAAATACATCAAACCCAGAAATTTTCTCATTTCAATCTCATCTTATCTTATCTCAAGTAGCAGCGGCAAGTAGCAAGTAGCAAGTAGCAGCGGCAGAACACGGAGAAGAGTCGCCGGAGAAGAAGAAGAAGAAAGGGTTCGGACTCCATTCTCTCTTCGACCTCCTGTTCATGGCAGCAACCCAATAAAATTTCGGATCGACCTCCATTCTCTCTTCGACCTCCATTCTTCCACCATAGCCGACACCCACTGCACTACCACCATATCCGGCACCTTCGAAATTCCAGTAACGTGAAAACAGAAGCAAGGGAAGGGGAGGCGAGCTCCGGGCAGCAGCGGCAACGTCTTGTGGCGGGAGTCAGGGGCAGCAACGAAGCAGAGGAGGAGAAACTCGAGGAAGCAGGTGTACGACGGGGCAGCATCGTCAATGTCTTGATTTTTGCCTTTCCTCTTCTCTAATTTCTCATTTCTTGAATTTGATTTTGTGGCTTTTTGTTTTGTGATTTCTTGGATTTCTTGAATTTGTGGCGTAATTAAGTGATTTCTTGAATTTGATTTTGTGGCTTTTTGTTTTGGATTAAAGTTTTGATTTGGAGAATTGATTGAGAAAAAAAAAAGAGAATGATGGGCTTGAGAAGAGATGAAGAACAAGAGAGGGAAAAGATGAAGAACAAGAGAGAGAAAGAGATGAATTTCACAAAAGTCAAACAAAATTAGAGAGTACTTAACGCCGTCTCTAATTCCGTCCAATTTAATGACAAAAACCAAGTTCAGGGTTATCGGAGACAAGGCTGTCAAAGTCGGGGTTATATTGGAAAAAGGCCTATATGTCAGGGTTACCTGAGATAATATCCCTTTAATTTTTTGAGTAGTGTTGCAAAGGTGATGTGATACTATTTGCAGGGGACTAATTTTTGAAGCTTTGGAGAAGATGAGAATGGAGATTGAAGTTGTAATGGAGTTTATTTTTTGGAGTGTTCTGTGTTTCTCTGTGTAATTCATGAAGTTCTTGTACTTTTTGAATATTAAAGTTATTATTTAGTTTATTTTAATGAACATATAATTAACTCAGGTGAGTTAAGGTTTTTTTTTTGGTGTAGTTAACCTCAGTTGAGTTAACAATGAGTTAACTTACTGGAATATTGTCCACAGGTCCCAAATGGTGCATAAAATAGTTATAGGTCCTGAATGGGGAAAAAGTGATAGTTTGGGTCCTTTTTGTGCCCTTAACTCCAAGTGTAACATAATGGAAGATTACACTTCATCAAAATCACGCAGCCGTTCCCCAATATTGACGCTCACCGGCGTCGATACCGTAAGAAGATTAGCAAAAGGAGGCCACAACATAATTGTTGGGAAGACAGTGAAGATCACAGTAGAGAAACAACATAATAAATATGTAACCTTCAACATGAAACCTAACGTTCCATTGGGAAAACTTATGGTTAGTTACTGTCTTCAAATGGGTTTGAGTTATAATGCCTTCAGGTTCACGTACTTGAATAAGCAAGTTAAAGATTGTCAGTGTAAAGTATGTGATTATGCATAGCTTCAATTTCTTATTTTCTTTTATTTCCTTCTTATACAGCTGTTGCATCAACTGCTTTTCTCATACTTTGACATCTGTATTTTTAGTGATCCTAGGTTGATACTCTTGTCCTTTTGTACAGCTTATCATTAGGTTTTTTTGTGAACTTTAGTATATATACTAGTCCCTAGATAGACAGCCGTGATGAGCTTGTAAAAACACAAAAACAGAAATATCATACTTTGTGAATGAGAAAAGGAAAAGCCTCTGTGATTTCAACAGAGAGAAATTCATTGTGTTGATCCTTGAACTTTCTCTTCATGGTATCAGAGCACAGCGTGTAAGATATTCGTTTAATAAAGTTTCAAGGTTCAGATTTCCATTTCTCCTTCAAAGATTAAATCTTTGCCTTCTTCCACCAGCTTGAAATGGCTGAGAAAACTCCTCAAAACAACACAAACTCACAGAATCCTTACAAGGATCCTCTCTTCATTGCTGTCATTGAAAGTGCTGCAACACCCCTGGGAAGTATCATCTTTGATGGTAATAACTTTCTAAACTGGAGCAGGATTGTTAGGATTGCACTGGGAACAAAGAACAAAATTGCCTTCTTGGAAGGGAAACACACTAAACCTAAAGATGCAGGAGATGAGATGCAAAAATGGGTTAGATGTGATTACATGGTCAGATCCTGGTTGTTAGCAACAATGAAGCCAGAGATTGCAGGAAGCCTTGTGTCAATGCATTCTACAAGGGAACTCTGGGAGGAGATAGTTGAAAGGTATGGACAGGCCAATGCACCTCAGTTATACCACCTTAAGAAGGAATTATGGGAGTTTCAACAGAATAACTTGAGTGTAGGAGAGTATTACTGCAAGCTTAAGGACCTTTGGGATCAAATAGCACAGCTTGAAGAGATTCCTGAGTGTAATTGTGGTGCAATGAACAGCTGTAGTTGCAACCTCTTGAAAAGAATGCTGGAAATATAGGAGAACAACAAGTTAATTAAGTTCATGATCATGGGACTTAATACAGGATATGAACAGATGAAGAGCAACTTTCTTGGGATGGATCCTCTTCTGGCAGTGAACAAAGCTTACAACTTGGTTCTCCGGGTTGAGAAGCAAAAACAAATCACTGGTGAAATGAGCCTTGGGAATGAAGTGAGTGCCCTTAATGTTGGCAGACAACCTGAATACTTGGGTCCTTTGACGAATTTTCAGAAGAAAGACTACAAGAAGATGAGAATGGAGAAGTATGCTAAAAATTGTGACTATTGTGGAATGAAGGGACATCTAAGGCAAGAATGCTTCAAGCTGAATGGTTATACAGAGAGGTTCAAAAACACAAAGCCAAGGAACAATTCAAGGCAGGTTGCAAATGTCATCAAAAAGGGAGATGAAGACAGTGTTAAGACTCCATTTGAGTGCAGCAGCTCTCAAGGTGAAAGCAATGACAAGAGGGATGACAGCAAGATGATTTCAACTGTGGTTCAAGAAGTGATGAAGGCTCTTGGAGCAAATGTTGTAGCCTACAGTAACTTTGCAGGTAAAGTTGTTGTATCTAATGCTATTTCCCATAGAAAACAGTTTGATTCGAAATGTTGGATCATTGATTCAGGTGCTAGTGAGCACATTTCTGGGAATATAAATTTGTTTGATAACATAAAGTGTTTGATAACATAAAGTATGAAAATAGGATTGCCAGATGGAACAGTGAAGGAAGTGAAGGACTTTGGAGATATAAGAATTTCTAATGAGATTTTGCTCAGAAATGTTTTATTTGTGAGTGATTTTAGACACAACTTGCTATATGTTAGCAAATTGTTACAGGATAACAAAGTCATGAAGTTTATGTTTGATAAAAATGGGTGTTATCTACAGGACCTTACCAATGAGTAGGTGGTGGTTCATGGAAGGAATCATTGTGATCTGTATATCTTGGATATTGGAAGAGAAGGTGCTGAAAAATGTTTGGATGATAGAAAGATTAACAAGGTGCTAGCAGCAGAAGCAGTGAGGAATGATCACAAGAAACTAAGTTTAGTTCATGCTAGGCTAGGTCATGTGTCATTGTCAAAGATGAAACACTTGAAGTTTTGTGATTGTAAGGGTTTAAATACCTATTTTTGTGACACTTGTTCTGTATCTAAACACCATAAATTGCCTTTTATGCCAAGCTCTTCCATTGCTCAGAATATTTTTGACATAATCCACATTGATTTATGGGGTCCATATAGTGTAAAAGCTATTACAGGAGCTACTTATTTCCTCACCATTGTGGATGATCACTCTAGAGTGACATGGTAACATCTTATGTCCAACAAGGAGCAGGTGAAGGGAATTTTAATTGCTTTTCTTGCACATGTTGAAAATCATTTCAAGTGCAAAGTAAAAACAATTAGATCTGATAATGGCACTGAAATTTTTCAGCATGAATGTGGGCAAATCATGGCAGAAAAAGGAATTGACTGGGGTTTATATTATCATGCTGATTCTGCAACTTCCCTCTCTGCATATTGTGATGCTGACTGGGGAACTTGTGCCTTCACTGGCAGATCCCTTACAGGGTACTGTGTATTCCTTGGCACGAACCTTGTTTCTTGGAAGACTAAGAAGCAGAAGACTATTTCAAAATCTTCTGCAGAAGCTGAGTACAGATGTACGTCTCAAACTTGCAGTGAAATAGTATGGGTTGATGGTTTATTGGAAGATTTGAAGTTTGTTATTCCCAAACCTATCAATCTCTACTGTGATAACTAGGATGCAATATACATATCACAGAACCCTGTGTTCCATGAAAGGACCAAACACCTCAAGCTCGATTGTCACTATGTGAGAGACCAATATCTAGAAGGATTCATCAATCCTCTCCACATCAGATCATTTCTGCAACTAGCTGATTTAATGACCAAGGCACTTGGTGAACAGCAGCATAATCACTTATCTTTCAAGCTGGGCCTCCTTACCTCAGCTCCACCTTGAAGGGGGGGGGGTGTAAAGAATGTGATTATGCATAGCTTCAATTTCTTATTTTCTTTTATTTCCTTCTTATACAGCTGTTGCATCAGCTGCTTTTCTCATACTTTGACAGCTGTATTTTTAGTGATCCTAGGTTGATACTCTTGTCCTTTTGTACAACTTATCATTAGGTTTTTTTTGTGAACTTTAGTATATATACTAGTCCCTAGATAGACAGCCGTGATGAGCTTGTAAAAACACAAAAACAGAAATATCATACTTGTGAATGAGAAAAGGAAAAGCCTCTGTGATTTCAACAGAGAGAAATTCATTGTGTTGATCCTTGAACTTTCTCTTCAGTCAGACTCCTCTTGATCTGGAAATGGAAGATGTGGATGTTATTTATTGTTGGTCTGATCAGTTGGGTGCCTAGTTAATTTATGCTTCTGCAATCTAATATTGTACCAATCTTATTATGATGAAGTTACAATATTGTTCTTTGGTAATGTTTATAATTTTAATCTAGATTCTCAATTTAAGTTGCCAATATTTATTTCATCATGTTTGAATTTGATTATGAAGAACCCTTTATTATGATAGTTTATTTTAATTGTCTAATTCTAGTGGGTATTCTACATAATAGGTAAATGTATCAATCAATCTCCTGATAATCATGTTCCGATTTCTTGTTGCACGAGAGTGTTTTTTGGTTGTCACGGTTACATTGAAAATGTGCATATAGGGTTTCTATCGTTTTCAGTTGGGCATTTAAAGTTTTTGAGATTATCATAATTATATTGAAATAGTAGAATTAAAGTATGGCAATTAGGTGCCTCTTCGTTCTTTTTTTTAAATTCAGTTTTTAGTTTGTTTGAAAACTAAAAACTGAAATTTGGATATTACTTAGAGCCCGTTTGGGATCACCGACAGTTTCAACTTTTTGGTTTTTTGAATGTTATGATATAAGAAGTATAATGAACTTTAAAATTCGTTATACTTATACTAAATATCAATTTTAAAAACTCACAGCATATTACTAGAAACTATAATTTTTGGTTTCATACGTTTTGTTTTTATCTTCAAAAAAATGAAAATTGGAAACAAAAAACGATAACAAACAAGTTTATTATAGGTGTTTCTCGTAATCTGTTGTCCAATTTATGAATAAACTTATTTGAAGTTCCTTCACAATATATGTCATTGGAGTTTTATGATCGTGAAACAAAAAAAATAAAAACTTATAGAACGGGCCCTAAAGTGTATTATACTAGCCTTATATGCACGCTATGAGTGCGAAAACATGTACAAAATCAAATTAATTGCTAATAATAATTATATATCTAATAAATCGGGGATTTTTAAATTTTAATTACTTAGTTTATCCCACTAAATCAGGAATTTTTAAATTGAGGGGGAAGTAATTGACTGTAATGTAAAATTTCACTGATTTTATTGTTGTGCCTTTTTATCTTTTTTTTTTTATTTATTAGGTAGTTTCATCTCTTTTTTTTTTCTTTTTTTGTGTCCCATCCCTATTGCCATATATAATAGAGATTCAGTTTAATAAAGAGAAAACTTGAATTGTACAACGTAGCTAAAGACCTCTATTATATATTGAGTTGTATTTAAATATAGAAAGGACTGAGATCACTAAATACCTAATTTATATGATGAGGCAAGCAAGGGGTATCACTTCACGTCCTAGATTATATATAAGTTCCATCAATCCTTAAAAGAAATTATATATATAACGGTTTTATGTTAATTGTCGATTCTGCAACCTCAAATTACCAATCTTTAATTTGAATCTATAATTGACATTCTGATGCCCAAAATCTTGGGTGTTACGTTGGATCCGCCACTGATGGAGATTAGTTGGAAATGTAGTTGAAATTTTTTAGGTGTGCTTAATTGAACTTGCTAAAAATAGTTTCGATTATAAGATGGATAAAAGTTCAAAGGTTAATAGAAATTTGAAAAGTTAGCTGATATTGAAAAGCTATATTCAATAGCTGAGATTGTTAAGCTAATTAAACTACAAAGTTATATGGAATGGGGACCGAAAAGGTATTCAAATGCTGAAAAAAACTTGTGAAAGAATAATTAGTTCATGTCGGGGTCCAAATATGGGCCTAAACCTAATAGTTGATCTTGCACCCTATATCGCACCATCGTGCCCCAAAAGCCTACTTGGCAAAGTTGTGCCCAAATGATAAAGGCACAATGTCTCTTAAGTCTAAGACACCACTATAAATATTCAACTTGGCACAAAGGTAAAAGTCATTCACTAACTTAAACACATTATTTACTCCTTCGTTCCACTTAGCTTACTTGCTCACCTGTCTGACTTGAGCATCAGAGACGATTCTCAACAATCTAAACTATTGTAAGTGGTCGACCTTCTTGGAGATTAGGTTCACTAACAATCACAACACACTTTGATCATCAGCATGACATCATTCACGTGTTTTCAACATATATAAGTTCATAATCGAAATCTTATTAGAAAGACGAAAGGAAATAATTCCGAGCAATTGAAATGTAGATTTTAGATGGCTCATAAATCATAATGTCATATACGATATGAAAACTGATTTATATTGACACATATTTAACAAGATTTTACATGATAATGTTTTTATTTACATATATTATAGATATAATGTAATCAATATTTCTATTCGACATTCCAAAAGTAGAAATCTTAAAAAAAAAAAAAAATCAACAACTGATCAGGATTGAGGATGACCACGATGAGATTCAATAAACTCCAAAACATTGGATAAAACTCCATCAACACCACCAGGAGCAGTAGTATCAACAACCAACTTAGGAACCTCACCCACATCATACTCCGTACATCCATCATACCCTTCCAACAACCTCTCCATATCCTGCCACGTGGCCGGCCTATGCCCCACACCACCATCCTCAGCTCCTCGCACCTCCAGCCGGCGGCGCCACTCCCCTTCATTGGACGGCCGACATTCAATGATCACAACACGGTGGGACCCTCCGGCAATATGGAGGACGGTGTCAAGGTGGCCACGGCGGGAAAGAGGGGAGTCCACGACAATCGAAAGACCGAGGCGAATCTGCGTGGCTGCCACGCGCCACACGGCGTCGTAGGCGAGCTGGTTGAGGTGGACGGCGGTGACGGTGGCGGCGGTAGCGGCGGCGGTGGTGGTGAGGGCGGCGGCAGTGGTGGTGGTAGTGGTGGAGGTGGTGGTTGAGGCGGTGGAGGAGAGAGAAAGTGTGGCGTCGCGGATGTCGTCTTTGTCGAGGAGTGGGCAGCGGAGGGTGGCGGCTATGGCGGCAGCTATGGTGCTCTTTCCTGTGCCTGGATGACCTTTCATTGCTATTATTATTGGGGATTTCTGTTTATCAGATTTCTCCATCTTTCTAAAATCTCAAATTCAAGATGGTAGAGGTAATAATTCACCACTTATTCTCTATAGTTGTGTGAATTTTTGTTTGGATTAAGGGAAAAAAGGAAGTTGTTCTATATTTGTGTTTTTTGTTTGAAGATAATGTTTGATGTCATCTCATCTAGTCATCTTTGCTGCTTTTGGATAGAACTTGGCAGTTTTTCAATTCCCTAATCCCTACTCTTAAGTAAGTTCATTCATTTTTTTTAAAACTTTTTTTTTTGTGATTTTATATTCACACATTATCTAGTAAGGCTGTATGAATGGTCCAAGTGTCAAAAAGTTACATAAAAAGCAATAGAAGTTACTCCCTCTGTATTTTTTTATCTTTCCTACTTTGACTTTGCACGTTTGCCAATGCACTTATTCAACTTTAAATATCTTTCATTACATATTAGTAAAAATTATAATGATTGAATATTAATAAACTACTCATTGAGACGAATCAAACAAGACCCCACATGACTATATTTTTTATTATATATTGAGAAGAATTTAAAAGATTCTCTCTAATTGTGAATAGTGTCAAGATTCCAAGTGAGAAAGATAAAAAAATACAGAGGGAGTACAAGATATAGGTGAAATGTAAAATTGTTATAGTACAATAGTTTAAGAAATACTACTACTCAAAACTCAAAAGTAAAGAGAAATGTTTTTTGGCCCCGCTTTCTAGTAGGAGACCAATTATTTTGTTTTTATGTCATAATTTTTTGCGTGGACCTGGTCCACAATAATATTATTTAACATAGTGATCCTTTAGTTCCATATAGTAACCTTTTCAAATTTTAAGTTACACTATACAGTTACTATCTACCATAGTGAATGCTTTTTTTTAATATAGTAACTCTTTCTCACATTAGTTTATCATGATGAAATTTTCACTTCATGACATACGAGTAGTAACCTTTTTTTTGTCATAGTCAAACTTCATAATTTATATCTATTCATTTTTTATATTTATTTTTTTATATAGTGATCCTTTTTTTACATAAATCACATGAATTAACATTAAGTCCACACTAATTTAGTGTGGACCAAGTCCATATAAGTTTTTTATTAATTTTTATAAGTCTGGCATATAGGAGTGGTTAAGAAAAATCATTTAATAAGTATTCCTAATAGATAAGAAAATTGAGTACAAATAGGAAGGAAAATAATATAGTGAAGAAAACAGAGAAAAGGATATTTGACGCTAGGAGTGAGTGTGACTTGAAAATGAAAGGGAACTACTACTAATCTCCTGCAAAGTATATAAAAAAGCCTAAAGCATACTTGCATTAGGCATGATGCAATAATTTTCCAATTATTATAGTGAGCTAGCCTTGGATTAGGAATAGTACAAATTTGTAAGGTATCTCATTGAATTAGGCTATATACCTAGGGGTACTAATCGATCGTCTTTATTTGTGAGCGACTCAAATTCGAATTGGTCAAAGCTTGAACCATTTTGACTCGAATTGTTTTTGAGTTCGAGCACAACCTAACTTGCAATCAATGAGCACCCCTATATACACCAATAGACAATTGCAATACGTTTAAGAAGTATGACACAACTTAACCCAAGATTACAATTTTACAATCGAAAGTAGCTCGTCATGGGCTTGCCGTCTAACTCCTTGGAGAAGAACCTCTTAAGAAAGTCTGAAAACATGAATTGCTGGTACAATGCTGGCCTTTCAGCTGATACCAACTCAGGCAAAGGTCCATATCTATTCTCATATATGCCTGGGCTGAAAAACACCGCGTTTGATAATCGTGGTGTTTGTAAAGGATTCGCAAATACACGATGTTCTCCACTCTTGTATGCGTCGTTGGATATTACCTAAATTGCAAGGAATAAGTGTGATGAGGCTCAGAACATACCAAAACATTATATATTACTCGGATTCTTTACTCGTACTATAAACAGGACTTCCTTAAGTGTCAAATTCAGCCACTAATAATTTCTGTTCCATGGTCCAAAGTAAAGTTATACCCATGTTAGTGAATAGTGACTTTTAGTAAAATATGTGAATGTAACTTGTTTTAATTTACTGTAAGCATTCTATTTCTGAAGTTTCAGTTGTGATTTGTAAACTGTGTCCTTAGTTACTTTTGTAGAAGCAAAATGCGAATGGCCGGGGAACTTGCTCTCCACCAAACAGAGAGGAGGAATTGGGGTAAGATCCACAATTCACACCAAGTACATTTACCACATGTTTGGCTGAGAACAATCCTCCCTATGCCCGACTTTATGATAGAAAGCTTAGTACCTGAAATAAGTCTCCAATGTTAACAACAAGAGCACCAGGAACTGGTTTCAGATCAATCCACTTGCCATCATACTTAACTTGCAGGCCACCCACTTTATCCTGCAGCAACAAGGTTAAAATCCCAGGATCTGTATGTGTAGCGATCCCAATTGTCTTGTTAGGCTCAGGACAATATGGATAATAGTTGCCGACCATGGCTCTCCGTCCTAAGTAAGACATTCCTGAAATTCTATCAGAACTTAGTCCCAACCCTTCAGACAACAAGCTCATTAGTTGCTCTCCGAGCTGCTTCGCTTCCTTATCCCACTCTATTACCTCAGTTCTGCAAAAACCGTGCATCATCGTTGCTTGAACTTTTTCCTTCCCCAATATCACATAAGATTATGACAAAAATGATACTATTGATGTTCAGTGCAATTTCACATAGCTTTATGTAATACTGTAATAGCTTGTAGTTTATACAATAGCATGTTTTTTAAGACGTAAATTTCTTATCATGTCAGTACATATATGTAGGGGCCAGTGGTACAAATCTGTGTATAATTTTGTTGAGGATACTAATAAGAAGTTTGTGGATTATTGTTTTGATAAATATCTTTTCGGTTACACCTTTACTTCAATAAGAGTAGCATTGTAAAATCCAATATAAAATACCTCGTTTATTATTAGTTACAATAGTGTTTAGCAATAACTCTCTTCGGCCTAAGCGGTGTTAGTTTAGGGTCGAGCTAACTAAGCATAAGCAAGCCCGTTTAAATCTAGTTGAGGGCCCAATGGACCAATTGGTTGAACATATGTGTAGTCACAAGTCATTGGGAAAATGCAAAGACTCAATGAGAAACTTTATGTAATCTGTGTTTATTAATATAGGAGTACAATTTAACATCTTTAGTAATCATGTTTGCAAGAATAAAAAAGTTTCTCTTGTGGCCCATTTGGTAAAAAGAGGGTTGGGCATATATTATAGGATTTGACCTATTTTAGAGGATTAACCAGTCAATTTTCTAATACAAGTATTTGGCAAGAAAAGGAGTACATGAGATATTAGGATTCAAGCCTCTAATTTTGAAAAAGTTGGTGGGAGGAGTTTTTTTATGAAAGCTTTGGGCATATTGAAGTGAAAGAACAATTATGCTAATATATCAGCTATTCACCAAACACTCATTACTCATACACAAACAACCAATATAATCGATCCGCTTAAACCAACTAATACAATCGCCTATCCGCTAATACAATTAGAAAATAGCTAACATCAATCCACTAATTGTCAAACAGGACCATTATCTAGACGAGAGAAGCATGTAAATTGGGGAGGAAACTGGCTGAAGAAACCACATCTCTTAAAGAAAGCTTTACATGTGCCAATGTGAGTTTGTATGTAGCTATATCGAAGGCTCAGTTTTCTTTTGTCTTTTATAGGAAATAGCTGTTCATTCAAAGTGTTTGAAGCATGGAAAAAAGAGTTGTGGGTTGGAACATAACCAAACCAACCAAATCCAAGATAAAAAAGACCCACTAATAGCAAATCAAGAGGAATAAGATTCTCTCAAGTCATTGGACGAATTTTTCATCATATATCTGGGTGTGTCATGTATAGAGGAGTGCAATTTTGGATCAAGACCGGAACTCGGATCGTACTGGTCCGTAAAAATTTATGATTTCGGGTAACCTGTTCGGTCCAAATCCGACGGTGGATCGGAATTTATGTTTTTTAATAAAAAAAGTTTAAAAGTTAGAAAATTAAAACATAATCTTTATTGCCTTTATGATTATTGTTTTTAGAATTATTAAATTTTAGCATATCGAATTTATAAATATGTTTAAATCTAAGCAATTTTTTTTTAAAAAAAAAACAGATTCCAGTCCAACCAGTCCAAAATCGGATCCGGAAAAATTCCTGTCCGGTCCCGGTCCACATAATTTCCAGATTCAAGTCCACCAGTCCAGTTGGTTTCGGTACGGTCCGGTCCTGTTCTGGACTAGTGCACACCGGCCCTAACCATGTGTATGGCATACCCAAGACTAATTTTTACTCATTTGGAACTCTCCTTTTTTTAGTATATTTTGTTCTTTTGCATGATTACAAATGAGCAGAAAAATAGCATTGGGTGTACCATGCTCACGGTACACTACACCCGGGTGCATGATAGTTTTTTGGTTATTGGACAATCTATTAAGATTGTAAGAATTTGGAAAAAGTTCCACTTGATCTGCTGCTACTGTTTAATCTTGTTCAATGCATATGTGATGTTATTACAAATGGCCTCTTATACACAAATAATTAATATCGTTAGTTATGTATTAGTAAAAACCTATTGAAATAATATGTTAAAAATGTACTTTGAGACAAGTTAAACAACATTTTGGGCATGTTCAATAATAGTTTTTGAGGTAACTTTTAACGTTTGGACTAAGTCAAAACTCAAATAATGGTGAAAAATTGTGTTCGGTGAAGTAGTGTTTGGAGTAGCTTTTGGTGTTTGAACTAGTCTTTTGGGTAGAGGTAGCTTTTCGAGTAGCTTTTTTTGTCCTTTTTTTAAACTAACGACTAGTTTTACCGAACACTAATTATCAGATAAGTTATATTCAAAGTTAAACTCAAATCGCTAATAATATCTGACATCTAGTACAACAACTGACAGCTATTTCTACAGTTAACAGATACCGCAACAACTACTTTAACGAAGGCACTTTATATACTAACATTTGTTTTTACATATTAGTAAAGGATATGGTTAAAGTGGGACATGTAAATACCGCAAAAGTACGTATTTTGGTTCGGGGGAATATGGACCTACAATGATTGATAAGAGTAAACAAGATCGGAAAACTATGTGCTTAGAATATTATTCCACTTTTCGAAGCAAATGGAAAGTTTATAATGGTCTATTTGATGTGGACAATTCTACCAAAGAACACATAAAATTGTCTATCTCTGAGTTAAGATAACCCAATGAATAAATATAACATTATCTCTTACGTTTGTACTACATGATTGGAATAAATTTGAAAACATTAATGAATCATAACTAACCTGCAAACTTCAGGGATATCGTTGGGATCAACAGGGATAGGATCTAACCGAATTGATAGTGTATCCCTCCAGCTCGCAGCTTTAGAATGAAATAAATCATAGTTGGAGTAAAACCCAACTCCAGTACATGAAGTACCTGTATCTCGTCGATAAATTTGCATCTTCTCCTGTGGCTCAAGCTCATGAAACGCCTTGACAGCATCAAGCAGACGGTCAAGGAAAGAGACCGATACCCCGTGGTTGATTACCTGAAAAAACCCGAACTTAGCGGAGGCGTCTCGCACCTGCTTTACCAGCTCCTCGCGCTTACATGAAAGGTCAATGACGGGTATGATCAGGTTATCGTTTGTGTGCGGTTGTTGGGTCTCATGATCAAACAGAGTTTGAGGTGGGTGATGGAAAATACGTGGGATCTCAGTTATGCCTGAGTCAACTAGTCCCTTTACTCCAAGTTTGGTGTTGTCAAATTCTTCAAGCTCTTTAATTCGGTTATATTGATCATCTAGTTTTTGTAGCTCTGATTTGCTCATATTGTTGCTTGTCATTTGTGATATGGTTCCGATTTTTTAGGTGGGTGGTTTTGGTAGTAAATGGTTTTAGGAAGAGAAGTCTTATAGAACTTTGTCTTTGTTAAAAGTTCTCCCAAAATTAGTAGTTAATTGTGTTCCTAGCTAGTTGTTCGGATTTGCCAGTGGATAGTTTTGCTTAGTCAGATTATAAATAGTTATTAAGCATGTGTTTTTTGTGTGAATTAGATAGTTGGCTTGCGTGGTGGGAACTTATTCCATTTTCTAAAATGTTGAATATTGATATTGATGAGCATGATTAGATCATGGGTATGGGACCTAGTTTTTACAGTAGTTTTCAAGGTCATTGTTTCTTGCTATGTAATGCCATGTGGTTGAATTATTAGTGGAATGAAGCAAGAGTAAATTACTTTCTTATTAGTATCTTTCTATTTACCTAGATTATTGACATTTTTTATTCTTTAGAATCATGTGCCCAATTTCTTTTGACACAGAGTTTTAGAAATAGTAATACTTTTTTTAGAAGAGAGAAATAAAGGAGTAACTAAAAGCAAAAGGGTATTGAGACTATCTAAAATGAAAAGTTGGACAATTTTGGACGGATGGAGTATTAGTTTTGAGTTTGACATATAGATGAAGAAATTTTTTTAGATACTTGCTTTGTTTCTTAATAGATGCATCATCATATCGGGCGCAAGACACACTTAGATAATGATATTTATCTTCACACAAACAGTAATTTAATATGATCAAAGTTGAATTTCAAATAGTGTAAAAAGTAATATGATGCATATATTAAGATACAAAGGAAGTATTAAATACAAATTTAGATACTTATAGAAAGAAAAATAACCTTTAAAAAAAAGAGAAAAAGAGAGTTGATGCTAAAGAGA
The DNA here is from genome assembly GCA_947648045.1 of Beta corolliflora. Taxonomy (NCBI): domain Eukaryota; kingdom Viridiplantae; phylum Streptophyta; class Magnoliopsida; order Caryophyllales; family Amaranthaceae; genus Beta; species Beta corolliflora. The sequence continues at coordinate 193,529 of CANSZD010003522.1, forward strand.
AAAGAGTGAATTTGACTTGAAAAGGAAGGGGAACTAGAACAGTAGAATTACTGCTATTACGTAAAAAGCCAAAAGCATACTTGCGTAGTTGCATGTTGCATCAGGCATATGCAAGTCTTTAACCATTATCGTCGGTTAGGTTTATAGTAGGCCGCCTAGAGGCTAGCTAGAGCATTTTATGGTATCGGTATAGACGAGTATTATTCTTCATCAGGAGTATCAACTCTTAATAAGCCAGCATGTCCAGCATTAGACTCATTAAGCTACTAAGGTGTCTCATTGAATTACGCCATATACACCTAACGGCTAACACCTAGGGTGCTTATTGAGCGTGTGTCTGCTCGCTAGCAATTAGAACTCGACTAAGTCAAAGTTGGACTCTTATCGACTCCACTTGTTCAGCACTCAACTTGAACTATTTTGATTTGAGTAGAGTACAATAGCATCGTACCCTATAATACTACTGCAAATAGTTAAGTTTAGAAGTATGACAATATCAAACCCAAGATCACAAATTTACAATCGAAAGTAGTTCGTCATGGATTTGCCATCTAATTCCTTTGAGAAGAAACTCTTGACCATGTCTGAGAACTTCAGTTGCTGGTACAATGCTGGCCTTTCAGCTGACACCAGCTCAGGCAAAGGTCCATACATATTCTCATACATGCCCGGGCTGAAGAACACCGCGATTGATACTCGTGGTGTGCGAAAAGGATTAGCAAACACACGGTGTTCTCCACTCTTGTATTCGTCATTGGTTATAACCTGAATTGCAAGCAATAAGTTTGATAAGGACGGAAACATACTGAACTAATAATTTGACAACATTCTATGTTACTTGGAATCTTGTACTCGTATCAAGTAGAGGTACAGCTACTAAAGTTCCCAATGTACTGCTAAATATGAAATAAAAGTCTTTCGAGTATTTTATACTATAGAGATATGTGTAATGTAAATTTCTTATCTAATTAAAGTTACTATTAACAATCTATTCTCTGAATCTTCATTTCTGATTAGTAAATTATGTCTTGCTTTACTTTTTGTTAAGAAGACAAATGCTAAATGAAGAACTTATTCTCCCCCAAACAAAGAGGCCGGAGAAATTGGTGCAAGAAGCACACGAAGTGGATTTACCAAAATGTGCCTTCCTCATGTGTTCGGTGGAGACTATTCTCAAAATAGCTGGACTCATTTTAGAAAGGCCAATAGTACCTGCAATAAGTCTCCAATGTTAACAACAAGCGCGCCATGAAGTGGTTTCAGATCAATCCAATGGTCATCATACTTAACTTGCAAGCCACCCACTTGATCCTGCAGCAACACTGTTAAAATGCCAGGATCTGTATGTGTAGCAATACCCACAGTCTTATCAGGTTCTGGACAATATGGATAATATTGGCCGACCATGGCTCTTCGTCCTAAATAAGAAGTTCCTGTCAACTTATCAGAACTTAACCCCAACCCTTCAGACAACAATCCCATGAGTTTTTCTCCGAGCTGTTTCACTTCCTTATCCCACTCCATCACCTCAATTCTGCAGAAACCATGCATGATTGTTGATCGAAGTTTTTCCTTTTCCGATATATCATATAATTTCGTCACAGAAATGATGATAAACATCAATTAATGTTCAATCTAGTTACACAAAGCTGTAAGGCCAATTTTGCCTATTTTTAGGGATTTTTCACAATACTTGTAAAAAAAATTCAGGTAAAATCTAATACAAAGAAAATCCTACTTTATTATTAATCACTTGGGCCAATTTTAAATAGTATATAAAATTAAAATCGTTCAAAATAACTTTGAATATGACACTTGTACAAACTTATTGTAAACTTGCAACGTAGGCTAAAAGAGTTTTGTTTTTCTTTTATATATTGATGGGCTAAAAAGTTTGTAAAATATAATATAGGCCTTGGCCCCTACTTGGGACTTTGACGGATTTCATCCCTTAATAATATGCATTTCTACAATACTCCCTCCAATATGTCCCTCAATACATTTCCCATTTCTAATTTTGGCACTATTCATAAGTAAGGAAAATCTTTCTAATTTTTTTCCAATATATAAGAAAAAAGACAGTCATGTGGGGTCTTGTTTAATCGTCTCATTGTATACATTACGAATCGAATTTTATAATGTTTACTAATATGTAATTAAAGATATTAATGATACAAAATGTGCATTAGCAATTGTGAAAAGGAGAAGTGGGAAGTCTATTAGGGGACGCAGGGAGTAGAATATAGAACAAGAAGAAGGAAAAAAACTCTATCATTATTGAATTTGAAAGAATATAGAGAAAGAATATAGACAAAGATGGAGTAGTAAATTGTATTTTTATATGGCGAAAAGAACCAAGATGAAAAATAAAATAAAGAATTAGGTAGCACTAATAACTATTCAATCTTCATAATAATTCTTCTATCTTGTAATAATTGTAAGTTTCAACATATTACTTTTGGACAAACTTGACCGCAATACTAGGCCACAAACTATGATTTGGATGCACATGCACCACAAACATTGACTAGTAGACAAAATATTAAAAACTATTAGCCTTGGTGCAAGCGCATCATTAATGATGCTGAAGATCAACTTTTTGGCCAGAAATTCCATCTCCAGCATCAATAGTGATACGCTTTGCACCAACGCTAATAGTTTGTACGTGATATTCTGGCTACTAGTCCATGTTTATTCGAAAGAAAATCAGTAGGAACAAGATTCTCTCAAATTATTGGAAAAGATTTGGACAAAGAAAGAAAGATTCTCTCAAAATTATTGGAAGTTCTAGTAAGAATACGAAGGCCATTTGGGAAAAAGTTCCTTATATCTCATTCTAGCTAGTAATTGGACGGTCTCAAAAGATCTTCGCATATTGATCATCAAACAAATAGATAAAGAAATATGTTAAAGAGAAAATCACATGAGAATCTCCCCTCAGAAAAAAAAAAAAGAAAAAAGAACTCACATGTGACAATTTTGCATTGAAGAAACAGAAAGTAAATGACCAATATATATGATCAGTAAGCTACTCCGCCTAGGGCTGTGTAAATTAAAGACCAGAGTCGGATCGGAATCTGGACCGGATCGGACCGGAATTTGGACCGGATCGGATCGAAGATGCCGGTCCGGTCCACAAAAAATCCCGATTTCGGGTTTCCGATCCAGTCCGGTCCAAACCCGTAAAATTCCGGTCCGGACCGATTGGACCGGAATTTCTATTATTTTAGTAAAAAAAAATTTATATGTTAAAAAAATTTTAAAACGGTAGAAAGTTAGAAACTTAAAAACCTACTATATATTACTTTAGGATTATTGCTATTAAAATTATTAATTTTGTATGTATTTAATTTATAAATATCTTTAAATAAAATAAAAAAAAGATTTTTTAAAAAAAATATAAATTCCGGTCCGGTTCTGGTCCAAGAAAATCCCGGATTCCGGTCCGGTCCTGGACCGGTGCACACCCCTCCGCCTATTAACAACTCGTTTTAAGATAAAATCTTACTTCCTCCGTTTTTTTTTACTCGCAACACTTTTTTTTCATCAACTCCAATACATTTTTTGGGTATGAGAGAGGTAGAAAGGAAAAAAAAAGAAGGCCCGGCCATGTGATTGGAGAGAGATAGAGAGAAAGAAAAAGCAAAAATAGAAAGTGTTGCAAGTAATTAATTAATTACCTTTTAGGAAAGTGTTGAGGGTAAAAAAAAACGGAAGAAGTATTTAATTTATATGTGATCAAACTATCTTAATTCCAACAATGAAAAACTATTCATTTACAAATTGGGAAATCAGTCCACTAGTTTGATTAGCTACTTGGCCATAGGTTAATAGGTTATAATGTTTAATGGAATCCAATTCCCTATACAACACAAAATATATTTCATTCGTTTTTTTTCTAAGGAATATATTATTCATTTTTATATAAATTATGACTTTTGCAACTTTGTATTCTCATTTCGTGCCAATATAGTTGTCACATACCTTTTTTTGGTACAAATAGTTCGAGGAACTAGAAAAAATATTTTTTTAAAAAAATTCTATTATATAAGGCAACTTTTGAGAAGTTTGGTATCCACTTGAAATACCTTAAATGCCATTTATTTTATAAAAAATATTTTAGAATTTGATGGTAATATATTATGCCTATTGTACATTTTTTTATAACTTGAATCACGCATTGCTTGCATTTGAATCTAGTTGTTTATAGACATCAACTAAATTTTGCTAGTGGATAGAGAATAAAAATCTTTTTTCTCATTTATTTGCGCCATCATGTGTACCACTACTTCTTATTGGTTCATATCAGATTATTTTATTTTATTGGAAAAAAAAGAAAGATTAAATTTAATAACGTTGACCAATAATATTAAGGCTCCGTTTGGTAGGGCGTAAAACGTTTTCATGGAAAACTGTTTTCCTCTATTTTCAATTTTACATTGTTTGGTGTGCAAAGGAGTGTAAAATCATTCCCCCTTAGAGTAAAATTGCTCTCCCAATGATGGAAAACCATTTTCCCTTCAAAATGAAGGGAAAAATGTTTTCCTTCATTTTCCTTATTTCTCTTGTAGACTCGTCTCACTACCTCCTTACTTTCCTTTTCATTTTCCTTTGTTTTCATCATTTTTCTTACATGGAACCAAACAACGGAAAACTAATTTTGGAATTGTGTTTTCCATTGTAAATTGATTTCCATGAAAATCATTTTACACTGAAAATGTTTTACACCCAACCAAACGGAGCCTAAGTGGCACATAGATTAATATAAAAAAGTGGGACAGAAGATTTGGACACGGGAATAAATGTAAACATTCTCCTGCAGCCTGCAGGTGTACATGATTGGAAAATAGATGTAGACATTCATAACTAACCTACAAACATCCGGGATTTCATTGGCATCAACGGGAATAGGAGCTAAACGAATTGCAAGTGTATCACTCCAGCTCGCAGCTTTAGAACGAAACAAATCATAGTTGGAGTAAAACCCAACTCCACTCCCAGCAGTTACTGTATCTCGGCAGTACATCCGCATCTTCTCCTGTGGCTGCAGCTCATGAAAAGCCTTAACAGCATCAAGCAGGCGGTCCAGCAGAGAGACTGAAACACCATGATTGATCACCTGAAAGAATCCGAGCTTAGCCGAGGCGTCTCGCAGCTGCTTCACTATCTCCCCGTGCTCGCCGGAGAGGTCGATCACGGGTATGATCAAGTCATGGTTCGGGTCGAGTTGTTGGGGCTCATGATGATCAAAGAGAGTCTTAGGTGGGTGGTGGAAAAGACGTGGGATATGTGTTATGCCTGAGTCAACTAGTCCTTTTACACCTAGTTTGGTGCTTTCAAATTGTTCAAGCTCTTTGACACGTTTGTATTGATCATCTAGTTGTTGTAGCTCTGTGCTACTATTGTTGCTTATCATGGTGAATATGATTTTGAATATATGTGGTGGTTTTGGGTAGTTTATGGTTTTGTAGAGAAGAGAGTGTTGTAGAAGTTTTATCTTTTCTCAATTATTCACATTCTTGATTCTTATATTGGCAAGCCACAATCAACTCTGGATAATTCGCACATGGTCTAAAAGAGCAGTTTCGAAGAAATTCAATGACACGACTAATACTTGAAAGTGATTATGATAGCTACTTTGTAGATGCCAACTACTTTAGTTGGAAAAGTCATTTTGGACGTACCCAAATGTGTTTAAATTCTCTAAAGTTCTAAAATAACTCTACAAAATAGAGTTTGGGTAATATCAACCATTGAATAAAAAATCAATGGCTCATATATTATCTTTCCAAAATCGTTGCTTCTTGTCACTCTCTACATACCGAAAACCTATGATTCGTCCACTTTTAAAAAATAGCTCTTTCCTTTTTAAAAACATAATACGTAGGCCCTATTCTTTTCAACTTATATTTACTTATCTGAACTTATTAGTACTTATTAAACCTATCTGAACTAATTAGACCTTATTTTGTGAGTGTGTTGAAATTAAACTTATCTCTTCTAAACTTATTAGACCTTATTTGAACTTATTTTTTCTTATAAGGACTTAAAATATGTTGACAACAGGGTTATAATTCATCTTTTTTTTTCCAAGAACCATTAGATATAATACATATGTTTTCTAATACATACTAACATTAACATATTTGGTTCAAAATATGTAAATCTTAATCATATTTCTTTTCTAATATGATTTTTTTAACGGATTTTTTACCAAGGGCCTGTTCTCCCCAGTTTATTTTCAGTTCATTTCAGTTCAATTCAGTTCAGTTCAATTCAGTTCCTAATTTATTTCTCTAATAATAAAACAATGATTATTATTATTATTATTATCATTATTATTATTATTATTATTATTATTATTACTCCTATTACTATTGCTTTTACTATTAACATATTATATTATTAAAATCTATTATTATCATCAATTAATGTTTATTATATTATATTATATTATACTATATTATATTAATATTGTTATTACTATTATTTATTTATTAATTTATATTTATTAATTAATGATAGCTAAATGATTATCATTATTATTAGTTATAATTTAATTCAGTTCAGTTCAGTTCAGTTCAGTTCAGTTGCAATCGGTTCAGTTCAGTTCAGTTCAATTCAGTTCAGTTCAGTTTAGTTGTTTTATGCCGAATAGAACAGGCCTCAAATACCCCCGAAAAATTTTCATTTTCACCAAATTCCCTTCAAACTTTTCAAATTCGCCATATATCCCCTCCCACTTTCTTTAAAAAATTTCATATGCTCTTGATGAATGACGATTGTTAACTTTTTTTAGTCAATAATTCCTAACTCCGTCACTAAACCCTAATTAATTCATGCTTGAGTCAATTATCCTAATAGACCACCATTAAATCACCACCTATGATCAGAAAAGAGGGAAGAGAGTTATGGAGGAAGAGAAAGAAAAAGAGTCATAGAAAGTATCTCAATGGTTGTCAATTAAGATAAATGGGTCATATAGAGGTTAATTAAAGTTTAGTAATAGCATAAGGGATTAATAACTAAAAAATCTAACGGTCGTTAATCATTAAGAACTTGTGGTGAATCTCCTAAAAAAAGAACTTGTGGTGAATTTTCAAGAAATTAAAGGGCATATGGTGAATTTTGGAATGTTGGAGGATATTTGGTAAAAAAAAGAATTACTTGGAGATATTTGGTGGAAGGGGAGGGGGAAATCGACGGGGAGAGGGAGGGGGTGGGGTGGGGTGGGGTGGGGGAAGCTTGGGTGGGTGGGGGAGGAGTGGTCCCCACTCCCTTTAATCCCTACCATTACTTTTGCTTAATCCCCTCTCCATTTTTTTTCTAGGTATCCGTGTTGTTCAAAAGTGTCACATGTAAAAAAAAACGGAGGAAGTATTTATATTTATATATACTCTTTTCAATATTAGTTTTCACATTTTGTTAGTGTTTCTTATGTAAGGGTATAAATGACTCAAGTCGAGCTCAAGTTTAGTGTACATACCTCGACTCAATAACGACTAGCTAATTTTTCGAGTTGACTTAAATTCACTTGATCAGTCGAGTTTTCACAAAGATTTGACTGAGTTCGCTCGAGACAAGTTTTGATCAAGTCGAACTCAATTAGCTTGCAAATTATCTCGTCTATTTAGCACCTTTAAGATAGATGATATATTGGATTTAGGCATTTAGCTTTTGGTAATTGTGTTTTCAAGTTTCTGAGTCCAGTTTCAACTTTCAAGTAGCTCAACTCTACTTGCTCACATCTCGAATCGAGCTCGCTCGATTCATGTTTTGACGACTTGATCCCGAGTAACTCTCGAAATTTGTCGTCTCATTTACACCTCTATTTATATGGCTCATAATAATATATAAATAAACCCTAAATGAAGATAAAAGGTTGTCACATCCCCTAAACTTTATCACATAGTAAGTCTTTATCTTTCTTTTAATCTTTTTCTTCTAATTGTTTAATAATAGTTGCACATCCTTCCTTCTTTATATATTGTAATAATCTGACTTTTTCAGTACTATTCATATAAATACAAATGTTATAATGTAAAATGTTATTAGATTTTACTATCTTTCTCAAAATATTAACATTTAAAATTCTTGTTACTGATAAATACGTTTAATGGTAAATGTTAGTAAGCGTAAAATTAGTCAAAGTGTTGCAAAATTATAAAGAGCCGAGAGAAAACTTGATTTGACTATTTGACCCAAACATTTGCCTTTCCAGTATACTCCTGTAAGTTTGAACTCTTTTCATTTTTTAGGTTCTTGACAATTACAAATATTATATATATATGGTGAATGATACAAAACTTTTATTAGAAATTGGAAGATTATATATAAGAAAAAAGTAATTATGTGGAGATTGTAATTAAAAACTCTGCAAAAGCAAATATAAATAGGAGTAACAAAAATTTAAGAAGGAAGTAATAGTTAAATATTAAATAATCGAACGTTATATGTACCTGAAAAAGATCACCGATGTTAATAACAAGAGCACCATGAACTGGTTTGAGATCAATCCACTTGTTGTCATATTTAATTTGTAAACCACCCACTTGATCTTGCAGCAAAACTGTAAGAATTCCAGGATCTGTATGTAGGGCTGCACATAAACCGGTCCGGACCGGAATTTGGACCGGAATTTGGACCGGATCGGACCGGAATTTGGACCGGACCGGACCGGTCCTGAGAAACCGGTCCGGTCCACGGTCCAAGGTAAAAGTGAATTCCGGGTAACCGGTCCGGTCCGGGTTAAAACCGGTGGAAACCGGTCCGGACCGGTTGACCCGGGTTTTTTTAAAAAATTTTTTCGCATTTTCTAAAGAAAGTAAAGTTCAGCCGCACAACTAAACCCTAGCACACAAACTCTCTCTCTTCTCTTCCCTTCTCTTGTCTTCTCCAAGACTCCAACGTCTTTCTAGTTTCTCCAAGACTTCGACGCTTCTCAATGCAAACACAGGAGTGCTTCCAGACTGCTTTCTCTTCGTCTCCAACAACTGTAAGTTACTAATTCCCTTTTTTTTTTCGTTTTTTCGTCAGTTTTATTTCTCGTTTTTTCAATTAAATTTCTGTTTTTTGTTCTGATTTCATTTTTTTATTTCTATTTGAATATATGTTTTTAAAATTTTGCATTATTGAGACGAATTACCTACATATTTGAGACGAATCTGATTATGATTATTTGAGACGAATTACCTACATTTTGTGTATCAAATATTCTGATTTTTTTTATTTTCGTATTGATTATGAATTCTGTTTTTATTTTTTGTATTGAATCTGATTTCGTATTGAATATGATTTCTGTTTTTTATTTTGTATTGAATGAATTCTGTTTTTATTTTGTGTATCAAATAAGTTGAAACTTTTGTGTATTGAATAAGTTGTGCATAATGAATTATGTTTTGTGTAATGTTTGTATAAGTTTTCTGCCCATTTAGAGAGACAAGTAAAGGGGGAAAAAGAGGGGTCTTAATGACAGAGTACAATACGTATTCGGTATTACTAGGGCAGTAGGGCTGCACACAATCAGTGGAGGATTTGTTGTGTCAATAATGTTGCTCATCATTATACCATATAAAAAAGTTAGATGTTCTGCTGCTTTTGAGTCCATTGGCTAGTGTAGTTGCTCAATTTATGTTGAAGATGTTGTTCAAAGTTAAGCAATTGACCTCATCTATATTATAATGACAGAGGGTCTGACAAGAAGCCCCGGATTCATTTTCTTGCAATGTAAGTTGCTATGTTTACGTATAATGTTTTTTGCCTTGCATTTAATTTATTTCTTTATTGTAATATTGTTGTATATGTTATAATTTCCTATCTAATTTTGCAGATGGAGAGCTCCCGATCCAAAAGGCCGGTCTACTCTTCTGATCAAACGGCAACAACTCTTTCCGATGCTGCTAGTCGAACAGACCTTACAGAGTTACGCAAGGCATTGCCTCCAGAGAAGATACTTAGGGAAGGACGCAAGTATTTGGTTAGGAAAAACAAAAGAACAGCATCATATTGGGAGTTCTACATTGAGTACTTGGATGATGAAGGAAAACTTCGAGCCGAATGTAAGTTTTGTGATAAAACTGTTGCTGCTGATGGTAATGTTAATGGGTCAAAAAATGTGAAGTATCATGCTGAAAAATGTCTTGGAAATCCTGCTAACAAAGATAAAGACAAAGGGGGAGGGAAGCAAACTGAATTATTTTTTCAACAAGGGGATTAAGAATGTGATGAAGGAAAACTAAAGTATGGTAATGTTAATGTAAAGGATGTTAGGGAAGCTGTGATTCGTATGATCATTATTGACGAGCTTCCATTTAGACATGTGGAGAATGTTGGCTTTAGGGAGAAAAATGTTGATTTGGATTTTCAAGCTATGGCGATTTCTATGAAAAGAAAGTTTGATAAGTATTGGGGGAATGTTGAGAAAATGAATATGTTCATATATCTTGCTGTAATTCTTGATCCTCATTCTAAATTATTGGTTGTTGAATTAACACTTAGTGACATGTATGGAAAAGAAAAAGGGATGCAACTTGCTAATGATGTGAAAGTTTTTGCATATTCGTTGTTTGATGAGTATCGAAATATGTATTCTTCTTCCGCTTCTCAATGTGCACAAAGTGGAGATTCTATGTCATTGGATTTAGAGGAGGATGGTACCATTGGCGGTGGTGTTGATTACATGAAAAGTATTAAGGATAGAGCTAAAAGATTGAAAGGATTGGGAGGATATGTGAGGAGTGAATTTGAGAGGTACTTAAATGAACAACTAGGAGTGGAGGAAGAGGATATGGATGCTTTATCTTGGTGGGGTAGTAATGGTCATCGTTATCCCATTGTATCACGTATGGCACGTGACATATTAGCTATTCCATTGTCCACCGTTGCATCGGAATCCGCTTTTAGTGCGGGAGGTCGTCATCTCGATCCATTTAGGAGTTCTTTGACTCCTAAGGTAATATCTTTCACTCACTTATACTTTGTATTTATAAAAAAAAGTTCATTTGTGTCAACATAAAATCATTTTGATGTTTTGTTTTCATATTCATATTAGACGGTTCAAGCTTTGACGATTTGCACACAAGATTGGCTTAGATCAAGATCAAAAGGAGTTCCGGTAGTTGAGGTGGAAGAAAATGTCAAAGAGTTAGAAGAAATCGAGAAAGGTATTGCTTTATTTATAAAGAATTTTACTTTCAATTTTGTATGGCTAATATTGATTTTAATGTTGTTTTTTTACTAAGTGATTTTTTTTATGAATAGATGTTCAAGGTATTGAATTGGACGATGAAGTGATCTTTGTGGACTCCTTGTTTTGATCTAGTGGAGAATAAAGCAAGGAAGGATATCTATGTATTAGAGTTCCTTTATTATCATCTAAACTTGGACTAGGTTTTTAAAGTTCTAATGGTTTTTAAAGTTGTAATATGTGAAATTGTTTCTTGTAGCTTGTGATTTGTAACTTGTAATTTGGGTTATGGCTTGTGGAGTTGTAGTTTGTGAGTTACATGTTTATGTAAAGCTCTAATGGTTTCAAGAGTTTTACTCTACAAAGCTACTGAAATTCGGAAGGCAGAATGTTTGCATTGAGCAGATTTTTTTTTTAAAAAATTAGGAAAAAACACCTATAAACGAAACAGGTGCAACCGGTCCAGACCTGGACCGGACCGGAAAAAACAGGTCCGGTCTGGTCTGGACCGGAATCATAACCGGTCTGGTCCAGGTCCGCCGAAACGGACTTAACCGGTCCACCGGTCCAGCCGGGTCGGGTCCGGTCCGGTCCGGTCCTGGACCGGTGTGCAGCCCTATCTGTATGTGCAGAAATTCCTACTGTCTTGTTTGGCTCTGGACAATAAGGATAATAGTGGCCTACCATGCCTACCCTCCCCAAATAAGACTTGCCCTTCAATCTATCCTCGCTTAGACCCAACCCTTCCGACAATAGTCCCATCACTCTCTCTCCTAGCTGCTTCACTTCCTTATCCCACTCTATCACTTCATCTCTATCATCAGAAAACACAATTACTTATTAATTACTCAAGGTTTTATTGGATCTTGTTCCAAGATCATAGTTGATAGTAATAATTTCATATGCATTTATTTTGTAATAGTATCAAGGAATATGCATGCATGTATATGTATATATACGATCAGAATCATCAAGCTAAATTTGGTCTAGTGAAAAGGAGAGAACCTTAATTCATCCTACCTACTTAAAAAAATGTATATGATCATAATAGGGAAGATATTTCATCCTTTGGACATTCTAGGCTATAATAGGCAATTACTAGGTCCATTCTCATTAATCTTACAAGAAAGGTTCGCGGTCAACCAGTTACAATTAAGTGTATATAAGGTGAAATTCAAGATTAATCAGATCCAATTAAGATTGATCAATTCTAGTCACGTGTAAATATAAAGAAATTAGCATTGTTTATGTCCAATCAAATTATGTAAGTACAATAATTTAGATGATTTCAGGTAAAGATAACGCACCCTAACTCAACATGATGATATACATGAAATAAATGTAATTGACGAACACTTTGTCTAATTAATTATATATCTATAAGTTGATTATAAAAGAATATACTTCTGAAAATACATTTAACAACAACGTACGTTTTCCTATAAGTATGATCGAAACCATTGTCATTTAACATAAAAACAATGGCCCAACTCTAAAATATCACATAGTCGAACTGACATAAACACTCTATAAGACTAAAACAGTATAACTTAATTTGTAAAATAATTGATTGACATACTATTGCTAAGAAATGAACATTATGAACTAGAACTTTTTGTTGGGAAAGACCTATTAAAATAGCTATTTTGTTGGAAAAGACCTAATAAAAACTTTTTTGTTGAAAAAGACCTATTATAATACTTCCATTTGTTACTTAAGACCACCTCAACGTTTTCCGACCAAAAACTTAACTTTCCGACATTGATTTTCTTCCCCTCCCTTTCTTATTAAATGGGACCAACCTTTTTTTTCTACCCTAATCCCTTAATATGGAAAGCAAGAGGAAAGGATTCGGGAGGGTTAAGGGATTAGGATAGGAAAAAAAATAGGTTGGTCCCCATTTAATGAGAAAGGGAGGGGAAGAAAAGCCAATGCCAGAAAATATTGAGGTGGTCATAAGTAACAAAGGAAAGCATTATAATATGACTTTTTCAACAAAAAAGTTTTTATTAGGTCTTTTCCAACAAAATGACTATTATAATAGGTCTTTCTCAACAAAAAGTTCTATGAACTATGTTGAACATATATAAACCAACATTAATTTGAGCATGAAAACATATAAAATACCTGCAAATTTCAGGAATATCATCAGGATGAACAGGAATAGGACCCAACCGAGCTTGTAAAGTATCTCGCCAGCTCGCAGTTTTGAATGAAACAAGTCATAATTCGATAAAAACCCAACTCCTTTACCACCAGTTATGGATTCCCGTCCATAGTTTCGAATCTTCTCCTCTGCAGGGAGCTCATGAAAGGCCTTGACCGCCTCAATGAGGCGGTGTAGCAGCGAAACAGGGATCCCATGGTTGATCACCTGAAAAAACTCGAACTTGGTCGAGGCATCTCGGAGTTGGTCTACCACCTCCGAATGCGTGCTCGATAAGTCGATCACGGGTATTGTTGGGCCTTGAAAATCTCATATTGGCAGAGAAGGTAGGAAGTATTAGTTAGCAAGAATCATGGAATTGGCATTAGTAAGCGGTTACAACTGTTGGAGGAAAAAGGGGAAGATCTCCTATTTTCAAGGAAGGTGGCAACGGTTACAAGGGTATTTTTAGGGTATTTATAGATAGATGATGTAACCTAACTGATTCTATCTATCTATCTCTCTCTAGTGACTACAAACCCTCAGTACTCCATAGCAAACACTCTCTCTATCTCCATTAATTCTTTACCAAGCTACTGTGTAAACTGTATTCAAACGCCCATATTGACGGCGACATCTTCATAGTGGATTGGTGATCAAGAGTATCACTCGCGGTTTTTCCCATCACTTGGGTTTTCCGCGTCAACAATTGTTTGCGTTCTTAATTTTTTATTTATATTCTCATTATTCGTTATTTATTTCATATTTAATTTTGTATATTGTTCTTGTTGTTGGCTCCCCAATACCTTTTGCGTACTTGGTACAAAATCGGCATAAACAATTTGGCGCCCACCGTGGGGCCTTCAGCAAGATCACTATACATCGTTCGTCACTTTCTTTTTGTCTACTATTTCATTTGTGCCTTCTCTTTTTTCAGTGTTTGCAATGGCAGGAGATTGGGTAACCACTCAAGAAGTCATAGACGAACTCAACTGCGTCAAGGTTGCTATGGCGGAATTGCAGAATAGCTATGTCGCATCATGCATGGAGAATCAAAGCCTAAAATCTGCTCAAAAGTCCAAAGGCTCTAAGCGCCGCAACATAGGCGATGTCTCCAAAATGCATGGCCTGGACGGAGGCCTATTCGAAACTCTTGTGGGCCACAACATTCCTGCCCACGGCGATGATTCAGATGGAGATGCTGACGCCGACGTTGGGCCTGACGCCGACATCATTGGAGACCAGGCCAAGGGGCAACCGCGTTCCGTCGCCGACGATCCCATCCAGCAGCGTCTTCAGCGGCTCGAAGACATGATCGCCAGGATCCCCGGTGTCCCACGCCCTATGGAGAAAGCGACGCCGAACAGTTATGCAGACTCACCTTTTGTTGATTTTATTGCCATGGTCGAGGTTCCAAAGCTGTTCTCCGTCCCAACCATGAAGACATACGACGACACTACAGATCCAAATGACCACGTCGCTCAATACAAACAACGGATGATCACCATCTCAATTCCTCGTACCATGCGCGAGGCATGTATGTGCAAAGGATTCGGATCGACGTTATTGGACCCGGACCACTCCGCAGTGGTTCATCCACCTTGGCAACGACACTATCTCTTCCTTTGCTCAATTGATTATTATTTTTAATTTACAGTTTGCTAGCAGTTGTAAGATGGAAAAACAGGCTAGTGACTTACATAGAATCGTGCAGAAATCTGATGAATCCTTGAAAGAATTTGTTCACAGGTTTAACAGGGAAAAGGTGTCGATTCCAAATTGCGACGTTAAGACAACGATTGAAGTTTTCCGACGGGGACTGGATGAAGACTCAGATTTGTACAAAGAACTTACCAAGTATCCCTGTCCAACGTTCGAGGATGCTCAAGCCAAAGCCTTGGCCCACATCCGGTTGGAGGAAGACATGCAGTCAAGAAAGGAATTCTATGACGTCGACAGCAGGAAATCGACGCTAAACAAAGAAAGTTCGTGGCGTACAAAGCCTTATGATCGTCCACAAGAAGTTCATAGCGTCCGCCAGACTCATCAAGCCAACGACTGGAAAAACGATCCTAGTTGGACGTCGTCCAAAAAGTGATGCCGACGTCAACAAAATCTCTACGACGGCGACGGTCAGTTGGATGTCGTCAATTATTTCATATCTCAAGGAGGGTAAGCACGTTCCCTGAAGTTGGAACGTCGTCCATCTAAAACTCTATCACTTTTAATCGTATTATGTTGACAACAAAAGGGACGCCACTACAGGTAAGTAACCAACAAGTTAAATTGAGTTATTCCATTTCATTTTGTTCTCAACATATTCGATTTCCTTCGTATTTTAAGCATTATTTCTTTTTATATTATACTGACTTGAGCGTCGGAGTACCGTTGGCCTCGCCAACGACCATCTCACCTTTGTTATATGAAGACAGGCATAGGGGACGAGGATTCGTCGACAGCCAACACTGAGACAACCGAACACCACAATGTTCACATTCACCTGACGCCAACATCTGCGTCGACGACGACATCATAGTTGACGTTGACCTTTATTATGACGGCGACAATTTTAAGTTGGGGTATCATGGTTTGACGACGTTCAGGTGAACACAAAATGACTTCTATACACAAAGGGACACACACCTTAAGAAGTCATCACAACAACATACAAAACACCACGCGCAATTAATTAGAAGAGGCAATTGAGCCCTTCGTAGCAATTAATACTGCAAGTGGTTTCAAACATCAAAGGTACATTCACACATACGTACACACATTCATACAAACATAAGGGCCCTACACTTGACGACATATCCTGGATGACAACGTTTAGTTTCAAAACTAAACCTTTAGTCACGATGGAGAAAGTTATATACATACGTACATACATACTTACAAACATACATTATTTGCATAACACACAGCAAAGATATACAACGACTTTTATACACAAAAACTAACACCGAAAACTAGTTTGTCTCAATAGCATCTTTGTCACTACAACAGGGGCAAATTCAGCAGTTGTCGCCGTCTCAGCAGCGGCAGCGACGCCGTCAGGAAGCAGGTCGTCAAGAGTTCCAAGAGCAGCAAGGAACTTATGGACGCCGTCTTCTGGAGTCCATGACGCCGTCTGACCTTCCATGTATTGCTTCATTAGCCTCGCCTTGGTTTTCCAAGTGTAGAGGCTGGCGATGTCGGTGAGTTCTTCTTATAACGCCGTCAGCTTGGTTTCCATCTCAGTAGTTCGCGCGTCCATTGCTTCCTTAACGACGTCATCTCAGCATTCTTGACGTTCAATTTCTCCTTCAGCGACGTCACTGCAGCAGAGTGACGGCGTCGGAATTGAACAAACAACGTACCTGAAGCCATTGAAGGAGAGGTGTTGTCAGTTGGTTCGCCGTGGTCTTGAGGATGTTCGTCGGCGTCAGCTGACATCAAGTTGAAGTTGTCCCTAAATGCTCGCTCGTCAGCCATGGGAAGGCGTGTGCAGTTGGGCAATGCAAGTAATGGTGGTTCTTGTGCAAAGTAATTGCTGCCATTTCTCAAGGCAGTTGAAAAATGACATCAATTAGGGGCAATTGTTGGGCCTTGAAAATCTCATATTGGCAGAGAAGGTAGGAAGTATTAGTTAGCAAGAATCATGGAATTGGCATTAGTAAGCGGTTACAACTGTTGGAGGAAAAAGGGGAAGATCTCCTATTTTTAAGGAAGGTGGCAACGGTTACAAGGGTATTTTTAGGGTATTTATAGATAGATGATGTAACCTAACTGATTCTATCTATCTCTCTCTCTCTAGTGACTACAAACCCTCAGTACTCCATAGCAAACACTCTCTCTATCTCCATTAATTCTTTACATAGCTACTGTGAAAACTGTATTCAAACGCCCATATTGACGGCGACATCTTCATAGTGGATTGGTGATCAAGAGTATCACCCGTGGTTTTTCCCATCACTTGGGTTTTCCGTGTCAACAATTGTTTGCGTTCTTAATTTTTTATTTATATTCTCATTATTCGTTATTTATTTCATATTTAATTTTGTATATTGTTCTTGTTGTTGGCTCCCCAATACCTTTTGCGTACTTGGTACAAAATCGGCATAAACAGGTATAAGGTGATCATAGCTATCAAGGTGGTGAGATTCGAGCTCGAAAAGGGTGTCGAGTGGGTGGTGGAAGATGCTAGGAATTTGAGTTATGCCTGAGTCAACTAGGCCTTTAACACCGAGTTTGGTGTTGTCGGAAATCTTCCACCTCTTTTCGGCGGTCATTTTCTGAATTTATTGGTTGTTTGCTGTTCATTTTCTATCTATGGAATATGTTCTTGATTAGGTGATTTAGTGATGGGGTGTAGGGGGTACTTTGGGTTCTATATATATGTTCATGCCGATTTTGTACCAAGTACGCAAAAGGTATTGGGAAGCCAACAACAAGAACAATATACAAAATTAAATATGAAATAATTAATGATCAACAAGAATGTAAATAAAAGAATAGAAAGACAAACAATTGTTGACGCGGAAAACCCAAAAGATGGGAAAAACCGCGGTTGATTCTCTTGATCACCAATCCACTATGAAGGTGCCGCCGTCAGTATAGGCGTTTGAGTACAATGTACACAGTAGCTTTGTAAAGTATTAATGGAGATAGTGAGAGTGTTTGCTATGGAGTATGGAATAATGAAGATTAGTAATAGCTAGGGAGAAAGAGTTATTGTATGCTAATGTCCCGTAGTGGTTAGAGTCTAAAGAAGGTTACAATACACAAATATATATAGCTAAAGGAATATCCTCCACTAAGAGCCAGTAGATTGCACCTCCCCTTTATTCTCAACTACTTCCTTGTTTATCTTAACTAAATTGCACGTGAGCCCACTCATTGCCACTTATTTAGCCATTTGATAACTGCTTCTCATATCCAATATTTCAAATTTCTTTTTGCCACCAATGCTTAAAATATTGGGCCAAACAATTGCCCCTAATTGATGACACTTGCTCAACCGTCTTGGGAAGTGGCATCAATTACACTCTTCCCTAAATCTTCTCCTTCAAATGGCTTCAAGTACGTTGTTCGTTCACTTCGGACGTCGTCACTCTGTCTTTACTTAGTTTCCTTGCTTATTTTCATGCGCTGTCGTTAGAGAACACCATGTGTCTGCCGCCGTCGCTGCTGCTGTGATAACTACTGCCGCCGTCATCCTTGATGATGCCAAAATCGTCAAGGAGACTTCATTGAAGGAGGTAATGGATGCTAGAACATGGAAGGTCAGACGGCGTCATGGACTCCTGAAGACGACGTCCATAAATTCCTTGTTGTTTTTAGAACTCTCGACGACCTGCTTCCTGACGACGTCGTTGCCGCTGCTGAGACGGCGACAACTGCTCAATCTGCCCCTGTTGTAGAGGACAAAGATGCCATGGAGACAAACTAGTTTTCAGTGTTTTTGTGTATAAAAGTCGTTGTATATCTTTGATGTGTGTTATGCAAATGTATGTTTGTAAGTATGTATGTATGTATGTATATAACTTTTCCATCATGACTGGAGGTTTAATTTTAAAACTAAACGTTGTCATCCAGGATATGTCGTCAAGTGTAGGGCCCTTATGTTTGTATGAATGTGTGTACTTATGTGTGTAGGTACCTTTGATGTTTGAAACCACTTGCAGTATTAATTGCTACGAAGGGCTCAATTGCCTCTTCTAATTAATTGCGCGTGGTGTTTTGTATGTTGTTGTGATGACTTCTTAAGGTGTGTGTCCCTTTGTGTATAGAAGTCATTTTGTGTTCACCTGAACGCCGTCAAACCTTGATGCCCAGCTTAAAACTGTCGCCGTCTTAATAAAGGTCGGCGTTAACTATGATTTCGTCGTCGACGTTGATGTTGGCGTCAGATGAATGTGAACATTGTAGTGTTCGGTTGTCTCAGTGTTGGCTGTCGACGAATCCTCGTCCCCTATGCCTGTCTTCATATAACAAAGGTGAGATGGTCGTTGGCGAGGCCAACGGTCCTCCGACGCTCAAGTCAGTATAATATAAAAAGAAATAATGCTTAAAATACGAAGGAAATCGAATATGTTGAGAACAAAATGAAATGGAATAACTCAATTTAACTTGTTGGTTACTTACCTGTAGTGGCGTCCCTTTTGTTGTCAACATAATACGATTAAAAGTGATAGAGTTTTAGATGGACGACGTTCCAACTTCAGGGAACGTGCTTACCCTCCTTGAGATATGAAATAATTGACGACGTCCAACTGACCGTCGCCGTCGCAGAGATTTTGTTGACGTCGGCATCACTTTTTGGACGACGTCCAACAAGGATCGTTTTTCCAGTCGTTGGCTTGATGAGTCTGACGGACGCTATGAACTTGTTGTGGACGATCATAAGGCTTTGGACGCCACAAATTTTCTTTGTTTAGCGTCGATTTCCTCCTGTCGACGTCATATAATTCCTTTCTTGACTACATGTCTTCCTCCAACCTGATGTGGGCCAAGGCTTTGGCTTGA
Organism: Beta corolliflora; assembly: GCA_947648045.1. Classification (NCBI taxonomy): domain Eukaryota; kingdom Viridiplantae; phylum Streptophyta; class Magnoliopsida; order Caryophyllales; family Amaranthaceae; genus Beta; species Beta corolliflora. The sequence goes on from CANSZD010003522.1 coordinate 213,367, forward strand.
GCATCCTCGAACGTTGGACAGGGATACTTGGTAAGTTCTTTGTATAAATATGAGTCTTCATCCAGTCCCCGTCGGAAAGCTTCAATCGCCGACTTAACGTCGCAATTTGGAATCGACACCTTTTTCCTGTTAAACCTGTGAACAAATTCTTTCAAGGATTCATCAGATTTCTGCACGATTCTTTGTAAGTCACTAGCCTGTTTTTCCATCTTACAACTGCTAGCAAACTGTAAATTAAAACTATTAATCAATTGAGCAAAGGAAGAGATAGTGCCGTTGCCAAGGTGGATGAACCACTGCAGGGCTGGTCCAGTCAACGTCGATCCGAATCCTTTGCACATACATGCCTCGCGCATGCTACGAGGAATTGAGATGGTGATCATCCGTTGTTTGTATTGAGCGACGTGGTCATTTGGATTTGTAGTGCCGTCGTATGTCTTCATGGTTGGGACGGAGAACCGCTTTGGAACCTCGACCATGGCAATAAAATCAACAAAAGGTGAGTCTGCAAAACTGTTCGGCGTCGCTTTCTCCATAGGGCGTGGGATGCCAGGGGTCCTGGCGATCATGTCTTCGAGCCGCTGAACGCTGTTGGATGGGATCGTCGGCGACGGAACGCTGTTGTCCCTTGGCCTGGTCTCCAATGATATCGGCGTCAGCATCTCCATCTAATCATCGCCGTGGGCAAGAATGTTGTGGCCCACAAGAGTTTCGAATAGGCCTCCGTCCAGGCCATTATTTTGGAGACATCGCCTATGTTGCGGCGCTTAGAGCCTTTGGACTTTTGAGCAGATTTTAGGCTTTGATTCTCCATGCATGATGCGACATATCTATTCTGCAATTCCGCCATAGCAGCCTTGACGCGGTTGAGTTCGTCTATGACTTCTTGAGTGGTTACCCAATCTCCTGCCATTGCTCACACAGAAAAAAGAGAAGGCACAAACGAAATAGTAGACAAAAAGAAAGTGACGAACGATGTATTGTGATCTTGCCGAAGGCCCCACGGTGGGCGCCAAATTGTTTATGCCGATTTTGTACCAAGTACGCAAAAGGTATTGGGAAGCCAACAACAAGAACAATATACAAAATTAAATATGAAATAATTAATGATCAACAAGAATGTAAATAAAAGAATAGAAAGACAAACAATTGTTGACACGGAAAACCCAAAAGATGGGAAAAACCGCGGGTGATTCTCTTGATCACCAATCCACTATGAAGGTGCCGCCGTCAGTATAGGCGTTTGAGTACAATGTACACAGTAGCTTTGTAAAGTATTAATGGAGATAGTGAGAGTGTTTGCTATGGAGTATGGAATAATGAAGATTAGTAATAGCTAGGGAGAAAGAGTTATTGTATGCTAATGTCCCGTAGTGGTTAGAGTCTAAAGAAGGTTACAATACACAAATATATATAGCTAAAGGAATATCCTCCACTAAGAGCCAGTAGATTGCACCTCCACTTTATTCTCAACTACCTCCTTGTTTATCTCAACTAAATTGCACATGAGCCCACTGCTTGCCACTTATTTAGCCATTTAATAACTGCTTCTCATATCCAATATTTCAAATTCCTTTTTGCCACCAATGCATAAAATATTGGGCCAAACAATATAACCTTTTGAATTGGTACCTCATTGTCAATATTCATGAACCATGATGTTTGCTTTGTTTAATTAGAACTAGTTGTTGCTTCGCACGCCTACGCGCGCGGCGCCCCAAAATAGTGTAATTGTGATATTCGTAGTCCGCTAGCCTTAGTTAGGAAGATGTCTATTTTGCACGAATTCCAGCCAGGTGGTAAGTACGCTTGTTGTGTTAGTTACATTAGACAAAGTGTTGAACTTCGGTGTGCAAACACGATTTATTTAGTCGTTAATTTCATATAGAAACATAATACATTTAAAAGTGAAAATAAGCGCAATTTCTAATAGTTAAGCTAACAACTGTTATTTAGAATTTGTTGTTAACTTGTAGGTCTCCTACGTGTCTTTGAAGTCTTTTTTGAAACAGATATGTAGCCTATTCCCGCAAGATGGATATTTAGGCTCCACTGCAGCACCCTATTTCTGGAGATTGATGAAGTTGGTGCGACTTGGACTAAGAAGGTTGTCCCCATTAGTTCACATAAGATCATGTTGGTGAAGGCCTAGCAAGAGGATGTAAATAGTTAAGGAATTAGATCAATGGAGCGGTAAAATCAAGTATGAGTCCGTACACAAAGTAAGAAAAAGCGTAAAGTGCAAGAATGCTTACATTGGTTGCTAGATTGCTAACATGATCGACTAGCATTTTGAAAAGCACTTCACATTGTTTAGTATAGGCAGTATGAAATATTGTGCCAGTAGCAGCATACGCTCCGATTTGAAGGTGGAGCCTATAAACAATTAGGTATTGTTAGTGTTGGTTTGTAAAAACACACATATGATTAGATATTTTAGGATATGTATACCTTCGCACAGCCGTGCATGGTTTCTTTCAAACAATTTGAGCAATTGTACGGCACATTGGTTGGTAACGCAATACGTTTGCCGCATGAATGTAGTATATGTAAGTAGATTAGAAATATTTGGTTCAAGCATTCGCACTCTTAACCAGTGAGTTTCCCTTGCCCTTGTTGTTTGAATCTGTTGAAATGTGAAAAAGAAGTGAGTTTTTGGGAAGAGCACATATTGTAATAAATATAGTGTAGCGTTTTGAAAAACATTGTGTACATAACAAGAACGTACATTTTTTGTAAGTATCTCCGCCACAGAAGCGTGTACATTTTTGCCTTCCATTAGTAATACAACATACACTGTTTAGTTGTACCATGGAATTTTGGAAAAAGGGTTAAAATTAAGAATTGGCTAGTTATTTGTTAATCGGGTAAGTATATAAATGTAAGTAGTAGTGTAGCTTACTGGTGCAGAATAACTGACCAATTTATGGAAGTTTGCTTTACATATGTTGATTTTAAGACCCAAAAAAAAAACACGAAGCTCTTGTAAGTTGGAGAGGAAAGAAGGTGAAAGGGCAATGGGTACAAAGATGTGGGAGAGGTCTCTTATAACAAAATCAGTTAGTAACGTCCAAATGTTGATAGTGAGATGCAACTGTGTGTAGGAGGGGCACTATGTGTAGGTAGGGCAATATGTTCTGTAAAGCAATTCATCACATGGGAGCAAGCATAAGTCCTGGTCCTGTAAATCAACCGATCACATAGTAATAGTATAATGCTGCTAGGAACAAGGCTCTGAGCATTATGTTGAAAAGACTTGGGCAGAAAAACTTTTATGATTTCCACTAACATAGGCTATTTAGAATCATTACAAGACATCTGTTTTTTTGCTGGTGATTCGCTAGATAGTTTGGACAAAATCAACGACAAACATTTAGGCTACAGTTGATCCTTAACAGAGAGCCTAGGTCTTGCCTTTTGCAGACTTTTAAAAAACTAATAAAGACTTTTAAAAAAAACTAATAGATGACAAATAGTAGAGGTGTCGCACAAGAACACGAACTTGTTTTTTTCTACAGCTAGCACAAAAGGTTGGTGTTCCTATTAGAAAGCCACCTAAATCCAAAAGGGGTCTGTTGCACAAAATGAACCGCTAATTCCAGTGAATTATTTTTGGGACCCAGCTCAGAATCTTGCTCCTCGCAAGCGAAGTTGCCGGACCAATTTGCAGCAGGAAGTAGTCTGTGCTTAGGCCTCTTGCGATGGCTTCAAAGTTGAAGGTTCCCTGCAATGAAGCAATTAATCTTGTTTAATTGTGTTTCTAAGTGAATTGAACAGAGCAAATGCATAGAGGCACTATTAGCAAAGAAGAATATTAAATATGAATGTATGATTTGTGGTATTAGGCCGTGAAGTATTACTTGTCTCAAGAATACTATATATACTATATATACTGGTAAATTAAGGTTTCATGATTTTGCAAGGAATTACTAACTTTAGACTTAGTGTAGAAGTATATTCTATATTATCTTATACTATTAAATCTGGGAAGTTTAGACTAAGTGTGCTCCTAAATTGTATTAAGAATCATTAACTGATCCAGAGACATAGTGATCAACTGATCTAGGCTGTGGATTCTTGAACATACTAATATAGTTATATACATTTTCTATATTGCATTGATGTTTAAGAATTCCTCGACATATTAAAATAGTTTTCATTTTCTATATAGTCTAGCAGCTATGAATGTGCTATTGTGCTATGTATCAACTTGTATACAGGGGAATTGTAATGGTTCCATTACCTTTGTGATTAGATGGTTTAAGAGACATGAATCCAACGATGACCTTTCGATGACTTGAGCAAGTCACATTCTGTTACTGTGAGGTCATCCCAAGGTGATATGGTCAACGGCTGCTTGGTGCTGGTTTAAAATTCAAAGTGGCAGATTTAGTGATGAGTTAGATTGTGCAAGCAGTCTAAGCTGTGTGAAATTCGTACAAACCTGTGATCAATTATCACAATTTCACGGACTTGATGTTCAATGCCATATGATGTGGTTATTGCTCGTGTGGCTTCAACGAACAATACAATGCGCAAGACATCTGCAATATATGACCACTTAACAATTAACCCAACAAATACTAACTTGACTCTATTTGACATGAACTTGACTATAGTCCTAATTTCTGTATTAACCTAACTACCGAATATAATTACCAACGTGCTCTTGGTGAAAAGACTCCACCTTTAGAGGTTTAGAAAAGTTTGGGGACTTAGAAATGCAACTATGCAAGACATTAGAGTATAGCTGATAGTATATTAGAATTAGTTACAACTTACAAGCACTCAAAAGACTCCAGATTTTCTCTCTCCTCCTCTTCTTTAACATCTATCTCATCGAACAAATAAATTACTTCACTATGTGGGAGAGACTTATGAGAAGCTGATTTAATAAAGGGGGTCCACTTTTTTAAAAATGCATTGATTTGGTACAACAGTGACTTACCAAATCCCTTGGGCACTCATCTTTTCTCTCAATATTTGTATGTGTTCAAAAGAGCCTCTCTGTAGGACTTTACTGCTCTTTTCTCTAATTAGTTTTTCTGGTTCTTAGAAACTATGGTTCTGGGTCCATGGCTTGGCAGTTGCACACGTAAATATTTTAAACACTAATGCACACAACTCCCAGTATACTAACAAAAGGTCTTAAGTGAATGTAAAGTACCAACATCAGAGTGCCTAATGACGATTAATTAAATAGCCAAGCACTTTGATACATGCAAATTGTTTGTTTTTGCTTCTAAAATTTAGTCACAAAGCAAGAGTACTAAGCAGGAGTATAAGAAAATAAACCTATGATACGAGCAAAGGTTGAAAGTAGTGATTTTTTTCACTACTAAACAATCCCTGAAACACAAAAGATCGCTAAAGGTTATACAAGCTAACAAATTTCCCAAGTATAATAGAGATAAGCAAAAAAGCACATCTTCCAAGTCGACACACGCAAAAGTCCAACTAACTACAATCAAACAGATGAATAACTTAACTTTTTAAAAAAATGAGATACAAAACCATGCACAAAAGTCCAAGTCGACACACAGAAGGCCCTCAAATCCAACAGACCATCATAGAACACAAAGCACACCTGAACAACAACACCAAGATGGCTCTCTGGCTTTAACCTGTTGGAAGAAAAGTATGCTTTTCATGAGATGGATTCCACAAAGAAAGAGATCCTGCTACAAACGGTAAGCAAAACAATAGTCATCTTAATTCAAGGACAAATTGTCCTCGTTCTGCAATTTCTTTTCAACAAAAAAACATATATAAAAAAGAGAGAAATCCGACATCTACATGACAGAATCTATGGCACCAAAATTGGAAGTACTATATATTAGTTAAAGCACAACCCACTGAGCATCCCAAGCAAAAAAAAAGAAAAAAAAAGGTTATTATGGAATCATTTTATTTTTGTATGGTTTAGGATGTCAATCAATAAGAAATCGGCTCATTACATAGACGCATAACAAACCCCATTATATAACAAGCTTGTCCAAGGGAAAAAAAATCCTAAAATAGAAAATTAAAATAAAAAGAAACCACGAATTTGAAAACAGCATGCAAGTAGAAGATCACCCTCAACCTCCCGCTCCAATGCAACATCAAAAATAAGTGTAAAAATAAGTAAACAAAAAAAGGTTCAAGCAGCAGTTTATACTACAAAGATTAAAAGAAAACATTAAAATAATTGAGATACCTAACATAGTCTCAGAAATATCTAAACCAATCCAATGATGCCCATTCTCGGACAGTGTCTCTCCACTCAGCCCTGATCAGCAGCCTATAGAGGGGAAAAAAGAAAAAAAAAAAAAATTCACCAAGGCCAAGCATGTATAACATGTGTGACATAGATGAGGATCCTTCCACGCAGCTAATTTCCTTTTGATAACTATTGTAGATAGGGTTTCCAGCTGTATGAAAATCATAATTTACATGCATCTAGACTTCATAAATTGAACGCTTTGAGTTGATTGTCATAACTCATAAGACATGTACCCATTATTTAAACTTTACCACGCCATATACAACTATGGAATTAATACACATCTTTGCAAGCTTGTTACAGTTACAAAACATAAAAGGTATTACTGGTCCAGCTAAATGTCTTTTTTTTCCAGAAAGTTAAGATTTCCAAGTATACAAAAAAACACAAGGAACTGAAAATTTAAGTTTATAACGACACATTGTGTCCATGCTCTTTTGCTGTTACAAACAGAATACCTTTAGAGTAAATTTATACAAGCTGAATTAATAGAACCATAAGTTCCATAAATCATGCGCTTCTTCCAGCTTCCAAACTAAAGAAAATGTAACTTAATAACATCAAATTATTCAAACCATAGTTAATTTAAAAGCCAATGACAAAATAAAATGGCAAAACAAAGACAAAGAAAGTAAAGAGAAAGTTGTACTACCAATGTCAAGGAGCAATCTGGGTTCTCCATCATCAGGCAAGGCAAGCAACTCCAACACTCTTTCAGACAACTTTGCCTATAGGAAAGTGTCCAAAAAATAGGGCATATGAGAAGGAGCAAAAACACATTTATAATTACTCAAATATCATACAATATTAAGTCCAAAGAAACAAAAATTGCAGCTCTTTATATAACATTTTATCCATTCTCCATGACTGTCGCAACATTCTCCCAAGTATTGCAAATTGATCGAACAATCACGCTATCCTTACAAAACAAGGATGACTTAAAAGGCTACAACAAGGTCAAATACCCATGTTTGAACTAACCACACCAGCGCTGAGTCCACAATGTTTTGGAATCTTGGGAGACTATACAAACATTATTTGGAACAACTATAGGCAAAGTTTGTAAGCCTACTAAACTACTCCTCCTCGTGCCAATCGCTTTGTGGGGGTAAAAAAACTCACTTGAGCCTGTAAATACTCGAGTATTTAAAACCCAAATTCCATTCTCCCAGGTATTGCAAATTGATCGAACAATCACATTATTCTTACAAAATAAGGATGACTTAAAAGGTTACAACAAGCACAAATATCCATGTTCAAACTAACCACACCAGCACTTAGTCCACAATGTTCCTAAATCTTAAGAGACTATAAAACATTATTTGGAACAACTATAAGCAAAGTTTGTAAGCCTACTAAACTACTTCGCCCCGTGCCAATCTCTCTGTGGGGGTTAAAAGACCTCACTTGAGCCTGTAAATACTCGAATTTAAAACCCAAATTCCATCAATTTCAACCAACACACATCCAAAAACCAAATACAGCTTGTTTATTTCCACCACAAACAAAACATACAATCAAAAAATCACAACCAGGCAGCAGAAACAAACAACTACACAGCAACCAAATTACACACAACATCTAACTTCGACAAAAATCATCACAAAATACAATCTTGCAACACAAACAATCCTTCAAAAGTAATACACAAAGTTTCTATCAGGGTAATTGATTGGAATTTACAAAGTAAACCTCAAAATCATGCACAAATATCATATGGGTTTTCAAGATTGACAAAAGAAAGTTACTAGGCACAATTTAGAATCAAATTTAAAGCAAAAATTAAAGATATTATTCATAATTAAGATTAAAACGGGGAAGGAAAAGGGGAAATTTTGGACCTGAATATCGATGATTCTAGAAGAAGTGTACTTTCGAGTTTCAGATTGATCGTAGAATATCTCTGGCGGTGCTAAAATTCAGATTGAAGAATAGAGCGAGCATCAGACCTCTGTAATTTCATTCACTCTTATAAACCCTAATTGCCCTAATTTGCTCTGATTCTCGCTCTATTCTTCAATCAGTTGTTGTGTCTAAGCAAATCAAGTCTTGTGAAATGCAGTTGATTAAAGAAAAAGTACGACAATAAGAGCAATTAGGGTTTATAAGAGTGAATGAAATTCCGAAATAAAGAAAGATAGAGCAAGAAATTCGATAATGAAACGATTGAAGCAAATTAGGTCGAATAAAACAGTGAATTGAAGAATAAAGAAGACAGAAGGTTTGCATATAAATCAGAAAAATTGAGATATAAAAATTCAAGCATTAAACACTAACTTGTCTCTAATGTTGTTGTTGTTGTTGAAATGTTGATGTTGTTGCTGCTGTTGCGAAGCCGTAGCGGAGGATGACGACAACACCGACGATACAGCAGCAAACTCCGGATTCCGGCCATTCCGACAGGCGTCAGTGTGCTTGAATGAAGTGAAAATCAAACAAACAAAACAAAGAATGAATTCAGACGACTTAAAAAGAAGAACCTGAAGTAATTTGCACTTCAATCAATTTCATAAATATGAGGAACCCAAAATCAAATCAAGAAGTAAACACAAATTAATTGCAAAACCCACATCAAATTGTGACCCAAACAAATTAAAGGTGTAAAAATAGAAGCTTTAAAGAGAGAAAAATAGGCAAACCTAAAACAAACCAAAACATGAAGAATACTTTTGAAGAAGAAGATCCAGTTGTCCATTTTCAACAAGAATGTCGAGTATAAAATTCAACTTATGGAAGTTTCCCACTCCAGTTATAAGACGAGCCAAACAAGAAAAATTTAACAAAAAGTTCAAAAGGTAGAGACGATTCATATACTTAATCAACAATAACAACAATATAATGAAAATCATTTGTATATTTTGAATCAAAACTTACAGATTTAGATGGGAAATCAGATTCAATTCATATACTTAATCAACAATAACAACAATATAATGAAAATCAATTGTATATTTTGAATCAGAACTTACAGATCTAGATGGTTCGAGAATAGAAACCATCCGTATAGGTTCCACAGAAGCCATGGCTAGTGATAATAGGAGCTTTAGCAGCAGAAGAAAACTGAGAAGATGAAGAGAGAGAGAGAGAGTGAAGAGATGACGATGGAAGGAGGGGATAGGGGAAGGGATAGGGGTTAGGTTTTGTGGGAAATGATACGCACGTGGTTGGCATGTGTTTGGGAGGGGAGGTAATGGCATACAAAGATAAAAGGCTGTTTTGGAAGGGGCAAAAAGGTCATTCCACTGGTCCTTATGAATAGTGCCAGATGAGTTCTCTTTTATAAGGTAAAGAGATTAGGCTTCAACCTTTATGTTAATCACTATCACAGACTCATTATTATACATATACCTTGGACTAATGTTCCTAAAGTGTTCACCCTCTTTTGGCCAATTATGTGCTCTCTGAAACAACATGAAACCTAATCTGCACTCAACTCATTCATATACGTCAATATGTGAGCAACATTTTTCTTGCATCTTCTAACACTCCCTGTTAGTATCGGTTTGCTAAATGTTCCGATGACCAAAAAGATATTTCTCTAAAAGAACCCTAATTCTCTCAAGAGGTGCAACAGCAGCCTTAGCAAAAGCAGTTAATTCTCTGACATAAATAGGCAACAATCACTTCTCTAACAATTAAACCAGCAACATTCGAAGAAGATGACGATGTTGAACTTTATGATGAACCCATCTCAGAAAGTAAGACAAACCCTGTTCAATTGCTGATTAGATTTGCCCCGAAGTCATGAAAGAATGATAATTAACTAAATTGGAGATTCTTAATTATGACGGACTTGGGTGATCTTCTGGTATTGTGATTGATCTGAATCAATAGAGTTATCAAAGCAAAATGTCAATTCAAAATGTCTCACCTCAACAAGATTCTATTTTCCTCATTCTAGAGTGTTACCAGTTTACCACCCACAAATTGGTTAATTCCAAATGTCTCAGCTCAACAAGATTCTATTTTCCTCAACAAGATTATATTTTCCTCATTCTAGAGTGTTACCAGTTTTCCTCATTCTAGAGTGTTACCAGTTTACCACCCACAAAATGGCCAAGTTAACATAACTATTTACACACAAAGAAAAGATGTGAGACAAGCTTGATTTGCTATTCAAGGACTCAAGGTAAATTTACCATGATAAACCCAAAACTAATTACACATAAGGAGAAGAAGAAGAGAAATGTTTGATTTGCTATTTAAGGTAGATTCTTCAAATCTGCTATCAATTTCTTAGATTGAGATTGCAATAAACCAAACATCAAAACCCAAGGATTTTCCAACAAAGAGAAGCCCAAAATATACCAAAACGAATCAGGAAAAAACTTGTTAAAGGAAGTTAGGTAGCAGATCCCCAACAAAATCCATTAACTCAGCAAAAAATCTTTAAAAATGAACATGAAACAATTGAAATCTCATTAAGAATACAAAATCACAAAGCATGAAATTGAAAGAAACGAAGGTGATGAATAAAAACAGACGAAATGGAAGGATGAAACCACAACCCAAACACAATTTCGGATTACTAACCTCTTGTGAAAGAGATATAGATTGCAGATCTCTATCAAGAGCTATTGAATACCAAAATCCACGGAACAAATTGGCGAGTTGGAAGTGGCAGCATAAAAACAGACGAAATCGCTCGACAGTACACCCCTGCAAACATTGAAAAACCCCAGATAATTAGGACGATCGGAGTTGATGAACAAGGGTGATACCTGAAAAATCGATGAAACCAACATACACAAATCCTACGAGGAGATCCAGGAAAACATACGAGGAGAGAGAGAGCGGATGCGATGAGATTCATATTATCCCAAAAAACATCAAATAACATGAGATAAAGAAAAGAAAAGTTGAATTCATGAAACAAACAGGAACAATCGCGTAGAATCAACCGTATGTTTAATTTATGAAGTACGTAGATCTTAGAAATCGCAAGAAGTTAAATTTTACCTCACGAATTCTGACCTCACGAATTGGAAGAAGAGTCGCATTGGTTGTTTTTCTAGGCGATCTTTTCAAGCATTGATGAAGCCTTCAATTCTGCGTGCTCAGCCATAGCCAAAACCCTAATTTTTTCGAGTTTAGATAGATAGATATATTAGATTAGATTAGAGAGAGAGACAAAGAGGAGAGATGAGAAAGGAGAGAGTCGCATTGAAGAGGATGGAGAAGAAAAGAATTGTGAGAGAGAGAGAGACAGAGATGAGAGAGGAGCGGTGAAGAGGATGGAGAAGAAAAGAATTGTGCGGTTGAGATGAGGTGAGAAATGGAGGGCTGAGATTGTCCATTGTAAATGAACAGTGAATTTCAAGCTTTTGTCACCCATAACACTATTGAAAGCAATAGTGTAGGGAACTCCAACTTTTAAAAGGTCTAAGATAATGTCTTCGAGTTTGATTACGTATTGACGTTGATGTTAATGATAATTAAAATGTAATTAACACATGGTGCTTAATTGTGGAGTAACATAATTCAATAATGATGTTGATATTATAAAAAAGAAAAGGTAAGATTGCGTCTAATTAACTTTCCTCTAGCTCCATGAGTACGTACTTTCAGGGGACAAAAGATTTGTCGCACTCAACAATTCTTAAATGGTGTTTTCTCTAATCCCTCTACCCCCTCAAAAAAAAGGTGTTTCTCTTAATTAACTCTACTTTGATTATATATAGATGAGCTAGATTCAAGTGTTCGCAATTCATGCTTTAAGTTACAATATCATGTGGAATAGTTATGATATATTACTATATTAACATTAAATTTTGTAACAATTTAAAAGAAATAAAGAGCATTTGAGGTATTTTTGCTAGAAATACTGAAATGGTGATGAGAGATAAAAAGTAGTTGGGTGGGATCAAAAAGTAAGAGAGAGAGGAAAAAGTAGTTGGGATGATTTTTTTGGGTTTATGGTTAAGAAGATATGTGGGAAAAGATTGTAGGATGTTATTTTTTAGAGAGAGAAAATTAGAAAGAGAGTGTGATGATCTTTGTTTAAGATAATGAATAATGATGCTCTAAGGTAGAAAGATTGAAATAATAGTGGGTCATGTGTTACCTCCATTTTTAGATGTCTAGTAGCATTTATTATGGTACATTGTATTAGACCTCAAAAAGTTTAATTTCATCTTAATATGAAGGCCCAACAGGAATATAAAGCCCATTGGACGCAGTCAATATAAGTCAAAGTCAATTGGAGAATACCATCAAGATCATCAGGAGATAAAAGTCAAGAATGGCAAAAGGACATACGGTTAAAGAGCAATTATGAGACAGATCCATATAAGGAAGAACGTGCAAGGCTACAGTTATTCAGCGCCAGAAGACGATTGAGATTTTAACCAAATACGATTCAAATGTTTTCCCTCCAAGCAAGCACGGAAGTTATATACCACGTTTCTCTATAAATAGAAGAACGATCATCAAGCAAAAGACAACAAGACAAACACACAACAACTTGCATTTACTCTTTTCTTAGCGTAGCCTAGCTTTAGCCTAGCCAACCCCCTTCTGGGGTTATAGTTTAGTTCCTTAGACGTAGAACATGTTCTGGCGACGAGTTTTGTAATTCTCCGATTTGAAGCAAGGAACCATGGAGGTAACAACCTTCGTGTCTTCCCTTTAGTTGTCCAGTTTGGCTTATCCCCCTATGTGTTGTAAAATCTTTCTTAAAGTTTGTGGCATGTATGGGAATGTTGTGCTTTAATATATTAATAGATTAATTATTGCTTGCTCTATTTATTGCATCTCGCCTGAATTTACTAGGCGTTGTAGTTTAATCCTTAATTAAGTTGCAACAAAATACGTTAGCAAGGTTTTATCTAATTAAAACCGGTAACCCCCAGGGGTAAGTCTCCCAAGACATTCAGTATCAAACTACTGGGTGTGCATTGACTTGTTTGCAAAGTCAACCAACTGATTTTGCACCAACAATATGTAAAAACAGAAGTGTAAAAAGTATTTTGGAACGGATGAAAAAGGAAGTTATAAAGAGTATTTTAGGACGGAGGGAGTACATTATTTGAGATTGGCACACGTACATAACTACATATTATTAAGTTTATGTGATGAGGAGGAAGACAAATCCCTTGTTCTTTTCAAATTATTTTTGTTTATTCGAAATCATTAGACCTTATTTAAACTTATTTGAACTTATCTTAACTTATTTTTTTATAAGGACTAAAAATAAGTTGAACATAATATCGCCAAAAAAGAGGTAGGGAGAAAAAAAATGAAAGGGACTCATATGATAAGTTAGAAATAGAGAATACCCTTTAATTACGTTAGTACGTAAATGTGATAATGATGCAATTAATATGAAAGTTTTCAAATTAGAAAATGATGCAATTATAATGAAACGAGGAAGTAGATACATCGCCAAGAGACCATAAAATATTCATTTTTCATGTGGGGAGTTATCGTTGTAATCCGGAGGAAGTTTCCAAATTACACCATCTGTCAATTTGGTTTTTATGTGGTCCAATTTTGGTGAAATAAATAAAAGCTAAAATACGAGGAATATTCTCCATTATGTCACCATTTAAGGCGATTATGCCTCAACTTTATTCTTAGAATACGAAGTCTCACTTTTATGAAAAGTCACATACATGAACGTTACATTTTTTTTTTTAATAAGGTAAGAAGAAACATTGACAAGTTGGGGGGAATAAAGGGGATCCCAACTTGCCAAAGGTGAAAATCGATCCCAGGACCTCCTGAAACCGGGAGGGAAGCTCTAACCACTAGGCTATCCCTCACTCTCTTTTTTTTTTTTTTTTTTTAATAAGGTAATGATAAATAGTACATCCAATATATTATATAATAGATAATAGATACATAACATTAATTATAGAAAATTAGTTTATTATCTTATATTGAACTCAACATGATATAATTAGATGTAATTAATTAAGACGAAAGTGATTAGCCATGCCCTTGCCCCGGAGCTCGGTGTTGAGAAACCTGGTGACCAAGTCTGAAAACTTAATTTGGTGATATAACGCTGGGTTTTGTGATGAAACTAACTCAGCCAAGGGTCCATATAAATCTTCTTCTGTGCCTGGGCTAAAGAACACAGCAATTGACACTCGTGGTTCCGGATTGGGATTTGCGTGAACTCGATGTTCTCCACTCTTGTATGCGTCATTGGATAACATCTTAATGAATCATTAGGGAAAAAAATTACACTTGGTTAATTAAAAAATATACAGGCAATACAAAGATATTTTAACACTGATGAGCGCAATAAGAATAATTTTAGTAACTGATAATCATTCATATGAATCATTGAAAACTAAGTATTTATATTTATATATACTCCTCTTCTCAATATTAGTTTTCACATTTTCTTATTCCTTCGTATGTAATTAAGGGTATAAATGACCCTACTCGAGCTCAAGTTTAGGATATGACTCGACAACGACTAGCTGACCTTTCGAGTTGAGTCGAGCTTAATTGAGTCGAGTTTTGACCAAGTCGAACTCGAGTAGCTTGCAAATTGTCTCGTCTAATTAGCACCTTTAAGATAGATGATATATTGGATTTAGGCATTTAATTAGCTTTTCAAGTTTCCGAGTCCAGTTTCAAGTAGCTCAACTCTACTTGCCCACATGATCGGATTGAGCTCACTCCATTCATGTTTTGATGACTTGATCTCGCGTAACTCTCGAGCTTTGTCGTCTCATTTATACCTCTATTTATACGGCTTATAATAGTATATAAATAAACCCTAATTAAAGATAAAAAGTTGTCACATCCCCTAAACATTATCTCAAGGTAAGTGTTTATCTTTGTTTTAATCTTTTTTCTTCTAATTTTTAATAATAGTTGCACGTCCTTCATTCTCTAATATTGTAATAATTTGACTTTTTTCAATACTATTTATATATATACAAACGTTATAATGTAAAATGTTATTAGATTTCTCTCTCTCTCTCTCTCTCTCTATATATATATATATATATATATATATATATATATATATATATATATATATATATATATATATATATATATATATATATATATATATATATATATATATATATTTCAAAATATTAACATTTAAAATTCTTTTTATTTTTAGTAATAAATACGTAAAATTATTAATGGTAAAAACTATCTGTTATTAAGCGTGAAATTAGTAAGTGTTGCAAAATTATAAAGAGCTGAGGGAGAACTTGATTTGACCATTTGACTCAAACATTTGCCTTTCTAAAATAGTATACTCTCGTAAGTTTGTAATCTTTCCATTTTTTAGGTTCTTGACACTTAGAAAAAATAAATATATATATATATATATATATATATATATATATATATATATATATATATATATATATATATATATATATATATCTTCAAGAATCACAGAAATGAAAATGAATCTCAACCACACGATTGGATTAGAGTTACACCACTTGTTCATTAGAGTTATACCTCCGAAAAAATTTTGAACCCAAAAAAAAATTTATTTTTTTTGGAAATTATTTTTTTAAAATTATTTTTTTGGAGTTACATCACTTTTTCATTAGAGTTACATCACTTGTTCATTAGAGTTATAGTGTGTAAAATCTATTCTCATTTCTCATGTAAGTATGCATTCTCATATGAACTCACTTCTATATATATATATATATATATATATATATATATATAAGAAAAAAGTAATTATGTGGAAATTGTCATTAGAAACTCTAGGAAACCAAATGTAAATAGGAGTAACAAGAATATTGGGAGGGAATAATGGTTAAATATTAAATAATGGAACGTTGTATATATACCTGAAACAGATCGCCGATGTTAATAACAAGAGCACCATGAACTGGTTTGAGATCAATCCACTTGTTGTCATATTTAATTTGTAAACCACCCATTTGATCTTGCAACAACACTGTAAGAATTCCAGGATCTGTATGTGCAGAAATTCCTACTGTCTTGTTTGGCTCTGGACAATAAGGATAATAGTGGCCTGCCATGCCTACCCTCCCCAAATAAGACTTGCCCTTCAATCTATCTTCGCTTAGACCCAACCCTTCCGACAATAGTCCCATCACTCTCTCTCCTAGCTGCTTCACTTCCTTATCCCACTCTATCACTTCATCTCTATCATCAGAAAACACAATTACTTATTAATTACTCAAGGTCTTTTATTTCCTTGTTCAAAGATCATAGTATTAATTTCTTAATTAATGTTTTATTAGGTAATAGTATCATCAGAATCATCAAGTTTATAAGCTTGGCCCAATAAAAAGGAGAAAACTTTTCAACCTCAAGGTTAAGAGTTCAATTCCTACTAGATGTACTTTAGGAGAGGGATCTCCTTACCCTTCTCCCACTCTCAAAGTATCTATATCGTTAATCCAAGCCGATTTAACCTCCGAGAGGTTCCTACCGGGTAGATCATTTCATCTTACCTATCTAAAAGAATGCGTATATGATTAGAATTAAGGGAAGATATTTCATCCTTTGGACATCATGGGCTAGAGTTGGCAATGACTAAGGGCCCATTCTCATTAATTACTTACAAGAAAGGTTTAGGGCCAACTAGATAAAATTAAGTGTAAACATAAAGTGAAATTCAAAATTGATCGGGTCCGAGTATTATTATTCCAGTCCAATCAACATGTAAACATAAAGTGAAAGTAGCATTCTTTATGTCTAGTCAAATCTTGTAAGATTAATAGTTAGATGATTTTAGGTGAAGATAATGCACCCTAAGTCCCTAACTTAACTAGGGAAGGCAATGGGTCGGGTCCAGCAAGACCCAAACCTGATTTTTTTGAAGTGCACCCAGATCCGTCCCATACTCGCTGGGTCTAAAATATTTAGGCTCTTACCCAGACCCGCTGGGTCTAGCGGATCCTGGGTAAATGGATCCGAAATGGGTCCTTAAGATTTTTTTTATTGTTAACATCCTTTAATATATACTTTTTTTGCCAAACTTTTATTAGATATAATACGATGTTAGTGGTAAACTTCATTATTAATACTTAGTGAATAATGAAGTAATAAAATATAACACGATGTAGTACATGCAATTTAAACATATTTTAATTTAAAAGTTTAGTACACAAAACTATTAAAAATACATAATATATCTAAGATACCTACATGAGTATCACATACTTTAGTATATAACAATAATATTGAAAATTTTCATTTGCTAATTCTCCTCCATTTCACTATTAATTTTATTTTTTAGAAAATAAAGACTTATTATTTTGAGAGATAAATTGTGCTTTACAATTTCAACATATCTATTTTTTCGAAAAGATTATAAATGAGTCCATGGGTCAGATCTGGGGCCGGTTTGGGTCCGACATCATTGGACCCCGATCGGAACCCGACCTAACGATGTTTAGACCTAGACCCGACCCATACCCATTAGCTCTGAAAAACTTGGATCCAAACTCTTAAAAATGAGGCGGATCCAATAGGGTTTGGGTCGGATCTTAGACCCACTAATACTCAACATGATGATATACATGAAATCAAGGTTGACGAACACTCTATCTTAACTCATATAGTCAGATCTATAAAGTTGATGATAATTGATAAGAGGATGTACTTCTGAAAATACATTTAACAACAACGTTTTTCTATAAGTATGATCGAAACCATTGTCATTTAACATAAAAACTAAAAACAATGGTCCAACTCTAAAATACGACATAGTCGAACTGACAGAGACACTCTATACGACTATAACTTACTTTGCTTTGGAAAATAATTGATTGACATACTAATGCTAAGAAATGAACATTATGAACTATGTTTTTTTTTTTTGGCCGCTTCGAGAACCGGTGGTAAGATGAATTTCCTCTGGGGCCGTCTTCGCACAGGGCCACTCACCCAGAGGCCCAACAAGCCCCAAACCCCCCTCCCTCCAACAATATTGAAATTTTTGCTTCCACCAAGATTTGAACTTTGGTCTCCCATGTGGGAGATAGGAAGTCATGCCATTGGACCCAAGGGTCGTTGGTACATTATGAATTATATTGAACATATTAAACTATCGTTAATTTGAGCATGAAAACACAAAAAAATACCTGCAAATTTCAGGAATATCATTAGGATGAACAGGAATAGGACCCAACCTAGCTTGTAAAGTATCTCGCCAGCTTGCAGCTTTTGAATGAAACAAGTCATAATTCGAGTGAAACCCAACTCCTTTACTGCCAGTTATGGATTCCCGTCCATAGTTTCGGATCTTCTCCTCTGCAGGGAGCTCATGAAAGGCCTTGACCGCCTCAACGAGGCGGTCAAGCAGTGAAACAGGGACCCCATGGTTGATCACCTGAAAAAACCCGAACTTAGCTGAGGCATCTCGGAGTTGGTCCACCACCTCCGAATGCGTGCTCGACAAGTCGATCACGGGTATAAGGTGATCGTAGCTATCAAGGTGGTGAGATTCGAGCTCGAAAAGGGTGTTGAGTGGGTGGTGGAAGATGCTAGGAATGTGAGTTATGCCTGAGTCAACTAGGCCTTTAACACCGAGTTTGGTGTTGTCGAAATCTTCCACCTCTTTACGTCGGTCATATTCTGAATTTATTGGTTGTTTGCTGTTCATTTTTTCTATTTGTGGAATATGTTCTTGATTAGTTGATTTAGTGTTAGGGTGTAGGGGGTACTTTGGATTCTATATAGTTGATTTAATTGAAAGTAACTTTTTGAAATGGTACTTGATTGTCAATATTCATGATGCTTTGATTATGTATTGACGTTGATATTTATGATAGTTATAATGTAATTAGCACATGGTGCTAAATTGTGGGGTAACGTAATTCAATGATGTTGAGATTATAAAAAAGAAAAGGTAATTAAGATTGCGTCTAACTTCCATCTTGCTGCATCGGCATAAGTACGTACTTTCTACGGGAAAAAAGATTTATGGCACTCAACAATGAGCACTTATATTCCCATATCAAAATATCATATATTGGACAAATTGTCCAATATTATGGCATTTATGTAATTTTTATGACAAAAATAATATTAAAAAATTATAAATTATAAAAAAAAATTATTTTTTTCATATATTTTTATTTAGGGTTTGTTACTTGAAATCTAGTTGATATATTATATGACTAGTACATCATAATTCATATCTCGAAACCATTTTATTATATCGATTGACTACTGTATCATATCTTCGCTACATCTTATCATATCAAGTAAATGTTATATTATATTGTATTAAATCAAGTTGCTAGTAAAATTACAAAAAGGTCATGATATGGGACAAGTTGTCCAATATCGAATATGAGGGAATACTTTCTCCTCAACAATACTTAAATGGTTTGCACCAAAAAAGAAAAAACACTACTTAAATGGTTTGCACCAAAAAAGAAAAAACAATACTTAAATGGTTTGCACCAAAAAAGAAAAAAAAAACAATACTTAAATGGTGTTTTCTCTGATCCCCCTACCCCCTACAAAGAAAAAAGGGTGTTTCTCTTATTGTGTCTAGTTTGATTATAGATGAATAACATGGATTAAACTCAAATGCACGTAATGCGTGCTTCAAGTTAGAAAAACATGTACAATAGATATTGTATATTACAACATTACATTTTTCAACAATAAAAAAGAAATAAAGAGCATTTTAGGTATTTTAGGTGGAGATCAAGCTCCTCAAAAGTTGACTTGTATAATAAAGATAAACCTAAGTTTAGAGGCAACATTTCTCAAATTGTTCATCAATTAAAGTTGACCGATCGAACATGAAAAAGAAATCCACTTGTTATAATTTCTCTGTTTCATATTTGACTTTTACACTATTCACACTTTCCTTTGATCATACTTTTTGAACTCTATACAAGACAAATGTTGTAATGCTCCTCATGATTGCTTTAAAGAGATTTAGCCGACTACTCATTCCAACAAGATGCATCTTTCTTTTAGGGAGCTTATTTTTTTAGTTACTCCACAGTTAAGCGTGCTTGGCTGGTCGTAGTCCAGGGATGGGTGACCTCCTGAGAAGTTTCTTAGGGTGCGCATGAGTGAGGACAAAATACGCCGGAAGAACTTGTGTTGGTTATTGAGGACAGTTGTTAGCCCTGGATGCGCATTGGTGATGATGACTCGACTCCGTATGGGTCGGGTGTTACAAATAGTATCAGAGCAACCCTGCCACCGTGTGCTGATCGTGTGGATAATTAATCCAAGTTTAGCCGCCTAGTGGGGGGGAGATTCTGGGGTTATATATCACCGACTGCGGTCGAATATGTGATTATTTTCCAGGTTGGGGGGACCCACAGGTCGTTGTGGTCGGATATGTGGAGTCCTCAAGCGCAACGAGGACGTTGATGTCCTCAAGTGGGGGGGTAAGTAATACCCTCATGATTACTTTAGAGAAATTTAGCAGGCTATTAAGGTGCGTATGAGTGACGACAAAATGCGCCGGAAATACTTGTGTTGGTTATTGAGGACAGTTGTTGGCCCTAGATGATTTTGTTAGATATGTCTCGACATATACTTACAAAATATCAACTTTTCATAATATTTATTTATTGGGATTAGAGATATTACTTATTAAAGTTATGCATTGGTTATCGTGCCTAGAAAATATCTGAAGTAATTTGAAACAGAGGAAATAATTTTTTGTATCATGGTAGTTTATTAGGAGTGAACAAACCTTTTAAGTAAAGTGATGAAAAGCGCCCAACAGAAATGGATCTAGTCAACCCAACTCAACTATAAAAGTAATGATTCTTGAGAGCAAGTAGAAAGAGTAAGGACAATCCCGACCCTCAAAGGGAGTGCAGTGAGAGAAACTCCCCAAAAAGACCCTGATAACCCCCCATAACCGCCATCATGGCAGATAGGTCGTGCCTCCAGACTGTGGTCCCTGGTCAGACATTCCCATTGGAAGCCATAAATGCCAAGGTTCAGCCATTATTCACCATTAATGCTCCCAACCCCCCTCCATGTATTAAAGCCTTAACTTTCAAGGAAAGCCTGGTAGTTAATGCTAACCAAAGTAGCCTTCGGGCTATTGTTTCGGAAGTTATCACTAGTGGAAAAATAAGGAAGGGCTGCGGTCAAAACAGCCCTAAGGGCTGCGTTTTTGGCCAGCAGCCCTTTCCATAGCAGCCCTTCAATAGATAAGAAACAACCCTAAGCTTGAAGGGCTGCGTTTTCGGCATAAACCGCAGCCCTTCTTTAAATGAAGGGCTGCGGTTTTAAGCCTAAACCGCAGCCCTTTTTAAGTGAAGGGTGCGGTTTAGGCTTAAAACCTGAGCCCTTCAAATTCAAATTTTTTTTTTTAAAAATAAATTAAATTTGCCCACCCCCCGCCCCACCCCCGCACCCCCCCAGACACCCCCACTCCCCGCCCACCCCCCCCGGCCAAGACACCCCCGCCCACCCCAAAGACCCCCCACCCCCGCCCACCCCACCTGCCCCAAAGACACCCCCGCCCAACGCCCGGACCCCCCACCCCCACCCCCGCCCACCCCCGCCCGCTCCCGGCCCAAGACACACCCCCGCCCACCCCAAAGACCCCCCACCCCCCCTACCCACCCCCTACCCGGCCCAAGCCCAAGACACCCCCGCCTACCCCAAGCACCCCCCCCCCCGCCCACCCCTGCCCGCCCCAAGACACCCCGCCCACCCCAAAGCCCCCCCCACCCCCGCCCACCCCCCGGCCCCCCACCCCCGCGCCCCCGCACCCCCACCCCTGCCCCACACCCGCCCACCCCCGCACTCCCCCCTACCCCCTACCCCCGGCCCGCCCTGACCCACCCCAGCCCCACCCCCCTTCACTCCCCCGCACCTCCACCCCACCCCACCCTCTCGCCACCTCCTCCACCCATTCTTTGCCCAGCCACCCCAAAGACCCAACCGGCCCATAGCCCAGCCCATGCCAGCCCACCATGGCGCGGCCCCACCCCACCCCACCCCCAAAACCTCCCTTCGACACAAAAAAAAACCGATCAAATTGCAATAATATATAACAAGTTTTTGAACGTAATAATTAACTTTAAATATGTATATATTTAATAATGTAAAAAGTGTATATAGAATTGATACAAACTAGTAGATGTATCATAAGCAATCATCACAAATGTGGGACGCCAACTTATCCCGAACTTCATGTAATTCGTCTGTGGTGAAGGCCCTCAAACGTGGTGTGTTATTCATATAAACCTTGCAAAACAACCAAGGAATAAACACATAATATAAGAATTCAATCATTTACCGTAGTTAGTAGTTCAAAAAATGACATATACCTTCCCGAAATTCAATCAAAAACAAATGCAAGCCTAAAACTCTACACACTAGTTATATTATACCTTATATTATCATATTCAAAAAGAAAATGGAGTTAAATGACTCGAGAAACATGAATTGGAGGCGAAAAGGCAAAAATAGGGTTAAAATCACATTTATGTTCCCGATATACAACCAACAACAAATGCAAGCCTAAGAATCTACATAATAGTTACATTATACCTCATATTATCATGTTCAAAATGAAATTGGGGTTAAATGAAGCGATAATACGAATTGGACGCGAAAAGGCAAAAATAGGACTAAAATGCCCTTTTCGTTCCCAAAATTCAACCTACAACAATTGCAAACCTAAAAATCTACACAATAGTTACATTATGCCTCATATTATCATGTTCAAAATGCATTTGGGGTTAAATGACTCGATAAGTACGATTTGGAAGCGAAAAGGCAAAACTAGGCCTAAAATGACCTTTTCGTTCCCGAAATGCAACCAACAACAAATGAAAGCCTAAAACTCTACACAATAGGTACATTATACCTCATATAATCATGTTAAAAAAGAATTACAAATTGGAGAAATTACACAGACCTGAGTTTATGTCTCATGATTTATTGACCTTCCGCCGTTTCTTAGTATCCTCAAGTACATGTATCCCTTCCGTGTGATCTACACGCATATAGTTCTCCGACATATTCACATCATCTTCCACACTATTTTCAGGATAGGTAAAAGGGGGGAGGTCCTCAAATGCATCATATTCTTCCTCATTATCAACATCACCAATACCGAGGATACTCCTTTTACCAGGTACAACAATTGACCACTTATTATCAGCAGGATCAGTTACAAAAAATACTTGCTTAACTTGTGATACAATTACAAATGGCTCCTCAGTTTCACGTAGACGACTAAGGTCAACAAGAGTGAATCCGCAAGGATCATCTTTTCTTACGCAACGCCGATTATCGTCAACCCACTTGCAACACAAGAGGCAAATTAAATATTAAAAGTACAGTAGTCCAGCTCCCAAATTTCTTCTATTCGCCCATAATAATTGCTTTCAGCATGTACAGGCGACTTATCCTTCGAGCTTGCGTATTGTGTAGATGACGCCACAAGTGAAACACCACTATTTTGTTGCGATGTTGACTTCAGATCTTGACGTTCAGTCCAATACGTATACCCATTAATATCATAACCCTCATAAGAGCGTACAGCTTCACGAGGACCAAATGCTAACCACTTGACTGTTTCAGGAACACTTTCATCCAAATCATTCACTACTCGTTTATGAAACCAATCAATGAAAGTCTTGTTATGCATTTGCGTCAATGCCCTAACTCCTTTTTCAGGATTGCTAACACGTAATTCCTCCATATGTTCATTTAAATAAGTATGGACAGCTGCTACGTGATGCAATACAAATAAGTGAGCTTGTTTACGCTTTTCTACGGAAGGTGTGATCAATTTTGAACCAATTGTGCCCTTGCCCTCAAGTCTGCCCTCGTGTCGGGATGTCGGAAGTCCAACAGGATCAACACTAGCAAAATACTCAGCCACAAAATTACTTGATCTCTTCACCCACAACCCCTTGAATTATACTACCTTCTGGTTGTGCAGGATTCCGAACTTTATCCTTCAAAGTGCCCGTATATCTCTCAAAAGGATAGCACCACCTCAAAAACACTGGACCACACAGCTTAATTTCTCGAACTAGATGGACAATGAGATGGACCATAATGTCAAAGAATGCGGAAGGGAAAAACATCTCAAATTTGCATAGAGTTTCAACTACTCTGGCCTGCAAGGAATCGAGGGTCGACGGTTCTAGGACTTTGCTGCATATTGTATGGAAAAATGAACAAAGTTCTGTAATGGTGTGCCTCACATGCTTTGGAAGAATCCCACGAATTGCAATCGGTAAGAATACTTGCATCATGACATGACAATCGTGAGATTTCATACTCGATAACTTCAACTCACCATTTAAGGTAACAAACCGCTTCATATTCGATGAGTAGCCAGTTGGGACCTTAATGCCATACGATGACTCGCAAAAAATCCGTTTCTCTGCACGTGACATCGTGTAGCAAGCTGGTGGCAAATAATTCTTCTCCGAATCCTCCACCTTCTTTTTACTTTTCTGAGTTTCATCATCAACCCTTTCCTCCACTACTTTCTTCTTCCTTCCGTCCCTTTTCTGAGCCCACAACTCTGGTCGAAGCCCCTGTTTTTCCAAGTAAAGTCGTGACGCCTTAACATCTTTTGTCTTGCCCGGAATATTCATAAGTGTCGCAAGAATAGCTTCACAAACATTCTTCTCTATGTGCATGACATCCAAACAATGTCTGACCTTTAGATCTTTCCAATATGGGAGTTTCCAAAAAATGGACTCCTTTTTCCATAATCCCGTAGGTCGATCAACCTCACTAGCAGGTTTACCAAAGATTGTTTCAATGCCTTTCACCTGATTATAAACTTCAGTACCAGTTAATGGTCTATGAGCAACTTCTTCTTCAACCGTCCCATCGAATGCCTTCTTCTTAAACCGATAGGGATGGTCGCGTCTGAGGAGCCTTCGTGTGCGCATATACACATGTTTGCATCCCTTAAGGTGTGTAGATTTCATGTCATCTATACAAATCGGGCAGGGTTGTTTTCCTCTCGTCTTATACCCAGATAAGTTCCCATAAGCTGGATAATCGTTCATAGTACAAAAAAGCATGGCACGCAGAGTGAACATCTCATTAGCATACGCATCAAATACTAACACTCCTTCGTTCCACATCTTACGTAAACCTTCAACAAGCGGCTGGAGGTATACATCAATGTCATTTCCAGGTTGTTTGGGCCCCGATATAAGAAGCGACAGCATCATGTACTTGCGTTTCATGCACAACCAAGGAGGCAAGTTATAAACCACTAAGACTACTGGCCATGTACTATGCTGCGAACTGAGATTGCCAAAAAGGTTCATGCCATCCGTACATAATCCAAGCCTCAAATTCCTATCCTCATTACCAAATGCCTTATGCACCCTGTTGATACTTTTCCACTCGGGCGAATCATCAGGATGCTTGAAAGCACCGTCTTTCTTCCTACGATCTGCATGCCACCTCAAATTCTTCGTATCTCCTTTAATTGAGAACATGCGCTTAAATCTAGGTATTATGGGTAAATACCACAACACCTTAGCTGGTGGTCCTTCACTATCTCCATCTCCTTCACGCTTGTACCTCGACAATCCACAACGTGGACACTCATGTAAATGCTCATACTCATTACGATAAAGCACACAATCGTTAGGACAAGCATGTATCCGCTCGTACTCTAAACCGAAAGGACACATCAGTTTCTTCGCATAATAGTACGACTTTGGCAGTTCATTTTCATCAGGGAGCATATCAGCTAAAACTTCCAACAACGATGTGAAACTAGAGTCCGTCCAACCAGCTTTCGACTTAATGTTGAACAGTGTTATCACCGTGGAAAGTTTGGTGTACTTTGTACAACCTGGATACAACGGCTTTTCAGCAGCCTCAGACATAGACTCAAAAATACGAGGTCATTTACACGACTGATCTTCAACCTCGTGTATCATCTCGTCTACCCGATCCCTATCATCAACTCATCATCCAAATTTTCATCCCTGAACTCATCATCCAAATTCTCATCCTTCTTTTCTTCACATACATTGTTCATTACTCTAGAGCTTCCTTTATACTTCCCCTGCTCACCATGCCAAACCCATACGTGGTATTGAGGCCTAAACCCACAGCGAAAGACATGCTCCCTAACCACATGTATACTACTAACCTTGCTCACATTTCTACAATCGAAACAAGGACAATAAAAGTCGACTGCTCCAGAGGATGCTTGATATTGTAATGCAGTTGTACAGAATTCCGAGACCCCTTTCACAAACTCAATCGATTTACGACTACCATACATCCAAGTACGATCCATCTCATTCAAAGAAGACCTCTAATAATTAAACACAACCATTCATTATAATGCATCAATCATTATTTAAGTACATACACTCACATATTCAAATCACACACGTATAGAGCAATCTAAGATAGTGACATGTTCAATTGTATGCATGCAGCCGAAGGTCCTTATCACTCCAACCTAACCCACTAATCTCACTAGTGAATATATGCCAACTTTTCAATTCTAAGGAAAATCCGGCAGCATTTCCCAACAGTTCTCCAAGTACACAATATAGATAATTGCTTATCTACATATGTACCCAGAGAACAATGTAGAGAAACGATGAGCCAAGAATTTCCTCATAATTGAAAAGAAGACACACATTCACCACCTAAGTGAGATCAAACGTCCAAGAACAGTCCCAAACCGGGGACTATTCAAGACTTACTCCTAATGAGTAAGTCTTGAACGGGTATCTAGGTATATGATGACAATTCAAACAACTTGTAGATTTCATAGCTAAATTACATTGCGTTTTCATACAATCTCATATCAAGAAATATACATACATTATAAGAAATACATATATATATCAATAAATTATCATAACTTAATCAAATTGAATCACATGACAACTTTGTCTCATCAACAATTAAATCAAACAAAAAAGACAACGAAATTAAACTAGTTACCTCTTAACACCAATGATAAGCAATGAAGAGAGAAGAGATAGTTGGAACTTTATTTGCCTTCCTACGCCTCTTCTTCCTACAATTAACAAAACCCACATTGCACATTAATCATTTAATTCAATTAAGAAAAACAAAACTAACTTAAAAACAAGATTAATTCATACTTAACTAAGCAAAAAATTAGCTAAACCCAAGAGCAATGAAGAAAGAGTAGGGCAGTGGTGGTGGTAGTTGTTGCTGCCGCTTGTGGGTGGTGGCGCTGCGTAGTGGTGGAGGAGCTCCACACCCTAAACCCACTCAAATGGTGGAGAAGAGAAGTAAAGAGAAGAAAGAGAAGGGTTGTGGTGGGTGGTGCGCACTAAGTTGGTGGTGAATGGAGCAGAAAATGAAGCAATGTGGGTGCTCCGGCGATGGGTTGGTGCTCCGGTGATGGGGCGTTAGGGTTAATGTGCGAGTGAGTGAGAGGGAGGGAGGGGTTTTTCGCTCGTCAAATGCGTCTAAGGGAGGGAAATTTGGAAAAGTGGGATGCTACTGTGTGTATGTGCGCGCAAAACTCGAAATGTGGGATGGGATGTGAAGGGCTGCGGTTAGTCCAGAATACGCAGCCCTTCGTGTATGAAGGGCTGCGGTTTTTAGGCTAACCGCAGCCCTTCACTAATAGGGCTGCGTTTTCTGATTAACCGCATCCCTTCACTGAAAGGGCTGCGGTTTCCTTGAAAACCGCAGCCCTTCATACTCGAAGGACTGCGTTTTCCAAAAAACGCAGCCCTTCCAGCGCAGCCCTTCCTTTTTTTCCCCTAGTGTATCATTCCCCAAAACCTGAATTTACCTTATGGCACTACTCTCCCTACTCAGGCCGAGAAAGGTGATAGGCTGTCGTACACCTGTCAAAAATAATTCCTGCAAAACCTTCTAACAATGTAGTAGGGTAAGTAGGGTCGAATCCACAGAGAGATGGTTGTTTTAATCTAGCTTCTAATGCATGGAGAAACTAAACAAGATCGGGAATAATGAATTAAAGTTCTAAACTAATCAAACTACGAAAATCAAGCTAAAAAGGATCTAGGGCAATGGTTCACCATGTTCATAACTATAATCTATCAAAATATTATCAATTATTCAATTAATCAGATATCTAGAGCACATGTTAATCCTACGGTCGGGCATTAACGCTCTCAAATCAACATATGCCAGTACGGTCGCTCAACATAATCAGATTTGCTAATTGTAGGTAAGCCTCTAAAGAGTACTATCTCTCGATCTATGACTCAATATTAGCAATATTTAATCAGACAATTGATCAGATTGCAAGATTAACAATAAAAAACACTAATCAATTAGAGATATCAATAACTAATCAAACCATTAATAAAAATCAATCAAGAATCATAGCATATAAACATGGATTCCCAAACCCTAGAATATAAACTACTCAATCATGAAATAAATACAGAAATTTAAATCTACAAAGAAAAGCATGATCAAAGAAATCAATGAAAGAAAAGAGATGAAATTTATAAACTCATGAATTAATGAAGAAAAGAGAAACTAGGGTTTGCCATGAAAAACTAGAGAGAAAATGAAGAAGGAAACTAAAGCTAAACCTAAGAATACAAAATATAATGTCAGAAAAAAAAGAAGAGGTTCCTTTGGGGAGAGAGAGAAGACTTATTTATAGTTTTTACAAAACCGGCTAAAAAAGGCAAATAAACCCGTCTCGAGAAACCGCCCGGTTGACCGGGCGAAATCCGCCCGGTCGGGCGACGGTGATTGAGGAACTACGACAGAAAAGCAAATTCGCCCGGTCAACCGGGCGAGTCCGCCCGGTCGGGCGCGCAAGCGATTTTGGCTCCTTTCTCGCCCGGTTGACCGGGCTAACATGCCTTGGACTCTGAAGAAAATTTCATTTCGCCCGGTCGGGCAAAACCGCCCGGTCGACCGGGCGGGAAAACTGCGATTTTGCGTCAACTTGCGAAGGCTGTATCTCTCAAACTAGAAGTCCATTTGGGGCGTGTAACCTATCGTTGGAAAGCCCTTCAAGTCTAGTTTCCAACCCAACTGGAATTTCTTGATTCGGAGAAGCACATCAAAAGTTATGATCAGAAGAGTATACATGACTCCTTTTTCACATTTCTTCTAATGATTTTCCGCTTCGTTTTCGCTCAATCTCGTACTAAGACGTATCCATACTATCCTTATGCATCGTAGCTTATTTCCAACTGCTCCTAATCCTCAAGCTCAGCTAAATATACTCCAAATACGTTCTCATTACCTGAAATTCATCAAAAACAAGAAAACATACCGAATAGGAGTAGAATAACATAACTTAAGAATATGATGCAATAATGAACCTAAATATGAATCTAAATGCTCTAAAATGCAACCTAAATGCACCTTAAAACTATATATAAATATGACTTATCAAACTCCCCCAAGCTAAACCATTGCTTGTCCCCAAGCAATAAGACATAAACATTGGAAAAGAAAGACGACCTACAATATAGGACTCCAACGGGGCTAAACACTCAAGCGAAAACACAAGAGATATAATCACTACACAAACCAAGCATCGAAACAATCTCGAGCAAAGCCGCATAGCATGTCATGTATTGCAATCGACTCTCCAATCATACCACATACCATCTCTCCCAAACCGGATTTAACCAAACCGCAGGACCTCACTATAGTCATGTGCGCTCAAATCTCTCATGTGTTTAAAGGATAAATGATGACACTCAACCTAAAACAAGTCGACTCAGATGAAACATATACTCTTTAACTTTGACTTTTTGACTCACTTAATACTCAACAATACAATACACAATGATCAAGAGGACTTTTAAGGGTTGCAATGGGGCTGAGGTTAAAGGTATGGAATAATTTGGGAATTGTGGTGGAAAAACCAAGAAGGGGGAGCATTATATAACTGAAAACATGACCAAGAAAGGTACAACAACTTCGTGCAACAACCAACAATCTCCAAATATAATCAACAACCTTTTTCACTCGAGAAATTCAATCATAACCCTTTTTATTTCACTTTATTCATAACTTTTTTTTTTTTTTACTTCTTTTTCATTTCATTTTTCACTTTTTTTTTGTGTTTCTTTTTTGAACTTTCATTTCAATTTCCAAGCTCACTAAACATATTTTTCCATCCATCTAAACCACAACTAGAGCACCTCAATTCAATACAAACCAAACCGAAACTAATACTCGCTCCCCCAAGCTAGGCTTGGGACTAATATTAAATGAGGCCAATGGCTTGTAATGTAGGTAGCAATCAAACATAGTCGTAAAGGCTCGGCGGGGCTAGAGGAAAGATAATATGAAAACAAGAATAACTCTGGAGCTAAGATCATTAAATATAATGCCTCAATCATATCAAAATGTATGCACTATCAAATATCAAAGAGTACCAAGTCAAAATCAAGATCAATTAATGCGACAACTAAGGAACTAATCACACATGAAAGAAACATAACTGACACAGATACGTCAGTTTATAGGCACAAAAGCTCACTTAGTTTAAGGTGTCTGCACAATAAAGTTAAATCAAGCCGAGAGAGATCAATCAATCTTACCACAAACAATCAATTGCGAAACAATCGTGCTATGAAGAATTATGAACAAGATGAATTATGCTTAGGAATTGTAGTAAAATATCGCAAGGTTCTCAATAAGTGCTAGCAATAGTCCCATAGATGCAACTAAAATGACATGAAATCTAATATGAGATGAAATATGCCAATGCAACTACGAAAGCAATACAATGTTTTTGGTTACACGTAAACTCCCACTCCTAGTGAGCGGTACAAACCGTGCAACATCCTACGAAAGCAATGAAAAAAACTACTCTAAATGCAACTAACATGCGCTAAGTAATGATGACAAACATCCTCCCCCAAGTTGAATGACACATTGTCCTCAATGTGAACAAAGAGGAATTAAATGAGGGAGAGGTACAACTTACAAAAGGGGTGGGTAATCAAGGGAGTGTCAAAAGTATCGACACCTCCACCACAATCGATAGCTGTAATAAGGCGAAGTGAACTTAGCCAAAAATTGGCTATGTTTGTACCTAGCAAAAGACTTCATCACACATTAGCAAAGTTAGTCAAAAAAAAAAAAAAAAAAAAAAAAAAATGAACAAAGTCGGGTTGCCTCCCGATAAGCGCTGATTTAAAGTCTTGCATGACCGTTTAAGACTAGTAGATCACTCATAATAGTTCAATGCTCTAAGAAGCTTATCATATGTTCCTGCAAACATCTCAGAGCATATTATATAAGAGTGGAAAGGAAAAATGAAAAAAATTAGTACTAAAAAAATACTAAAACTACAAAAGAAAAATCAAAGGAAAAATTATATTTACAAGAAGAAGAAAAAGAAAAATTGTTAGTCTTTTTACATGACTCAAAAGAAGGAAAAGACACTAATTGTACATTATTTACATTATCATGAGAGTCATTCAAAAGGGGAGAAAGAAGGAACGAAGGAGGATATAATAAAGGGGAAGAAGGAATAAGATCAAGTTTTTTAGAGAAAGGAACATGAGACTCAAAAACGGTATCAGATGAAACCGACAAAGACGCATGCATTATCTCACTCTCAACTTTAGACCCATATGCAGACGAAAATTTTATCGAAAAAGTGTCAGACAATTCACTCTCAACTATAGGTTCGTCAACATAGAGACACTCACTACCAACTTCACCAATTACACCCTTACCTTCTATCAAATTATCATGAGTCAAATCAATACCTTTCTCCTCCGAAGTATAATTCTCAACACCAAAATCATCATCATCAAGCATAACCTGTTGATTAGTAGATTGTTGCACAACAAGTAATTCAATAGATTTCGCTATGTTTTGATAATCATGAGCTAATTCATTTAAATCTTCATGCTGTTTAACCATATACTCTTTCATCATGTTAAATAGTTCTGGCGCTCCGATGTTTCGGGTTGAAAATAATTATTCACTTCAGGTTGATAACATTGAGTATAATCAGGCACATAAGACTCATTAGGGTAATGAGAATATTCATAGGCATTCATGCACAGATTTTGTGATTTTTGACAATCATATGATGCATCATAAACATAATCATTCGCATTATTATACCCAAAATAATCATATTGCCTTTGATAATTCGAAAAAACATCCCCCTCTGAACTAAAATTATACGACTCCATAACACACTAAAACAGTGAGGAAAACAAAGAAAAAAAGTATTCACAAAAAGAATGAAAGGAAAAAAATATATAGTTTAGTATCACCAACAATAAAAACAAAATAAAAACAATACCGTCTCCCTACACGGGCCAAAATTTGATAGGCGTCGTACACTGTCAAAAATAATTCCGCAAAACCTTCTAACAATGTAGTAGGGTAAGTAGGGTCGAATCCACGAGAGAGATGGTTGTTTTAATCTAGCTTCTAATGCATGGAGAAACTAAACAAGATCGGGAATAATGAATTAAAGTTCTAAACTAATCAAACTACGAAAATCAAGCTAAAAAGGATCTAGGGCAATGGTTCACCATGTTCATAACTATAATCTATCAAAATATTATCAATTATTCAATTAATCAGATATCTAGAGCACATGTTAATCCTACGGTCGGGCATTAACGCTCTCAAATCAACATATGCCAGTACGGTCGCTCAACATAATCAGATTTGCTAATTGTAGGTAAGCCTCTAAAGAGTACTATCTCTCGATCTATGACTCAATATTAGCAATATTTAATCAGACAATTGATCAGATTGCAAGATTAACAATAAAAAACACTAATCAATTAGAGATATCAATAACTAATCAAACCATTAATAAAAATCAATCAAGAATCATAGCATATAAACATGGATTCCCAAACCCTAGAATATAAACTACTCAATCATGAAATAAATACAGAAATTTAAATCTACAAAGAAAAGCATGATCAAAGAAATCAATGAAAGAAAAGAGATGAAATTTATAAACTCATGAATTAATGAAGAAAAGAGAAACTAGGGTTTGCCATGAAAAACTAGAGAGAAAATGAAGAAGGAAACTAAAGCTAAACCTAAGAATACAAAATATAATGTCAGAAAAAAAAGAAGAGGTTCCTTTGGGGAGAGAGAGAAGACTTATTTATAGTTTTTACAAAACCGGCTAAAAAGGCAAATAAACCCGTCTCGAGAAACCGCCCGGTTGACCGGGCGAAATCCGCCCGGTCGGGCGACGGTGATTGAGGAACTACGACAGAAAAGCAAATTCGCCCGGTCAACCGGGCGAGTCCGCCCGGTCGGGCGCGCAAGCGATTTTGGCTCCTTTCTCGCCCGGTTGACCGGGCTAACATGCCTTGGACTCTGAAGAAAATTTCATTTCGCCCGGTCGGGCAAAACCGCCCGGTCGACCGGGCGGGAAAACTGCGATTTTGCGTCAACTTGCGAAGGCTGTATCTCTCAAACTAGAAGTCCATTTGGGGCGTGTAACCTATCGTTGGAAAGCCCTTCAAGTCTAGTTTCCAACCCAACTGGAATTTCTTGATTCGGAGAAGCACATCAAAAGTTATGATCAGAAGAGTATACATGACTCCTTTTTCACATTTCTTCTAATGATTTTCCGCTTCGTTTTCGCTCAATCTCGTACTAAGACGTATCCATACTATCCTTATGCATCGTAGCTTATTTCCAACTGCTCCTAATCCTCAAGCTCAGCTAAATATACTCCAAATACGTTCTCATTACCTGAAATTCATCAAAAACAAGAAAACATACCGAATAGGAGTAGAATAACATAACTTAAGAATATGATGCAATAATGAACCTAAATATGAATCTAAATGCTCTAAAATGCAACCTAAATGCACCTTAAAACTATATATAAATATGACTTATCAAAAGGTAGCCTCTTCATCTCGGTATCCAAGGATGAGTATGAAGATCTGGTTCAACCGTGGAAGACGGCCTTAATCTGTAAAGTCATTGGAAAGTCTTTCTCCAAGGATTTTCTTAGGGATGAGCTGAGGAAATTGTGGAAGACTCCCTCACCCATAAACCTAATTGCTCTTGGGATGGGATTTTACACAATAGTGTGCGATTCTCTCCAACAAAGAAGCAGAATTATGACAGAAGGTCCTTGGTTTATACTTGGTTACCATGTCTCAACCCAGTGTTGGGTCCCGGGATTCAAACCTTCCAAATCAGTCATGGAGAAAAACCCTGCCTGGGTAAGCCTGCCGGAATTACCCCTTGAATTCTTTAAAAAATCCATCCTAGAGAAAGTGGGCAATGCGTTCGGGGAAACAATCAAGATTGATGCAAACTCCCTGGAAGGGGATCGCCGGAGGTACGCCCAGATTTGCGTACTTACAACCAAGGATCATAAACCCCCAAAAGGGATATGGATTGGTTAGTGTTTCCAGGAGCTCGTCTTCAAAGAAGGTCCATGGTTTTGCAGCCTTTGCAATTCGTTTGGACACCCAGCCAAAACTTGCAAGGAAAGGGTGGAAGTGAAGAAACCGGTTACTCACGCACCGAAGAAAGATACGTCAACGCAATGGATAGTAGTGGAAAGGAAACAAAAGAAAATCTACACCAAAATCCAAAACCCCCCTTTTTCTCCTCAAGTCAACAATCACCCAGCCAAACACGGGGACCACAAAGAAAATGACTTGCCTTTGGGAAAGACGGTTGAGGAAAATTCCCAACCAACGAGGAAGGAGGAGCTTCCCAATGTTCCTAGGATGGAAATCAGTGGTCCCCACAAAAACCCTTTTGACATCCTGCAGCAAATCTTAGAAGATGAGAGTTTGATTTCTTTTCCAAGTAATTGTCCTACCTCCACTCCCCCCCTACTTCACCCCCAGTCCCATCCATAGCACCCCTACCCTCTGAAAATTGTGGAGCTCAAGAACCCTCCATGCCTTGTCAGCCCTCACCTGTTGCCCCCCATAAGGAGGTCTGGGGAAGCAATATAAATCAAGTAAACGGCTCAATTGATAACCCACAAAAATATCCCCCTCGAAAAAACATGAACCCAGAAATGCCAGTTGTGATAACATGTCCATCCCCTCCCCCCCTTTCACCACCCTCCCCGGAACCGATGTCACCGTCACCCCCGAGAGTCACAAGGTACAGAATACTGGAAAAATTCACTTCACCAGACCAGTCTTACCCCCTGAAGCCCGATTTCAACATAGGGTATGTCGATTACATGAAGAAAGACGAGGAGGGAGAGGGGTGGATGGATTTTCCACTGGAGGAAGTCAAAATGATCATCCTTCGCCCGAAGTGTGCGGGAAACTTGGAGGAGAAACTCCATATGTACCTGAACAGCGAATTGTTGGTGGAAGTGCACTTCCCCTAGTATTAGGACACCAGCCACCTTCCCCACACCATGCGGATTTTCCTGCGGTGGTTCCTTCAAAACAAAGCGGGGTCCGAATTCGAGGAGAGGAGTTTGCTTCAAAACTTAGGGCCGTGGTTGGATCCGACACCCTTAATCCCCCACCAACGCCCCATGTTTCTCATTCAGAACATTCCCCTCAGAGCAACGGTGATCAGCAACTCCAATGCCCTTCTGTTGACCGAAGTAAAAGGGGGGGGGACGAAGCAACTGGAAGTCTTTGTGAATTGGGCAGGGGAAAGAGGCAAAAGAAGCCAGCGGCGGTGCGAGTTCTCCTTACGTCCTCTGAGGAGATTTTGGATATGCCCGCTCAGCAGAAAGGATATAGACCCTCAGGAGAAGAGGAAGAGGAAGAGGAGATAGTGCGAACTCTAAATCGCATTCCTCCACTCCCATTTGATATGTCGATTCTGTACTGGAATACTAGAGGGATCGGCCGTACCTCATTCAAGCCGAATTTCCATAGCCTAGTCAACCACCATAACCCCGATCTCGTTATTTTGTCCGAAACCCATTCTTGCCGTGAGAAAACTGAGTACATTATGAGAGATATTGGCTTTGAACCTTGGCATCTTCAACCTCCGGTGGGTCTGTCTGGCGGTATCTTGGTAATGTGGAAGGATGCTCGCATAAACTTCCATGTTCTGGCCGAGAACAAACAGGGGGTCCATGGTCTTGTTGAGGTATGCAATTCCCCCTCCCCCTCAAATTTTATTATTTCAGCTATTTACGCCAGTACCTTTTATAGTAGTAGAATTTGCTTATGGAAAGATTTAAAAAACATTGCTAAATTTATTCACCTGCCTTGTGTCGCTTTGGGCGACTTCAATGAAGTTACTCACCAGTCGGAAAAGCTTGGTGGCAGACCTGTAAAGCAAAATCGGTGCCAAAATTATCTTCAATCTATGAATGCCTGCAATCTTATGGACCTACGATTTAATGGTCTCAGGTTCACTTGGACCAACCGTAGGCGTACAAACCCTATCAATGAAAGGCTTGATAGGGGATGGGGGAACGATGATTGGTACAAGATCTTTCCAAATTCGAGACTGTGGCATCTTCCCAGAATCACGTCGGACCATAGCCCGATTTTACTTAAGCTTCATGAAACTCCCCCGACTCAAGGGCTGAAGCCCTTTCGTTTCGAGCCCATGTGGCTCCTTCATGAAAATTTCACTCCTACCTTGGCTTGTGAGTGGCCGAAGGGGGGTCCCTTTCTTAATAATAGCTTGAACCATATGAGTCAGGTGCTTAGGGCGTGGAATGAGGATGTTTTTGGCCATGTCGCCCGTAGGAGAAATCGAGCCCTAGCTAGGTTAAAGGGTACTCAAACCTTTCTTGAGTCTCACCCTACCTCTAAGTTCCATCAAGACCTTGAAACTGACCTTCAAATCGAGATTAGCCAAATTATGGATCAAGAAGATTACCTTTGGAGATCTAAAAGTAGAGCTAAATGGTCTTCCCTTGGGGAGCGTAACACAAGCTTCTTCCATAGGAGTGTCGTTATTGAGAAAAGTAAGAATCGCATCCTCAGTCTTACTAATTCAGTGGGAGAATCCCTTTTGGCCCCTGCTGACATTGCCAATCATGTTATCTCCTTCTTCGCCGATTAATATAAATCTGGGAGGTCGGAGTGCATTAGAAGGGAAGTCGAATCTAATAACTCTGTGAGGATCGCTGGGGTTCCCTCGTGTGAGGAGGTTAGGAAAGCTTTCTTTGACATGAAAGGACTCAAAGCTCCTGGCCCGGATGGGTACCAACCAATCTTTTTCCAAAAGTGTTGGGATATTGTAGGTCCAAAAGTTTGCCAAAATTTACAACAGTGGTTCAGGGAGGGCAAAGCTCCACAAGACCTTTGCCAAGCCCTTATATGTCTCATCCCTAAGGTCCCTTCCCCCGAAACGGTGAGGCATCTTAGACCAATCAGTCTTTGCAATACACTGTTCAAAGCTGTTACCAAAATCCTGGTGAATCGCCTAAAGAACCTTATCCCTAATTAGATTTCACATAATCAGAATAGTTTCATTAAGGGTAGAGGGACCGAGGTTAACATGGTTGTTGCCTCGGAGGTACTGCACTCTATGCATAGTAAAAAGGGTAAGACGGGATGGTTTGCTCTCAAGGTGGACCTTGAAAAGGCTTATGATAGGTTTGAATGGGATTTCATCCGCCAAACACTGGCATTCTTTGACCTAGACTCTCATTCCATTGCTTTAATCATGAACTGCATAACACAAGCTTCCTCGGCCATTCTCATTAATGGGAGAAAATCTGAGTCCTTCAACCATTCGAGGGGGTTGAGACAAGGGGACCCCATGTCTCCGTATATTTTTAATCTGTGCATTGAGGCTCTTTCGTCTAAGATCCATTCAGCTTGCCACGATAAATCTTGGACCCCATTTTGGGTGGGCCGGAAAAAGGTTCCCATCTCCCATCTTCTCTTTGCCGATGATCTTTTGCTATTTGGGAGGGTAGATTAGAGTAAGTGCTTTCAGGTGAGGGATACCCTTCGAGCCTTTTGTGGGGAGTCGGGCCAAAAGATCAATGAGGAGAAAAGTCGCCTGATCTTCTCTCCCAACACTCAGCCTGCCTTAAGAGATATCTTCCAAGAAACTCTCAACATCAAAGAAAATGAGAACCTAGGAATGTATCTTGGTCTACCTCTTTTGCACAAGAGGCCGAAAAGGAGGGATGTGCAATTCCTGGTTGATAAGGTCAGACGTCGCCTTGCTTCATGGAAAACAAAGTTCATCTCCAAAGCAGGGAGGCTTTGTTTAATAACTGCCACTCTTGGAACTATGTCCTCTTATTACATGCAAACTAATCTCCTCCCAAAAGCTATTCTTAATGACCTTGACAAAATTTGTAGAGATTTCCTTTGGGGTTCTACGAATGAACAGAGGAAATTACATCTAGTTTCCAAAGACATTATTCATCGCCCAAAGTTCCAAGGGGGTCTAGGTATAAGAAACCATGGGCTTCTAAATGTAGCCTTCATGACCAAATTAGCTTGGAAATTGAGTCAGGGTCCGGATAATCTTGCCCAACGGTGCATTGAGTCTAGGTACATCCTCCCAGATTATGTTCTTAGCACGAAAAAAGGATCTCATGTTTGGAGAAGTATGAAACAAGGTTGGGAAGTGCTAGAGATGAGCAGTTTTTGGGTCTTAGGAAATGGGGAAAATATTTCCTTTTGGAATCATGACTGGTTAGGGGTTGGACCTATCAGATCTTATGTTATTGGGCCCCTTTCTCGCTATGACTCCGACGCTAGAGTTGCGAACTTTGTTAGGAGTGGTGAGTGGACTCTACCCTCAAACCTCCCTTCATTCATCCATAACCTAATTTCCAGTTTTACAATCCCGAATCCACAATTAAAAGATCAAATACCCACCCACCTTCTAACCCCAAAAGGTTTCTCGCTTGCTGCGGCCTATGAGGCGTGCACACCCACCCTTGAAAATCCCATCGAGCTAAAATGGCTTTGGAAGTGCAAGACCCTGCCCCGAATCAAGTTTTTCTTATGGCTGGTTATTTTGGATAGACTTCCTTGCTGCCTGCACTTGTTCAAATGTACAATCACCCACTCACCCTTTTGTTTCCAATGTATTAACCATGATGAAAATTCAATTCATGCAATTCTACATTGCCCTTACGCTAGCCAGGTCTGGGCCTATGGGCCTGGAGTGCACCCATTTACGGGAAGTGTCTTCGAGTGGTTGTACCAAAATATCACGGATAACACTAGATATAGAAATCTGCCCTAGGGAACGTGTTTCACGTTCATTTGTTTTGAAATCTGGAAATCGAGAAACATGTTCTACTTTAACGATTCCTTGAAAATCACTGCTCCTCAAGAAGTTTTCCATAAGGCTATGTTAAATGCTTCCTTTTTCTGGTCTAGTAATGCCCTCTTGGAGGTGAATCCAACGCAACCGAGTATCCCCCCTATCCTCAATCCTAGTCCTCATTGGGTCTCGTATTTTGTTAATGCCTCGTTTGTAAACTCTAGTAGTCCATCAGGAATTGCAGGTTTTTTCATTGATTATTCTAAGAAGTGGTTAACGGGTTTTGCAAAACAGGTCTTTGTTACTAACCCATTGTCTGCAGAACTTTTTAGCATCCAGGAGGCTCTCGATGTTGGGTGCAACATTGGGGCTGTTCGGATCCATATCTTCTCGGATTGTCAAACTGCGGTGGATATGCTTCTCAATGTTAATCAGCCTTTAACTATTCATTCACCGATGCTACATGTGTGTAGGGAGCTGCAGAGCAGGTTTGAGGAGGTAGTGTCGATTACTTTTGTTCCCCGGACTTCAAATCAGATTGCGGATATATTAGCTAAGGAGTGTAGACGTTTTTCCCATGATAGTTGTAATACTACGTTGTATCCCACTCCCCCTAGTTCTTGTATGGCCATGTGCGAATTGTTTAACATTGGTGTTGTTTAAATTAATGTAATAGTTACCTTGTTCACTAAAAAAAAAAAGTGATGCCTTTGATAAAATATAAACTTGTACCATGAAATCAAGCAATGCTTAAATGATTTATATTTGTATAATGTTTTAGATTTATTTATCTATTCATGATATAAAAATATAGAATATATGGAGCTCATTTGACAAAGAAAGTAAGAAACAAAATGTGCAATTTGTGATAATTTGAGATAAGTTAGCTTCTCAGAAGTTTTTTCGGAAACAAATTCCACAAAAGAAAATGCAGTATATTCTTAAAGCATTTGAAATAGGTAGGTAAAATAAAAGATAACAAGTTGTTAGCTTAGGTGATGATTTGGTTTATTGGATGTATATTAATATTGATTTAAGTGAAATAGAAATCTATTTTTTATGTATAGTTTGAGACTATGTTTAGGTGATTGTAGTTAGAGATTACGTGTTGTTTAGGAAAATCAGCTACAAAAATATGAAATAATATCACTTATATGTGCAAAATGATATCTCAGCCCAATCAGGCCTAGACACCTTAGCTTGAGGCCTGAGGGTGGGAAAAGGGTAAGAAAAACCCACCTTCAAAGTGCCTCTAGTGGGAACTTGAACCATAGCCTTATAGTCATGAGGTGCTTGTTCCATTACTAGACCAACCTTTACTTGATATAATAATAGGACAATTATCAGAAGTATTGGAATAAAAAGTTGCACCACTAATCCATTTATAAAAGAACACACTAGCTAGCTATATAAAACATAGTCGACGAGATATAGACTTAATTTTTGCTAAATTTTATGAAACTGAGTACACGACGTTTACTATCCCACTTTCACTTTTTTCCTTTTTCTCGTATTTTAACTATTTAAGATGATTTTTTATCGGATTCAACAAAAACGGGAGTTTAATCTACTCAACAAATTGCATAATTACTGTATAAAAAATACAACTATATAAAAGATTATATAAGAAAAAAGTATAGTAAAGAGTATGCATCCAATTCTATTGAATCTTGCAAAAAAGTAAGCTTATATGTCGTTGACAATGTTTTTTATAATTATATAAGTAACATAATCCAATTCTATTGAATCTTGCAAAAAAGTAAGCTTATATCTCGTTGACAATGTTTTTTATAATTAAATAAGTAAATAGATACTTCCTCCGTTCTAAAATAAGTGAAACACTTGGCTCAAAAAGCTCTCACATAAATGAGAGAAGTGTTTCACTTATTTTGAAACGGAGGAAGTATGTTTTTTATACCAATTTGGCTAATTGGAAAAAGAAGCATATCATATAACTTTTGAACGTTTTAAATCAATGAAATTACAAACAGACATTAATATCGAACAAGCCCTAAACTTTGAAGCTTCACTACTCTGAGATAATAAGCTTATAATGAGAGTTGTGTTGAGTTCGAATAGATTTAAGGAAAAGATACAGAATCAACGAAACTTTAAAAGACTCAATTGTAGATCAAAAGGGACGAACATTGAAATAAAATTGCTAGACCATATTTTTATTCATGTCATCCATAAGATGTGTTTAAAGAGGCCTAGCTACATTACATATCATAATCATTCTTAGCTTATTTCTTAACCTTTTCACACTTTATATTTTTCCTGAACTGCCTTAATCTCCTCCAACTTTTCATCTATGAAGGCATTAAAATCATCCAGCTCTTCTGGGCTGAGGTTGAGTTCCTCTATGCTCTTCCTTCCCCGCAACACTGAATTAAGCAGCATACTCATTTCCATCTGACGATTTTCCTTTT
Organism: Beta corolliflora; assembly: GCA_947648045.1. Taxonomy (NCBI): domain Eukaryota; kingdom Viridiplantae; phylum Streptophyta; class Magnoliopsida; order Caryophyllales; family Amaranthaceae; genus Beta; species Beta corolliflora. The sequence goes on from CANSZD010003522.1 coordinate 255,121, forward strand.
GTAATTTCTTAAGCTTTTCATCCATAATTTTATTTTTTTCTTCAGTGAACTCTTTTAGAATTTTGAGTATTTTCTCACTTTTCACTTTGTCTTTCTTTGTATCAAAGATGACACAAATCTCTACCTCATAGTTTGTAGAGAACTCATCAATCTCTCGTAAGAGACCATTCATAACATTTTCGAGGTTGTTCTTTTCCTCACTCATGATTAGACTTAAGGTATTTGTAGGAAATATAAACTAGAACATGATAATCACTCTAAGGAAGTGGAGGTATTTATAGTACTTGGCTAAATAATTAAAAAAAAATAGTTTTATTACTTAGAGTTGGTGATGTTTGTGAGTAAATGGCAATATGGTAATTATATTATATCGGCCGTTGTAGATTCGATATATTTTACCTAAATAGTTTATCTATTAAAGTTATGCAGATCGCCATTCAAATTTTTTACCATATATTAGACACTTTAATATTACTGGTAGTTACCAGATACATACTAAAGTGTAAAACGCTTTTATTCGCCATTTAGATTTTTTTCTTTATATACAATGGCTATGTTTGGCAATCCTAGTTGAAAATGAACAGAAACTTATAAGTTAGCTGAAATTGATAAGGTAGTAGCTTAAACTGATAAGTTAGCTGAAATGGATAAGGTAGTAGTTGAAACTGATAACATTAGTGTAAAAAAGCTGACCCGCCTAGGTCACCGAAAATGGACCGGAGCAGGTGGGGGTAGAGTTGTTAGTAGATGAAGTCAACTGATCCGGCTTGGTCAGAAAATCGGATTAGCTAATATTCCTAAATTGTTTATCGAAATTAACTGTTTGGTCATAATCTAATTAGCTTAACTGTTTGGGAAAATAAATTGCTCAAATTTGACCATAGCGCATATAATATTCCTAAATTGTTTATCTTTTCAAGTGATAAAGACAATTATTATATATTTTTTACCAAATATCTTAGTGGATCGAGATGCGCATTCACTCTTCTTAAGCACTTTAATAGTGCAGGCCGTTACTAAATAGAGATCGACATGTGAATCTGATTATGATTCGCCATATTCTCGAGCCCAACTAAAGTTTGTCAACTTTGACAGTAAATCTAACTAATGTTGTGAGAAACTATGAAAAATAGAACTTCCTAAATTTTGTAGGAAATAGAACAATTTTTAAAGTGTGACTTTAATTTATATATTTTTATCAACCAAATACCTTCATAATATACTTCTATTGAGAACAATTTGAATCGAGTTTGCTCGATTTGAAATATGAGCATATGACTTGCTTCATTCTTGCTATGGGTTAGGAGTTCCCTTCGTACGGAAGGTCTCCTAATCTTATTTAGTCTTTAAAAAAAATTATCGCTCACGTACAAGGGTAGCAAGGAGAAACTCTTTTCTGCTCTCTGAGATGGACACAGCTAAATCTAAAGAGAGTAGTGGATAAATTGGTAGAATTTGCCCTACTTTAGCCTTGTTGACTGAGGCCACATATCATCAATTGCATTTTGCATATAATAACGGAGATTAGTTTAGTGGTTGATGAAAATTGGAAAGGCAACCTAAGTTAACTTTTTGAACTTAGAAATTGGGCAACTGTTCCAGTGTCCCATCATAAAAATAAAAGAGATTGGCAACGGTGGCTGATTAATTGTTTTTCTTGGAGTTGGAAGGTTCAACGATTGCTCACGCAATGGGAGCTAGAAATGGTTAGTCTAAATTTTTCCTATACAAAATTCAATTTATACCTTTAACCAACTTTCCATAGTTCAGAAAATGTAATTTTCACAAAAGTATAACTTCAACTAGGATCCAACCATTATACCACTAGATTTATGCACACATGACCTCTCATCTACAACCAAACACAAATTAAATTTATAATCGAAAGTAGTTGATTGTGTAATTGCCCTCACCCTCTAGCCCTGTATCCAAGCCTTTCTCAAGCACATCTGAGAATTTGAATTGTTGATACAAAGCAGGTTTCTCTGATGAAACTAATTGAGGCAAAGGTCCATATATGTCTTCGCTGATGCCTGGATCAAAGAAAACTGCGACTGAAACTCTTGGTTCACGTTGATCATTAGCAGATACGCGATGTTCTCCGCTCTTGTACTCACCATTGGATATCATCTAAAAACATCAACTCAAAAAAGATTAGTTTCAAACGACCCAAAAATAGATCATCGTTCCGATGTTCGAGTGCTAGTGTTACGAGCCGAGCATAGCAATCATAAGCTCGATTACACGTGGTGCAACGGTTGTATAAGACTTTCTGGTATTGATAGATTTTTTTACCTGAAGCGTGTCACCAATAGAAATAACGAGAGCACCATGAACAGGTTTCACATCAACCCATTTTCCCTGGAAGTTAACTTGCAAACCACCTTTTAAAACCTGCAACAATATTGTCAAAGTCTCAAGATCTGTATGTGCTGTGATCCCAACAGTCTTGTCAGGCTCTGGACAGTGTGGATAATATTGGCCAACCATTAGTCTCCTTCTAATGCATGACATTTCTTCTAATCTGTCTTTGCTTAATCCCAATCCTTCCGACAATATTCTAATCAGTCTCAAACCTAGTTGCTTCACTTCCTCATCCCACTCAATCACCTCCTTTCTACCACCAACAGACAAAAAAAAAAAAAAGTTAGCATTTATGGTTGCAGTGTCATTTCTTCAAAAATGACCTCACTTGCAACAAATTTTATGGAAACTCAGTTCAGTTAATCTCTGTAACAAAAAAAAACTTATAACCCAGGGGTCTGGGCACCTGGGTCAGACCCAGTCTCGACCTGGGCGCAGGACAGACCGCCAACCTAATAATTGGGTTGTGGGTTCAAGCTTTTCATCCACCGGTCTGATTCGACCTGGTTGATCCTAACCAAACACGATTAACTACTCAATTATAAGCCAATTTTTTCAAAAAAGTTATTATACAGACCCAAATTCCAGTTAAGATTGCGGTCTTGTCTCCATTTATACAACCCACCCGGAACAACTAGGTGCCAACTCTAGCTGGATGTTTTTGTTGACAGGGTTTTGGGGAGGTTTGAATGTATGCAGCCTTTTATTAAATCAGTATGAACAAGAAAACATAATATTCTTGGCAGATTTTTTTTTAAAAAAAGTATTGTGCTCTAGAACATCATATATGAGAGTTGAGACTAAAGTTCTTAATTGACCTGCAAACATCTGGAAGAGATTTAGTATCAAAGTGATCCAGCCGAACTTCAAGTGTATCCCTCCAACTGGCAGCATCTGATTGGAACAAGTCAAAGTTAAGAGTAAAATCCCACTCCACCACTGCTACAGGTGGTGGTATCTCTCCTATAATGGGGGATCTTCTCCTCTGGAGGCAGCTCATGGAAACGCTTAATCACATCGATGAGGTGGTCGAGCAGAGGGACTGACACTCCGTGGTTGATAACCTGAAAGAATTCCAACTTAGCTGAAGCATCTCGGATTTGCTTCACTATCTCTGGTTGCCACCCCGAGAGATCAATCACAGGTATGAGATCATGATCCGAATCAACTTGTTGGGTACTTCTGCTGAAGGTAAAACAGGGTGTCTGGAGGGTGATGGAAGATGCGAGGGATTCGTGTTATGCCTGAGTCAACCAAGCCTTTCACTCCGAGTTTGGTGTTGTCAAATTCTTCCAGCTCTTCACGACGGTCATAATTTGCAAGGCTTAATACTGATATTGGCCAACATGTTTTGTATGTTTATGATACGAGGTTTCCAGTAATTGGCATTAGGAGGAATTCTGGTTTCGCCACTGATTTACTAATTTGCTTTTCTCAATCTTCGTGACTTTCGAAACAAGCTTCTAATAATTTGAGTTATATGTTGTCCTAACAGATGTGAATTACATTATGTTAATAAACAATAGAAAAGCAGGTAAAGTGATGTCAATTATCACCATAATCAAATGACTCATTAAATAATTTACTACATAATCATATACTGTAATCTATCACTTGTTTTCCGAACTAAAGTAGTTGACTAAAGACTTCCCATCCAGTTCCTTTTTAAAGAACCTGGTTATGAAGTTTGTGAACGTAAATTGCTTGTAATGTGCAGGCTCTTCAGGTGATACTATCTCTGGTAATGGTCCATACAAGTTCTCCCTCATGCCCGGGGTGAAAAACACAGCGATTGAGACCCGTGGTTCATGTAGAGGGTTAGCATACACCCGGTGTTCTACGCTTGTGTACTTATCATTCGATATAATCTGGATAAGAACACATAACCATAAACCAAAAAGCTTCAAGAAACTGAAAACTGAACTGAGAGTCAAGACATTATGTTGAGTACCTGAAGCAAGTCACCAACATTGATAACAAGTGCACCATGAATTGGTTTGACATCAAACCATTTACCATCATGTTTAACTTGCAGCCCACCAACTTGATCCTGCAGTAGTACTGTCAGAACACCAGGATCTGTATGGTTCGCGATCCCAACTGTTTTATTGGGTTCAGGACAATATGGATAATACTGGCACACCATGACTCTTCCTTCTGAACACGACATCTCCTTCAACTTATCGGCATTTACTCCCAATCCTTGGGAAAATAGTCCCAGGAGTCTCTCACCTAGCTGTTTTACTTCCTTATCCCATTCAGGTATTACATTTCTGCAAGAACAGGGAATTTGAGATAACATCATCATTAGCACTTAACTTTGAATCAACTTGTAAAGATTCAAAACTATGACGAAGCAATGGAACTACCACAATAAGTTTAGTCTTAAGCTATACATCAAAGTGGTAGATTCTATGGTAATCTAACAGGATAATCTATCTTTCGTGACAAGATCAGTTAGTAAATATCATGTAAAACAATGGATTTTATAAAGAAAATTCAGTAAAATAACATTTTTCTGCTACGGGTAATTAGTGTGATTGTCTTAAGCTAGCTCTGGTTGATAAAACTAGTTAAAGTACGAGCTCAAAGGTGAAAATTGATAAGCCAAAAATCCTGGTTACTCAAATAACCTTCTTGAAATCTGTTCATGTAGTCAAGGTTCTTGATTTTCTCTAGATGCTGTCAGATTCTAATCTATGTGTATTTTCAATATATCAACTTTTTAAGAATTGCATTAACACGTAATCCATGTTAATCTCAATGGATGTATTAACGAGTGCAGAAAAAGAACCAAAAGAAAACAAGGTTAATATTGATTTAAGAACGAAGGAGTAATATCAACTATATCTTTTTATAATAATGTCGTGCGTATGGAGTGGTAGGGGGGAAGCCACAACGGGGAAGAGTTCGCCACACACATACCAATTCTGATACTTTTCTCACGAATCTCTACTCAGCAAGTTCAAACAGTCGTGTATCACACATTCACCTGTGAAACATATCATACTGAACTTAGTCCTTGCAAGATTAGCTCAATGATAGCTGTTCTTCGCTAGTTCGCTCTGCATTTGTCCCAAATTTGACACCCAAGCGAAATCTCAACCCCGCAGATTTCCTGAGATAGGATATGCAGGGTTCACTGACTTCACTCCTTAGTCCTTAGCATAGATAAACATGTACAAATGTGTTCCCTTCACTTAAATATGTTGAACTTATCTAAAGTGAATTTATCTAGACTCGTTGAAACTTATTCCAACTTAACTAAGCCGGTTAGACCTAAAAGTTATCTTTTCTTAAAGGAGAAGACAATGCACCCTTAAAGGCAAGGTATGCCTCCCAATCAGGTTACTATCGAGCATTTTAAGTTGTGTTACTCGGACTCGGATACCCATGTTCGACACAGGTACGTGTCCAAGCGTCCAACTCACTACTTAGTGGAACTTTCACAATTTTTTGGCCCAAAAAGAAGTGTCTAGATATCTCACCCATGTCTGAGTGTCAAGGACCCCAACACAACACTCAGAACCCCAACACGAGTACTTGAGGGGAAAATGAAAAGTCCGAGTAACATAGATTTTAAGTTAAATAAGACCTTTTTGCTAGTTTTTTTAACTTCGATTAGTTTAATGTGAAAATTTTATAACTTCATATGGTTTGGCGTGAGACACAGACACACCTATCTTGGATATTCAGCTAATTAAAATTTAGCCTACTAGAGACTAGGGTTATTGTTCTAGGGCCCTTTACTTTTAGGCTAAACTAGACTGAAATGAGAACAGATCTAAAGTGAAATTATGAGAGAAAAGTAGATAAACTGAACTGAACTCAACTGAAACTGTGTCCAAAAGAACAAGGTCTATGTACCCAAATTAGTACATACACACTCCCCTATGATGGAAACCATACGCACGATGAACATGAAAGACTAGATTATGAACATAAAGACCAATACCAATGAACATGTACCAACAAAAATATACATATGTTTATTTGGTTTGGTATCCATGTATATATGTTCATTCGACTTATAATCCATATCAATGTACATGTGTGCACCATACTCAATGTACTAGTGTATGCATCATCTAGGCGTGTCTATTAGTCTATGTAGCGCAACAAAGAAATGAGCTAGTAGTACTAAAAAGTAAAAATTTTAAACCTGCAAACAGGTGGAATAGCATCAAAATGAGGCGGAGTAGGGCCAAGACGAAACTGCAACGTGTCTCTCCAGCTGGCAGCTTTTGATACAAAAAGATCCACATTCGAAAAGTAGTTCACACCACTCACACCACCCACTGTATCTCGTCGGTAATACATCATCCTTTCCTCCGCCGCCATCTCATGAAACTCCTTCACCCCGTTGACCAGCCCATCCATCAAAGACAACGGCACTCCATGGTTGACCACCTGAAAAAACCCCAACTTCGTCGCTGCATCTCGGATTCGGCCCACTACTTCCGGTGTTGGGCCTGAAAGGTCGATTGTAGGTATTGGGTCAGAAACCGGGTCGGGCCCTGAGTTTCCGAGGTGAATGAGGTTTTCTGAAGGGTGGTGGAAAATAGAAGGGATTTTGGTGATGCCTGAGTCAACTAAGCCTTTGACTCCTAGTTTTGTTTCATCGAATTCTTTCACGTCTTTCAATCGATTGTTTACTAGATCCGGTTGGATACCGGTTGTTTTACTGGTTACTGATGTCATTTTGTAGTGATTAGACCTTTCTTTTCTTCGTGTGAGTAGTAGGTCGGGTATTTCAATTTTCAAATGTAATACTCCCTCCGTTACGATTTAGGTGATGTTCTTTTGGGTAAAACTGAATTGAACTGCACTGGAGTGAGCTGAACTAAACTGAACTAAAAGGAACTAAACTGAACTGAACTGAATTTTGCCAATAATAATAATAATAACTAGTAATAATAATAATAATAATATTATTATTATTATTATTATTATTATTATTATAATAGTTGAATTAAAATGAGCTGAACTAAAACTGTCCCTAAAAGAATAGGGTATATCTTTCTATTCAGTTAGATCTTGAACAACATGCCAGAATCTATTAAAAATACCTCAGGTGTCTACTATGGCCGGTTGAACCTATGGCCATGCGGAAGTTTCAAGCGCTAAATCGTTGGTTGGGACGTCTCAAATTTCCGCTTCAACTTGTGGTTGGGCGAAAATGTCAAACGCGCGCCCCAACCTACATTTTGGCGCCTGAAACTTCATCTTGGCCATAGGTTGGAGCGGAATTTCTAGACGCCTCGACGACTTCTTCTTCTCCGACGAGATTCTACAATTTTCTCCTTTTTATCTGATTTGTGGTTTCTGATTTTCGGTTATTTTAAATAATGCATCTTCCTTTATGTTCGATATTTTTGGTTTTGTATATGTAACGTTGTAACATGACATGGATTAATGGAATTATTGATATGTCATAATTATATTTCGTTTTTAGATGCATTTTGATTGCATTTAGAACTCCTTTTAGAGCATTTCGGCGCATAATGTGATGAATTACGTAAGTTATGCTCTACTACTCCCCGTTTGCCTGCTTCGATGATTTTCAGGTTATTTTGATGCAAATTGATTATGATTATCTAAGATCGATCCTATTAATCAATGAAGATGAAGATAGCTTGCACAAGGATCACAATGCATCCGTTCGGGACAATTTCGAGTTAGAATGAAGCAAAGAGTTAGTGAAAGAAGTGCCAAAACTGACACATGTTCACTATTTTGATCATAACTTTTGATAGGAAATTAATAATCAAGAAATTCTAGTTGGGTTGGAAACTAGACTTGAAGGGCTTTCCAACGATAGGTCACACGTCCCAAACGGACTTCTGGTTTGAGAGATACAGCCTTCGCAAGTTGACGTAAAATCGCAGTTTTCCCGCCCGGTCGACCGGGCGATTTCGCCCGACCGGGCGAAATGAAATTTTCACAGGATGCAAGGCATGTTAGCCCGGTCAACCGGGCGAAAAAGGAGCCAAAATCGCTTGCGCGCCCGACCGGGCGGATTTGCTGTTCTGTCGTAGTTCCTCTACCACCGTCGCCCGACCGGGCGGATTTCGCCCGGTCGACCGGGCGGTTTCTCGAGACGGGTTTATTTGCCTTTTTTTAGCCGGTTTTGTAAAAAGTATAAATAGGTTTTTAGTATTTTCAATTAGGATATCTTATTATCGACGTTTTTAGGGCTAAACACTTAGTTTCTCTCTCTCTAGTTGTATTAACTCTTGCCCTTGAAGATTATAAAGATCATCGATTTTGGTTTTCATTGTTCTTGAATCATTCGGTATTTTTCTTTACTTTGTTTAATTTAATGAATTCTTTTACTTTGATTATGTTTATTGATTTTATTATTATCATGAGTGAGTAGTCTTCTTCTAGGGCTTAGAGAGGGAAGCCATGTTTATACCTTTTTGATTGTGGTTTAAAGTTCTTCTTTATTTGGATTGAATTAGAATAATTCCTATTGATTTGTTATGCTTGTTTAATTCATGTAATTGCGCAATATCATGAGTTATGTTTAGCTAATAAGAATTAGAATCGAAAGATCGTATTCATTAGAGGCTTGTTACAATAGTTAGATTTGATTATGTTGAGCGACCGTACTGACATATGTTAATCTAAGAGTTGTTAATGCCTGCCCAAGGATTAACGAAATATTTTATTTATTCGAACCTCAATCCAAGTATTGTCGAACTATATTGTAGTGATTAAATTGGTATAAGCATGGTGGACCGATCGATTGCCCTAGGTTTTTAATTATTTGATAAATTTCCATCTTTTTGTGTTATAGTTTATTCTAGTTTAGTTATTAATTCCTCAATCAATTTCCCCTCCTGAAGTAGTTAGATAATTGAGCATTAATCTGTAGAACTCCTCTCCCTGTGAATCGACCCGTATTTGCCAGTTTCTGCTAAACAGACACCGTGCACTTGCGGTATCTTTTAAAACCCATCAATTATCCTAATGCTTTTGTTGGTCATGAAGGTAATGTCAATGATATTGTTTCTGGCCAAATTTTCTTTAGAGAGCGACTAAATACAATTTTCAATAATACATTTTTTGTTGAAGTGGGAAGGAGTCTCCGGTGGATGTGGTTGTGGCGTCGGCTCGGTATTGGTAGATTATATGCAAGTGAGGGTGAGTGTGTGATTCAGTGAGTGAGGTAGGGGAAATGAGGTAAAGAAAGGGAAAGGGGAAAGGGGGGAAAAGGAAGGTGTTTAATAATAGTATAAAATATAGGGCGTTAGTAAGTAATCAGGCCCAACCATGGGGGTTGTCTAGAGGGGCAACCGCCCAGGGCCCAAAGAAGATAGGGGCCCAGTTTTTTTTGAAGCAGTTAAATAAAGGAAAGCAACAACAATTATATGCAATAAATACTAGTTTGGTTTGATGGTAAGTTGTGTGTTATTTTACCCACAAGACTCAAGTTCAAATCCCATGAGATACAAATTAAAGTTTGTTTTTTGACATTTCTTTTTACATTTATCTTCTTTTAATTCATCTTCAAAATTCATTTACATGTAAGGTAATTGATTTTAAATTTTAGCTCACTTGTTTTTACATTTTTCTTTATTCATTTTAAAAATTTCTTTATTTGTTTTGAACATTAGCGTTAGTCTATTAGTATTGTACTTCAAATATATTAGACTTAATCTTATTTTTTTAACATCATACTAATATGCTATAGATTAATAAGTTTTAGTTTCAAATTAATATTTACTTTCTTCTCATTTCACCTCAAGTACCCGTGTCGGAACCTTGACACTTGGACATGGATGGGACACTTGGACACTTTTTTGAGGCTAAAAAATTGAAATGTTCCAAGAAGTAGTTGAGCGAATGACACTTGGACACGCACCGTGTCGTCGGACGTGAAGACTTCGAGTCCGAGTAACATAGCTTTACATAAAATACTATACTTACTCTAAAAAAAATTATTATTGGTGGTGAAATCCTAACTCCACCACTACCTATATGGCTATATATAAGAGGTCTTAAATTTATATTTCGCCCCGGGCCTACAAAATGTCAGGAACGGTCCTGTAAGTAATATTAGGGCGGCAAATAACAACACTTTTCTTATGGTTGCTAAATGAAACCTTCATTTATTAGATGCAACCCACCTAAATATCCAAAATACCTCTCATCCTTCATTAACCCCTTTTCTTCCTCCCTCCTGATGAATCAAATGATAATAAACTGTAAACATCACCGTCACATATTCATTTGTTCGAACTCCAAAGCACGTGTTATGCCTTCCAAAACATCTTCAGATGGACTTTCAAAATCATAGGTTAGATAAAGCTTAAATTTGAATCCAACCCGGTGTAAGACTAAGTTTTTCTTATAGAAAACTAGTTCTCTCGAACATTTATTTGGCTTCGAAAGTCTAAAGTGACTTTAATATAGGGATTGTAATTGAACCTTAAACTCGAGATCAACAAATTTATTAAACCTTCATATATCATGTCTTTGGACTTTATGAAAGTTTTTGTTCCGGTTGGAATGTGCTTCCTTAGCCTTTCATGTGCACCACAGCACCACACTAAATCAACACATCTATTTCATTCAATATGCAGGAAATAGATGAACTGATTTCATGTAACCTGTAAGAAATTATAGAGTCTATTTCATAAAGATTGCATGAAACAAGGGATCATATTTCATACACATTGCATTAAATTGGAAAACTATAATCCATTGTAGATCCAATACGGTTTTATTCAATTAATTATGATACTTTGATTTTATTTTATTTTTTTACAAAAAACATTGTGTTCTAACAGATGTCCATTCCATTATGTTAATAAACAATTGAAATCAGCATACTGCATAATCAAATGACACAATTGAATAATTTACTACATAATCATATACTATAATCTATCACTTGTTTTCCAAACTAAAGTAGTTGACTAAAGACTTTCCATCCAGTTCCTTTTTAAAGAACCTGGTTATGAAGTTTGTGAACGTAAATTGCTGGTAATGTGCAGGCTCTTCAGGTGATACTATCTCTGACAATGGTCCATACAAGTTTTCTCTCACGCCCGGGTTGAAGAACACAGCGATTGAGACCCGTGGTTCATGTAGAGGGTTAGCATACACCCGGTGCTCTACACTCGTGTACTTGTCATTCGATATAATCTGTAATTAAACACAACCATAAACCAATAAACTTCAAGAAACTGATCAAACTGAACTGAGAGTAAAACATTATGTTAAGTACCTGAAGCAAGTCACCAACATTGATAACAAGTGCACCATGAATGGGTTTGACATCAACCCATTTACCATCATGTTTAACTTGCAGCCCACCAACTTGATCCTGCAGTAGTACTGTCAGAACACCGGGATCTGTATGGTGCGCGAGCCCAACTGTTTTGTTTGGTTCCGGACAATATGGATAATAGTGGCCAACCATGACTCTTCCTTCTGAACACGACATCTCTTTCAACTTATCAGCATCAACTCCCAATCCTTGAGAAAATAGTCCCAAGAGTCTCTCACCTAGCTGTTTTACTTCCTTATCCCATTCAAGTATTTCATTTCTGCAAGAACAAGGAATTTGACATAACATTATCATTAGCACTTAACTTTGAATCAACTTGTAAAAATTAAACACTATAACAAAGCAATCGAACTACCACAATAAGTCTTAAGCTATACATCAAAGTAGTAGAAATCTAATAGGATAATCTTATCTTACATGACAGTATCATGTAGAACCATGGATTATATTAAAAAAATTCAGCAAAACAACATTTTTCTATGAGTAATTAATGTGATTGTCTTAAGCTAGCTCTTGTTGATAAAACTAGATTAAAGTTGAGCATATAAACTTCTTGTTTCTTGATCATGTAGTCACCGCTCTTAGATATTATTGAACATATGGATGTACATAGTATACAAAATGTATATGTTAGTTGGTACATAGTTACTTTCCTACACCCTCAATGTAGGATATTTCTTTCTTTTGGTACTTTCTGTTCCTATGAGATATGTTGGCTGATCCAAGATATTGGCAGCCGTTATTTTTGTTCTCTTTCCTATGTTGTCCTTATGTACAGCTAAGGGGTTTTAGTAGGGTTTTGTAGTGTGTATATATAGGATACTTTTGCACAGTAGCCGTAGGGAGAAATAATAGATTGTAAATTTACACTCTTGAAATGAAATAGAAAATCTGGAAGAAATTTCCACAAAACAAAGTTTGAGTCTTTGCTTCTTTTCATGGTATCAGAGCTCGGTTAAAACTTCTTTTTTCTTAAAGTTGTGAAGGCTCAAATTTGCTATCATGGCTGGTGAAGATGCAGCAAACCAAAAGAATGAAGGGAGCAACAACAATCCTTATAAAGATCCTCTTTTTATAGCAGTTAATGACAATGCTTCTTCCTCCTTAGGAAGTATTGTGTTTGATGGAAACAATTTTATGAGTTGGAGTAAGAGCATCAAGATTGCTCTAGGAGCTAAGAACAAGCTGGGTTTTCTTGAAGGAAAACATGCCAAACCAGACACAGGAGCTGATGAAATTCAGAAATGGGTAAGATGTGACTATATGGTCAGATCTTGGGTGCTTGCTACAATGAAACCAGACATTGCAGGAAGCTTGGTTAACATGGTCTCTACCAAGTAACTTTGGGAGGAGATTTTGGAGAGATATACTCAAACAAATGCTCCACAGTTGTTTCAACTAAAAAAGGAGCTCTGGGAGTTGCAGCAGAACAGCTTGAGCATTAGTGAATACTATTGCAAACTGAAGGGCATTTGGGATCAGATAACAGATCTTGAAGGAATTCCTGAGTGTAGCTGTGGTGCTATGCTGAAATGTACATGTGAGCTTGCCAAGAAAGTGATGGACTTACAAGCTAGGAAAGATTGATTAAGTTTGTGATGGGTTTAAACTGTGGGTATGACCAAATGAAGACAAACCTGTTGAGCAGTGATCCCCTTCTTCCTGTCAACAGGGCTTATAATTTGGTGCTCCAGGTGGAAAGGCAAAAGCAAATTACAAGAGAAAAGACTGCTGCTCTGGAGGCAAGTGCTTTGGCAGCAACCAGGCAGAACCATTCAAGAAGTTTGGGACCTCTACAAAACTTTCAAAAGAAGGACTACTACAAGAAGATAAAGATGGAGAAAATGGGAAAGATGTGTGAGAACTGTGGAAAGAAAGGTCACTCAAGAGATGAATGCTTCAAGATTGTGGGATATCCTGAGTGGTACAAAAAGCCTATGGAACAATACAAGCATGCTGGGAATGTGATGAGGAATAATGATGAGCAGGGTGAAGACAATCCTTTGGATTTCAACAATCAAAGCAAGGAGACAAATGTAACTAAACTGGACAACAACTTTGTCAACAATATTGTGCAAGAAGTCCTCAAAGCAATGACAGAAAAGCAAGCAGGTACAAGCAGCCAAGTTAACTTTGCAGGTAAGATATCTAATTCTAATGTTGTTACTAAGAAATTTTGCAATAAAACACATGCTTGGTTGATAGATTCAGGAGCCAGTGACCATATGACAGGAAATAGAGAGTTATTGGTCAACATGAAAAGGCTAAAAGGCAAGATTAAAGTAGGACTTCCAGATGGAAGTGTGAAATATGTCACTGAAATTGGTGATGTGATTTTAAATGATTCTGTCACTCTGAGAAATGTTTTTTTCATTAATGATTTTTATCACAATCTGTTGTCTGTTGCTAAACTTCTAAAGGAAGGAAATTTTAAGCTTTTGTTTGATAAGGATGGTTGTGTCTTACAGAATCTTTCCATTGAGAAGGGTATCTTGTTTGGAAGAATAGAGCATGACCTTTATAAGCTTGTGAAGGAGCAAGAAGCAGGGAAGAATGAAGTTTTTTGTGAAGCAAAGAACATTGAAAGTTGTAATAGTGTAGCTAATTTAAACATTCTTCATGCCAGGCTAGGGCATGTATCTTTGTCTAAAATGCAACACTTAGCTATTTGTAAGTGTGAAAACCTTAAAGATTTCTTCTGTGATACTTGCTCTATTGCTAAACATCACAAGTTACCTTTTACCTTGAGTAAATCTATTGATGATAAATGTTTTGAATTAATCCATGTAGACTTATGGGGACCATACAGGACTAAGGCAATAACTGGTGCCAGTTATTTTTTAACAATTGTGGATGACCACAGTAGGGTCACATGGACTCAACTTATATCCAATAAAGAACAGGTGAAAGGAATATTGCTAGTTTTTCTAAACCATGTTGAGAACCATTTTTCCACTAGGGTGAAAACTCTAAGGAGTGACAATGGTACAGAAATTTTTCAAAATGAATGCAAGCAGATGTTTGCAGATAAAGGTATCACTCATCAAAGGAGTGTAGCAGGTGTGCCACAACAGAATGCCGGGGTGGAAAGGAAACACATGTTTCTATTGGAAACAACTAGGGCTTTGAAGCTTCATGCAGGTATGCCTAAATACTTATGGGGTGAATGCATACTTGCTGCCACACATCTTATTAACCTTTTACCTACAGCTGTGCTTAACTGGGAAACACCATATAAAAGATTAATGGGAAAAGAACCCAGTTATGAGCACCTGAGAATGATAGGTTGCCTATGTTATGCTAGTCCTCACAAGAAACCTAGTGATAAATTTGCTCCAAAGGGCATCAGATGCATTATGTTAGTGTATCCATACTGTCAAAAAGGTTACAAAGTGATGGATCTAGCAACTAGAAAGATCTTTGTTAGTAGAGATGTAGTTTTTAAGGAGAAATTATTTCCTTTTCTACTAAAGAAAAATGATGCAGGGAACAATCTCTATGATAGTGAAGTATCAAATAATGATAATGTTAATCCTGATATGCAATATGATGAATTAACTCACATCCTTCATGAAGTAAACAGGGAAGAGCAAACTGAAATTGATACAGCATGTGAAAACCAGGAAGAAGTGGATGAACTTGCTGAACAAAATGAGGAACCTGATGAGCAGCAACCTACAGTTCTAAGAAAGTCTACAAGAGAGAGTGCAGTACCAGCAAGATTCAAGGATTTTGTCTATGATATACCAGGGAAAACAAGTTCAGCAAGTCATGTAAATGCAACAACTGGCACCATGAAAGATCTTGAAACTAGTGGGATGTTCTCTTCAGAATATTTGAGCTCTCTCAACAATGTGTTGAGAATTAGAGAGCCTTTACACTACAGTGAAGCAGTAAGAGATGGAGGATGGCTGAAAGCTATGCAAGAAGAGCTGGATGCCCTTGATAAAAATGACACCTGGGAGATGACCACATTACCTCAAGGGAAAAGTGTAATTGACAGCAAATGGGTGTACAAAATAAAATTTCAGCCTGATGGAAATATAGATAGATTGAAAGCTAGACTGGTAGCCAGGGGTGACAAGCAGGTGGAAGGTAAAGATTATAAACACACATTTTCACCTGTTGCAAAGTTCACCTCAGTCAGAACTTTGATTGCTTTGGCTGCACATCAAAAATGGCAACTTCATCATCTAGATATCAACAATGCATTTCTGCATGGACATCTAGATGAGGAAGTCTACATGAAGCCTCCCAAAGGATACAAGCATGGTGATGGTGATCTTGTTTGCAAATTAAAAAAGAGCATGTATGGGTTGAAACAAGCCTCCAGGCAATGGAACATTGAACTTACCAAGTTCCTTATTATGCATGGTTATGAGCAATCCAAAAAGGATTACTCTCTTTTCTCTCAAAGATGTGACAGTAAACAAGTTATCATCCTTGTCTATGTAGACTATGAAGCATGGGTACGCCTCCCAGGGGCCGTTTCCCATACCGGGGACGGGTACGTCCTGGGTACGGTACGGATTCGCCTGGGATTCGTACCCAGGACGACTCCAGTGGGTCGGGTACGTGGGGTTCTTATGGGGACGGATGGGCCGGCTTTGGGTACGGGTTGGGTACGTTTTTGAGGGGAAAGTCACGTACCCAACCTGTTTTAATGAAATTCAAAAGCCCCGAAATTCAGATCTGGGGTTTTAGGGTTCGAAAATCACAATTCTCTCTCATCTCACTGAACTTCACAAGTGCGAAGTTACCTGCACTTCTTCTCGCCGCCTCGTCGGTCACCGGAGGCTTCGCCGGTCGTCGTCTCAACTCCTTCGAAGCAAGTCTTGACTTCTTCTCTGAGTTTGAACTCTTCGAAGCAAGTCTCTCGTGTCTCGACTTCTCTCGACTTCTCTGGTTTCTTCTCGCGGTAGCTTCGTCGGTCGTCCTCTCGCCGGATTCCTTCTCTCACCTGAACGGCGGCTCGAACTAGCCTAGGTGAAGCAAGTCTTTATTTTCGTTTTAATTTGTCTCTCCCTCTCTTCACTTCTTTAGTCACGCATGTGTTGAGTTGTTTTTTTTTTTCGTTTTCTTTGGTTTCTTTATTTAGGGAGTCTATTTTTTTTTCTTTTTTTTTTTTTTTTTTATATATTTATGCAGTACTTGAATTGTTGATTGTTGTTGTTGAATTGTTGAGTGTTGGTGTTGACTTGTTGTGTTGAATGTTGAGTGTTGAGTGTTGAATTGTTGAATGTGTTTATTTTTCATTTTATTAGAAAATGAGTTGCTCCTTGAAGATTGATGTGCTTTGTCTAACTTTTATCTATTTTGACATTAAATTTAGTTGTTGTTTTATGGTATTTTCAACTTTGAACTATTTATGTATGAATGTTTAATTTACTTAAATTTTATGTATGGATGTTTTTTTTTTTTTTTTTTTTTTTGCCGAATCCATGCCGTACCCGTTTTTTGCAATTTTGATTTTGCCGTTTTCCGTCCCCGTACCCGTATCCGTCCCCGTCCCCGTACCCGTATCCGTCCCCGTACCCGTATCGGTGCAACATAGTATGTAGATGATCTCTTGCTTACTGGAAATGATGATGAAGAAATTGCTAGAATCAAACTTGATCTGGATAGTGCCTTCACTATCAAAGATTTAGGAAGTATGAAATACTTCCTTGGCATTGAAGTTGCTAGGAATGAGCAAGGGATCATGTTGAATCAAAGGAAATTTATCCTTGACATATTGAAGAGCACAGGCACTGAAACTTGCAAACCTTGTAAGTGTCCTTTTCCTAAAGGGATCAAACTATCAACTGATGAAGGTGAATTATTACCAGATCCTGAATTCTACAGGAGTATTATAGGGAAGCTTCTTTATCTGAACTTAACTCGCCCTGATATATCCTATTCTGTCCAGCAATTGAGTCAATTTATGACTCAACCTAGAAAGCCACACCTACAAGCTGCTATTCATGTGATTAAATATCATGCAGGGACCATCAATCTAGGTCTTTTCTATTCAACTAACTCTGAAATGAAGCTTCATGCCTTTTGTGACTCATATTGGGGCAACTGTGCTTTCAGTGCACGTTCTCTCAGAGGTTATTGTGTCTTCCTTGGACAATCCCTTATTTCCTGGAAGACAAAGAAGCAGAAGACAGTCTCTAAATCTTTTACAGAAGCATAATATCGCTGCATGTCACACACCACAAGTGAGATTGTTTGGCTAGAAGGAATCCTCACTGATTTGGGTTTCCAAGTTCCTACTCCTATTGACCTATATTGTTATAACAAATCAGCTATCTACTTAGCCAACAATCCTATCTTTCATGAAAGAACAAAGCATCTGAAAGTTGATTGCCACTATGTGAGAGATCACCTCACATCTGGTTTTCTCAATGTTCTTCATGTTAGGTCCTTTCTTCAACTTGCAGACCTCATGACCAAATGTCTAAGTGAACAGTAACACAAGTTTCTTTCTTTCAAGTTAGGACTGTTCACCACTAGTCCAACTTGAGGGGGGTATATTGAACATATGGATGTACATAGTATACAAAATGTATATGTTAGTTGGTACATAGTTACTTTCCTACACCCTCAATGTAGGATATTTCTTTCTTTTGGTACTTTATGTTCCTAGGAGATATGTTGGCTGATCCAAGGTATTGGCAGCCGTTATTTTTGTTCTCTTTCCTATGTTGTCCTTATGTACAGCTAAGGGGTTTTAGTAGGGTTTTGTAGTGTGTATATATAGGATACTTTTGCACAGTAGCCGTAGGGAGAAATAATAGATTGTAAATTTACACTTTTGAAATGAAATAGAAAATCTGGAAGAAATTTCCACAAAACAAAGTTTGAGTCTTTGCTTCTTTTCAGATATCCTTTGGAATGTTGTTAAAAAGTTAAAAAGTCAAAAAGTTGAAGGGTAATATGTAGAAAAAGAAAACATATATAAGGGGTACAACGTAAACCCTTTTTTACTTTACGGGTAAACTTGCTAAAACTTGTTGCATCCTATTACACCAGTAACTTGTTAGACCTAAAAGTTTTTTTTTTGTTTCTAAAGGAAGACAATAATGCACCCTAAAATACAACAAGAAGCTCCAATCACCTATGTCAGGTAACTATCGAGCATTTTAAGTTACTTCAATGATTCGTAACTATCGAGCATTTTAAGTTACTTCAACGGTTCTAGACTTCTAGTGTGACAATTTTGTAACTTCATGTGGTGTCACAGGATCACCCCTCTTTTATCTAGAATATTTAGGCCCTTTCTTTTGGATTGAATTAATGGAAAGTTCAGTTGAGTTCAAATTAATTCAGTATAGTTTAGCAAGTTTTCTTTCATAGAGTCATAGCTTTGGTTCAGTTCAATTCAATAAAAGAGAATAAGGCCTTAGTTTACTACTCCCTCCGTTTCAAAATATAAGGCACGCACGATGTTCGAGGTCGAACTTTCAAGACGAATCCAACGATATAATCTTTATTTATCATATTATGAGAGATATTTGTTGTCAAAGTAAATTTTCATAAAGCGTAAATGTCTTATATTTTGAAACGGATTGAGTAAAATTTAGCCGATTAGAGCTATTGTTCTAGGCAACACAACAAAGAAATGACCTACAAGGCTACAATTACAAAGTACAACCAAAGATAAAACGAAAGTAGTAAAAAAGAAATGACATACACATACCTGCAAACAGGTGGAATAGCATCAAAATCAGGCGGAGTAGGGCCAAGACGCAACTGCAACGTATCCCTCCAGCTGGCAGCTTTTGATACGAAGAGATCCACATTCGACATGTAGTTCACACCACTCACCATATCTCGCCTGTAATACCTCATCCTTTCCTCCGCCGCAAGCTCATGAAACTTCTTCACTCCGTTGACCAGCCCATCCAACACAGAAATCGGCACTCCATGGTTGACCACCTGAAAAAACCCGAAATTCTTCGCCGCATCTCGTATTCGGGCCACAACCTCCAATGTCGGGCCTGAAAGGTCGATTGTAGGTATCGGGTCAGCAACCGGGTCGGGCCCTGAGTTTAGCGAGTGAATGAGGTTTTCTGAAGGGTGGTGGAAGATAGAAGGGATTTTGGTGATGCCTGAGTCAACTAGGCCTTTGACTCCGAGTTTTGTTTCATCGAATTCTTTCACGTCTTTCAGTCGATCGTTTACTAGGCCGCTCGCATTTACGGTTATGTTGGCAGCACGTCTAGTAGCAGTCGTCGCATCCATGCTTGGTAGCCGGACGAGATGGCCGAGGGGAAAGCTTTGTGTTATGCAGTGAAGTTGTCTCGCAATCATAACCTCTCTAATGTTGTTTTTGAAACAGATTGTCAGTCTTTAGTCTCTCGACTTTCCAGAGGAGCTATTTTTTATTATCTTTTTCCGATTGTGGAGGATGTTATGTTATTAGGTAAGAGTTTCTTAGTTGTGTCTTGGTCTCATGTATTAGGTAAGAGTTTCTTAGTTGTGTCTTGGTCTCATGTGTGTAGAGATGACAATTATGTTGCTCATCACCTCGCTAGACTAATACCTGTTGGTTAAATAACGGTAGGAGTGGGTTCATTCCGAAATTATTCTTTATGTATTAATGGACACTTTATCGGATTGTCCCTCCCTTAATATAATGGACATTACAATTTCTTTTCAAAAAAAATTCAAAGGTATGATTTATGCAAACTTGGACGAGGCATAGAGGTTACTTTTGCCTGTTGTAGTGGAGTGCTTCATCGACAAAAGATTTTGAACCTCATTTTGCTAAGCAACTTTATTGCTTTACATAGGTTCCTAATAAATTGGTCACATTGTTTTTGGTGTCAATAGGTCACTTTCATTTTTTTTTTTTGAAAGAAGTCCCAAAGGACACTATATTTCATTAATTAAAGTCATACGACATCTACAATTGACAATTAACGATATTGAAAACAGATTGAACAAAATAAAACAAGAATTAACTGGTGAAGGGTTGAGAATCCAAATACATAGATATAACAATTCAGCATATTCTCGTTTTGTTGTCTCATACAACTTTTTGAGTGGATCCATCGTCGCTTCATAATTTTGTGGGGAAGAAAAATTCTTGTGTTGATTTCGTAATCCGAATCCGATCAATAAACATCAATCGTAGCCCCGCATAACTGGAGACCCTATTAAACGCAAATAAAACTTTGTCTTTCGAAGGAGTTCGAAAAACCCTATCTTTCGAAGGAGATCGAAAAAAACCTTGTCTTTCGAAGGAGAATAACCCTTTCTTTCGAGGGAGACATTATTATAACCTAAGAAATAAAAAAACTTAAAAGAAACAAAGATTTGGGGCTTTCCACCGGTAAGATCCGATGGAAACCCCTTCAAAATTGACAATGGAGGCTAGGGTTTAGGAGAGAAGAGAGGAAGAGGAGGCTCAGATAATTCAGGTCACAGGTCACTTTCATATTTAATTGTCAAATCATATAGACTTCGACTGTGATGTTTTTTTTGGTTAAGGAATGATGTTTATCAATTTATTTTAACAAGAATTATACTTTCTGCATTTCTTTTTACTATATACACTTTTTTTATACGTTTTGATAGAGTATAAAATTATTCCTGGAACTCCAACCATCAGCTTAATCTTTTGGTTGAGTTGGTCTTTTGACATGGTATTGGAGCTAGCGTGACGTAAAAGTCACGGGTTCAAATCTCATCCACCCCCCTTTCTAAGTGGAATATTTAGCGCAAGGTATGAGGGAGGCATGTGATGCATCCACACTTCAAGTCCAATGGGCTCTCGCGTGAGGGGGCGTGATAGAGTATAAAACTATTCCTGGGACTCCAACGATCAGCTTAAGCTTTTGATTGAGTTGGTCCTTTGACACGTTTCTTTTTAATTTATATATTGTTGTTTTTTTTTTTTTTTGTTAACATGTCCCATTTATTCTCTCCTCTTTTTCCACACATGTGATCCACATTTTAATATAATAACTCACCTTAAAATTTCATTCTCCACTTTTTTCGGCTTTTCCTCTCATACTTTTGGAATTCTTCCTTCGTTCTTCCCAAAATGAAGTGAATAAATTAAAAAGAAACGCATGGAATAAGTATTTAAGATAAAACAAAAATATTATTAGCTCTACTTTCTTTGTTTAAATTACTTAGGACTTGTTTGATTAACCATATGAAGTAAAAAAATCCCATAAATTGTAGACACACATTAATTAAATTCCTTCATTAAATATGGGAATTGGAAAATATTATTTGTTTATTGACAAAGGAAGCATAACTTACCATGAATTTCTATTTACATAGGGGGGAGTAGGTAAAATAATAATCAATGCTCTACTTACCTAAGTTCATGGGAAGTTCTACTTCCACTATTTTGTAAACTTTTTGTCAACCAAACAACAAGTCCATCTTGCACTTCCTATGAAATAGAAATTCCCATGATTTTCTTGGCCAACCAAACAAGGCCTCACAATATTTTGGTTTGACGCTTCTCAAAACACAATTTTGACCATTAATATACCTTCAATTATTTATGGGTAAAGATTTAAATTTTTGATATTTATAAATAGTACCAGTGTATAAATAATACCATTTGACATTTGAAGATTAATTTAACACCATTGTGTATTATAACTAGTATTTTGGCCCGGCGATGCCTTCAGTCAATTACAAATTTGCAATAAACAAATATGTTATTATTCATAAATTTCATAATTTATTTTGTTACTTTTCGTAGTTTTTGTCTAGTAAGAAATTGAAAAATTGACGTTATAACATGATAAGTAAAAAAAACCTTAAAGGTTTGAGTTTGAAAATAATAGCTTAAAAGAAATTGGGGTAAGAGAATATGGCATCAAAAGTCTCTTGTTAGTTCCGTAATAAAAGTGTTACAGATCTAAATACTTACTTAAGTCTTTTTAGTTGAGTATAATTATTATAAGACTTTATCATATGTTATTTGAAACATTACACAATAAACTTATAGTGTATTGATGGCTAAACTCTCACTTTTCGTTTCAAAGATTACGTGTTTAACACCTTATCATTATTTTAAGCATAAGGAAGTAAAAAATAATGATATCATTGTTTTATTCTTGAAATGTTGAGAATTGTCCCATTAGATCATACAAAGTCTTGAGTACTTCCTAGAGCATCTATAGCTAAATCAATTCTTGAAGAAATTTTAGATTTCTGTTATTTTTTTTAAAAGGGGAATGGAGGGATGAATATATTTCAATTCTTAGATTAATTTGTTTAGCACATTATTTTTTTTGAATGAAATCTCTGTAGTTTCTTATATTAGAGTAAGTGCCCTGTATTTTGCATCATCATGATTAGATGATACATCAATACATATTACATGGTATAGTACATGATCACAGCATGTAATTACATAATCACAAATCATCCCCACATTATGTACCATACATGAAGTATATCAATCACTTCTTGTTTTCCAAACTGAAGTACTTAGCCAAGGACTTCCCATCCAGTTCCTTCTTAAAGAACCTGGTTATGAATTCCGTGTATGTAAATTCCCGGTAAAGAGCAGGCTCTTCAGCTGATACTACCTCCGGTAACGGTCCATACAAGTTCTCCCTCATGCTCGGGTTGAAGAACACTGCAACTGAGACCCGTGGTTCATGCAGAGGATTAGCATACACTCGATGCTCTACACTCGTGTACTTGTCATTCGATATGATCTGAACAGAACACATAATTAGCTAAATTAACTTCAAGAAACTGAGAAGGATAATTTGTAACAGTTATACATTTAACATTGGTTAGTTATATATACCTGAAGCAAATCGCCAACATTGATGACAAGTGCCCCATGGACTGGTTTGACATCAACCCATTTTCCTTCATGTTTAACTTGCAATCCACCAACTTGATCCTGCAGTAGTACTGTAAGAATGCCGGGATCTGTATGGTGTGCGATCCCTACTGTTTTGTTAGGTTCGGGACAATAAGGATAGTAATGGCCAACCATGACTCTTCCTCCTAAACATGACATCTCTTCCAACTTATTTGCGTTCACTCCCAATCCTTGAGAGAGTAGTCCCATGAGCTTTTCACCTAGTTGTTTTACTTCCTTATCCCATTCAAGTATCTCACTTCTGTAAAAACATAAACAATGCTAATCTTCAGGGAAACAGCTGTATGTTAAAGTTAAACTTGCAAAGTTATGGAGAAGCAATGGTACTTCCACAATGCAGCTTAAGCAATACACTGATAGTAAAAGTGTTGGATCACAAGGTTTACATATGGGGACAATTCCTCAAATTATCTAGATAGGACAGAGCCATAGAGGTAGATTGACAAATAAAGACTAACACAATTCAAAACCTAACATGAAAGGAGTGGTTTTGGGTCAAGGTGTTTAGCTCGTTTGAGTAAGTAGGTTGACCGCACATGATCTATACAATATCAAATGGGTTGGGTTGGGGTTGAACTTGTATGCATAAACTCAACACAAAAACCCATCTATCTGCTTACGATTCACCGGTTCCATTAATATGACTTGTGAAGTTGAAACTCTTATCATATTTTAATTTAAGTTTTGTTTTTGGATTGTTGTATTTGGCTCATTTTATTTGGATCTGATATTCATACGAAGAAAGTGGGTTAATCAAGACTTCAGGCTAATTTGGTTGGCTTGTATTGTGTGTGTTTGACAAATTGATTTAACAAACGAGCCGGGTTAATTAGAGTTGATGGCCATATTAGGTTGAAGAAGGGCTTAATTAGCTTCCCCTATTCTCATTGATGTGCAAGTATATATAATTCAAGAAGTTTAGTATCAATCAAATACATAAATTAGGAAAGTACAATCCTAAAGCATATCAAAAACATATCAAAGATATCCCAACACCAACTCATATAATAAGGCCTCGTTCTTTTGGGTCGAACCTGATTTGGATTAAACCGAACCGAGGAACCTGGAAGTGCAGAAGAATCGACCGAACCCAAAAATAATTCCAAAAGAACAAGGCCTAAGTGTATCAAGATATAGAGGAAGCCAACTCGTGAACCCGTGAATGAAATATGTAATTGACATGAGATAACCAACCCTTTTATTAGCTCTAGATAATGATAAACTACATACAAACGTGTGTGAATTGTCCAAGAATAATATTGATTTGATGAGGTATATTTCATTGAGTTTGCCACGATGCATGCTCTTATTGCTATCCTAATTACTGAAATCTGATCTAATAGCCTAACAGGAGTACAGGACCACCTTATCTGACATGACGATGACGTATCAATTAGAAAATGTCATATGAGACAATGGATTAGTTCTTAGGGGATCCTTCGGTCTTTATCAACCAAGCAACATTTTCTACAAGATGGTTAAATATCATTGTATTCATATATGAAGTATACTAATAGGATAGTCTTACCAATCGTTGATAAATCTAGCTAGTTCAAACTTCTATAACTACGACTACGAGTTCAAAGTTGACATTTGATAAACTAGCGACAAACCGAAATTCATTAGTTAGGTGAGCTAGTCTAATCCTTCTTAGCTACTTGTTACCAAATCATTCTGGAATAACAAGGATGTGTAGATGCATTTCACGGAGTTTTTCGAATTTCACCGACTAAAAATGAATTTGTGACAGTGCTAGAGAGAACTGCACTCTCATTATGCTACCTAAGAATTTCAACTAGTTAATGTTCTGCTTGTTTTGTTTTTTGATTTTTGCTTTTTGCTTTCCCCCCTTTCTTTTAAGTGCTTGAGGAGGATGTTTGTGGAAGAGGCTAAGCGGTGACCTGGTAAGCTCAAAATTGCGCAATCTATCTCAGTTCGACAAAGCCCAACTAAAGCAACAGTGTGATTGTGTGAGAATGACTGTCCGTGGGTTGGGTTGATACGGTTTGAGATATAACCCAAACCAAACCGCAAACACACAATTTGACATTTTTCTAAACCAAACCGTACTGCACTTTTGCCTAAACCAAATCAAACCGCATCAAGTGAAACGATTTGGTGCGGTGCGGGTGCGGTTTAACCATTTTTTCATTGGCGATATGAGTTTTGTAATCTAAGAATTAAGATATATGTTATTTATATTTGTGGACTATGGTAAAGTTTTTGTAAAGTTACCGTAAACTTGTTGTTGCTGGAAAATAGTTAAATAGTTACAAATTGTTGGAGAAGTAACTCATAAATGACTAAATATTTGGTAAAAGTTGTTGAAAACCCAATACATAGTTCATTTAAACAGTTTTGTGATTTATGGTGCGGTTTGGTTTTACAAAGATTAAAACTCAACTTGAACTGCAAACCACGATTTGCTTGAAATTATAAACCAACCCAAAATTTTAAAACCGCAAAAAAATAGGTTAGGTTACGGTTTGGTGCAGTCCAATGTCCAGACCATACCCTAAACAACCCTATGTGTGAGGAGTTGAGGACTGAGGATGGAAAACTTAAACTAATACTACTTCTGTCCCATAATAGTCTGAACACTTTCCTTTTATGTTCATTCCAAATTAGTTTGAATACTTTTATATTTGACGTAATTCCAATTATTAATATATTATTTCTTTCATACTCAACTTTTGCCCACACTCTCCCTTTTATCAATAAAAAGTTACCCAATCTTTCCTCTAATAAAAAATACCCTACCAATTCCTATCACGTCTACTTTTTAAATAAAATAACATTTGATAACCACACTACAACATATCACCTTAAAATACGTGTTCCAATAAGTGTTCAGATTTTTTTGGGACGGAGATAGTAATAAACAATACTGCTTCCTTCAAACAAAAATTAATAAACAATACTGCCCCTTATTAATTAAAACCAATCATTATCGAGTATTAGCCAATACATTTGTAAATTGCAGCTAATTACTCAAATCAAACAATAACATATCAAACATATAAGTCAAATGCAACACGACACTCCCATGTCATGTAGCATATAATAATATTTTTTTTAAGGAATGTAGCATATAATAATTTTAAGGTAACAATAAGTCAATAACCATGAACCAGACATTAAACTTAAATTAAAACCAAATAATGATACTCGCTCCTTCTCTTATCGATGGCATATAATAATTTTAAAGGTAACAATAAGTCAATTACCATGAAACAGACTTCAACTTTAAATTAAAACCAAATAAACTCCATTTTTTATTGATCTTTCTGGTTTTTTGCCAATGCAAATCTTTGACTATTATTATATGTAATTACGTATAAGTAAAAATTATAAAATTTTCAAATTATCAAAGTACTCATTTGACACAAATCAAAATAAAACTCCACATAACCTATATTATTTCTCATTTTAAGCAAAAAAAAATTTAGAAGATTCTAGGTAATTGTAAACTACGTCAAGATTTCAAGTAAGAACATCTAAGCAAGGTAGGGAATAAATGATCACCTGCAAATAGGAGGAATAGCATCAATATCAGCCATAGTAGGTCCAAGCCTCAATTGCAAAGTATCCCTCCAACTAGCAGCTTTTGATACAAACAAATCAACATTCGAAAAGTAATTAACACCACTAACCGGATCTCGCCGGTAATGACTCATCCTCTCTTCATCCGGCAGTTCATGGAACGCCCTCACTCCGGTAACCAACCGGTCGAGGAGAGAGACTGGTACACCATGATTAATCACCTGAAAAAACCCGAACTTTCCCGCGGCTTTTCGGATCCGATCCACCACATCAGGTGTCGGGTCCGAAAGATCGATCACGGGTATAGGATCCGAATCATCCGAGTTGGGTTCTGAGTTAACCAGGTTTTGTGGTGGGTGATGAAAGATGGAAGGTATACGAGTTAACCCTGAGTCAACTAGGCCTTTAACTCCGAGTTTTGTGTCTTCGAATTTCATTACATCTTCTCGTCGATCGTATGCTAAAACCGGTTGGTTACCGGTATTGCTTATTGATGTCATTTTTATTTTTTTTCTTGTTGTAAAATTTTTGTTTGTAGATTTGGTAAAGTTGTGGATGATGTGTTTTTGGGAGGATTTTTTCTTATTTTATAGTGAATAGGAACTTCATAATTTTTTATTATTCATATGTTAATTTTTGGTACGACTCTTTGACATAAATGCGTAAGAGACTTCACATACGCAACTACCGCAGTCCGCAAGTATGCGAGTATGCGACATTCTTATAAGGTGTACAAATTCCGCAAGTTTTTCACATGAATTGATGAATGGGCTCGCTCGAATGCTCGATGATATGTGGTGGCCTGGACGCCTGGTGGGTCAAACCATTTTAAGTTGATTTATGAATAAGCTTACAAAATGAAGGCGAATAGGAACGGAGGGTGTGGACCTAAGAAACCACATAGTCGATTGGTATAAGGTCATTGTACCATTAAAATACAAAATCTCATACAACCCCGTTAATTTGTTGTCTTAAAAGGATCACATATGGTAGAAATAACACATTTAATATCACAAAATGAGTAGGTGATCCATTATTTAAAAGTGAACATCTATCTGAAATATATTAAAAGGCGTTTATATCGAAGGACGGTGTCGCGTGGACCGATCTCAAGCATTCTAATACACATGTTTACAATCTCATTTAAAAAAATTAACAATATGTAGTTACTAGAATTCGAACACATGACCTTTCAAATGAAATGTAAGATTTTAACCACTAATCCACTACAATTGCAATGCTTAATGTTTCAATGTAAAACATAATAAAGTCTTATAATTATATGTAATTATAAATACATAGACACCTTTTTTTTTTATATCTAACACTTTTTTTAAGTAATAACATTCATTTATCCTAATTCCACTGAAATTATTACTTTTATCCCCAATACCTTATAAGTTTTTTTTTAAACAATTTATCATGTCATAATATTCATTTTCCAATTTCGCACTAGACAAAATATTTCGAAAAGCTAATATAATCATGTATGAGATTTGTGAATAATAATATATATTTGATAATTGTAACTGACCCGAGGCATCCCCCGGACCAAAATACTAGTTTAAACTTATAAAGTGACCTCTTTAATTTACAAAGTGACATTTTTAGTGCCCAAATTGAGGCGGTCTTATCATCTTACGGTGTTCTCGTAATAGCCTTATTTTTAGAAGCATTTATTAAATGCTAATTATAATTATTAATTTAATTATATAGTGAATAATCTTATTTTATTCTATTTGGAATATGAATTTTTGATTTTATGTTTGTAATATACTTCTTAGTTTAATTTTTATCGAGTTATTATTTAATATATTTTGGGAATTTTAGTCGAGATATTGGTGTAATTAAGGTGATTTTCCGCTGCGAGTTTATCTAATTAAGCGTTAAATTTTAGTTTATGATGGTTGAGTGTGTTTCGCTAGCAGCTCGGAAGAGCGGGCTGTTACAAGATGGTATCAGAGCTTGATTATTTTTGGATACGTTGTGATCTCCATATCATGGCGTAGGGGGTTGGAAATAGGTTTAATGGATTGACTAAAGCGTTAGGTATAAATGAATCAAGCCGTATGAGTGTTTGCGCTTATGCGTGTGCTATATGAATCGATTTATGTGCATATGTAGCACTTTATGTGAATATTTGATAATGTGTATAATGCTATCTTGTGTTGACAATTTGTTATGACTTGATCGTCTTTGATATTAATTACTTAGTGTGTGTATTTCGAGAAAACTTATATGATTTGCTTATATAAATGAATTTCAAACGAGATCTCAGCTAGTGGTGTCAATCCGGGTCCTTTGGGTGGGTTTGGGTTGACCCAACCCGGGTCGGAATGATTTGGGTCGGAATAATCGGGGTGAGAGTCCGCCATGGGTCGGGCCTGAGGTGGGTCGGGTGGACTTGGGTCGGGTTCAACTGGGTGAGGGAGCTCGTAATCGGGCCTGCCGGGACCGAGCCGAGTGGTGGTATCTGGGTTGGGTGAATTTGGGTCGGAATAGAATAAGGTGAAGTCGGCCCAAATCGGCTTTCGGAATAACTTAGGTCGGAAGAAATCGGCTTTCGGAATGACTTGGGTCGGAAGAAATCGGCTTTCGGAATGACTTGGGTCGGAAGAAATCGGTATCGGAATGACTTGGGTCGGAATAAATCGGCTTTCGGAATGAATTGGGTTGGAAGAAATCGGTATCGGAATGACTTGGGTCGAAATGACTTGGGTCGGAAGAAATCGGCTTTCGAAATGACTTGGGTCGGAATAAATCGGCTCTCGATAGGACTTGGGTCCGGTGAAGCCTCAAACCGGTGGCGTATTAACTTGGGTCGGAATAAATCGGCTCTCGGAATGACTTGGGTCGGAATTATATATATATATTAAGTTACGAAGTCAAAAGTTATAACAATTAACATGTGATATAGTGATATACTGATATTGTGAATTGTGATTGAGTCATTGTGAATTTTGTGATAATACATTGATACTTATATTACTAATTCAAAAAGTTACTAAACTAAGACTTATTATTTATATAGTTATATTATTGGCTATTGCCCATCGGGTTATTCTTATTCATGATTGCATATTTGCATAATTGCATTATTACATACACATTAAAGATTTAAAGTTATTGAATTTAATTATTAAAGAATAATGATCAAAATATCAAATATTCAAATATCAATCATCAAATGAATGAATGATCACATGATTAATACTTAGAGTTGGTACTACTAGTTTGGATTTGTCATTTGTGACAACTAACATGTCTAACAAGTATTCAAGTAACAACCATAACGACTAAGGCATAAGCCTATACCGATTATTGATTAGAGTCAATAAACTATTAAACTTAAACATTTAGTTAGTTAGTGACTTACTCACTCTCCGAGTCACTATATGCAACAAAAAGAGTTAGAATTAAAGAATTAGGTTGACATTAATGAAAGCATCGTAATTATAAAATTGTTCGACTTTCATCGTTCATGGAACAACTGAACAAGTAACAATGATCAACGTTAATCGAATATGAAGATGATAATTGTGATCAAGGTGATACATAATCATATCAGTAGAGGATGAAACATTGAAACTATGAAAGTAGATCATAGTTAATACCAATCATATCAGTGGAGGATTAAGATCGTTGATGTTTCGGTTGTTGATCTTAAAAGATAAAAACAGAAAAATAAAAATAGTAACATAGGAGGCGATCTTATTAAACGGTCCATATTTGGAAAACCACGTTACGATTATTTATCTTACAAAATAGGGCTCGATTTTATTACACGATTCACAATAACCGAAGCATCATTAGATTAGATTGATCGACTTTCGTTAAGTTAAGGTTCACATAAATCAAATGATCATAAGATTGATTGTCTTTGACATTAATCAAAACCATCAAAAAAATTGATCGTTTTTCATCTTTCGTGTTACGGGGTTCTTTATACAAGACAGGGCTCGATCATCGATGTAATTACACGGTTAACAATAATCGAAGCATCATCAGATTGATCGACTTTCATCGTTGATGTTTCAGTTGTGGATCTTAAAAGATACTAAGATAGTAACTGGTGCGTGTCGTTTCCGCAACAAAATTAAATTTATAAATCACTCACTAACTCTAACAAATAGATAGGGAAAGTAAGGGTCGAACCCACAGAGACTACGTTATTATCTTAAACTACTTATATATATGGCTATTACTATATAATATGGGGGGGTTTTCGAATATCAAAACTATACCTAAAACTATTAAACTAAAATTATAAATATAAATTGCAGGAAATAAATTCGGTTGTAAAATATAATAAAGAAGCTAATAGGAGTCATGTAACTTTCTATAGATATTGGGTATAATCATTGACTCATTCGACTAGCCTAGGATAGATTGGTTAACTATATAACCCATTGAAAGCAAGTAGATTACTAGTTTTATCTTTCTTACTCGTTAAATCCCGTGAAAGCACGCAAATTTAATCCTAATCAAGCTAAATTAATCCAACCATGAAAGCATGTATCAAATTATCAAACTTGACAGCATTAGAAACACCAATCAACTGAACCCAAACTAGCCAGTAAGCTGCAACTAATTGAATTCAATTATTACACAAAATTCTAGCAATTATAATTAGACCAGAAAGCTGCAACCTAATTAAAACTACTATCAATCTAACTATAGAAAAATGAAGTAATTTAGGTGATCAAACTAAATCAATAAACATGAATCAGCGGGATAATAAACCTCGTATAAATACCCAAAAGAACTAATCATTTATAACACAAACAAAAACGTATCTCATAAACCCATATATCGAATAAGTCAATTACATGCTCCTCTTAGTGTAGAACTACTCTAAATTAAACATAAAAACAAAGAAAAAGATAGAAGAGAGTAGAGAAAACTCATTAGGAACGAATTTCCGGACTACATCTTCACCATCTCCGTACTGCTGTTTCGTCCTCCGTCTTCCTACTGCGGAGTTTTTGGTCCTCCTCTAAAACGCTGCTGCCTGCTCTTTTTATTGTTGCTGTCCAGTCTTAATCAAAACCCTTGCCAACTTATCCGTGTATCAGCCCAACAAAACAAACAATGAGGCTTGATTTCTCTTTTCTTTTTAATTCTTTTATTTTCTTTCTTTTCACTTCCTTACTTCCATTTGCTGCGTGGACTTTGATGACAAATATTAGACTGGCCCATTCTTTTCAACCTTGTGCTTTCACATAAAAGGAAATCCAAATTCCTTTTTTGTACTTCTTGCTTCATGGTTTGATTTAAGTGGCCTTAGCCCATTTAATTGCTAAGGCTAATTTTCATCTCTTTAACTCTAAAATTATAATGTACCTGCCAACATTCGATAAATTATTAATAGTATAAAATATAACATAGGTTAAACTAATAAATAATCATATAAACTCAATTACTAGGTAACTTATAAAAATGATTAAAACCCACAACTCATAGTTCATAATACAAATGAATAGCTACTAAGAGGGAATAAAAAGGTTATAATATATAATAATCATTTTCCAACTCTATTTAAATGCGTTATCACTTAATAATTAAAACAGGTACAAATTAGACTTATTACTCTAAAAATAATTATCAAGTGATTATAACCGAAATATCATAAAAGTATAACATTTAACCCATATAACTCAACAGACGACCCTACAAGTATTATATTAGAGGGTACAAATATGTATAAATAGGCACTTATCAGTAACATAGGACTTAGGAGTCTCGAGTCTATTGGATTATTTGTCTCTATGGGTTGCTATACGTATCCTCCTACAACCACCCTTAACTCCCTCATAAATAACCTTACCCTTTCCTTTATCCCTTTTTTTGCCCTGATTTTCCTGTTCGAAGCTAGCCTCCATGAGGGGGTTTGTGTTGATGTCGACATAATCTTTCATTTTTGCAGTTGTAGATGAAGGAAAAAAGTGAGAGAATTTCGTAGAGAAAGGAGAAGTTTCGAGAGATGAGAGAGAAAATTTAGGGTGGGGATTCACTGGGTTACGAGAGAGATGAAGATGGTTTTGCCGTTTTGGGTGGTTTTAGAGATGAGAGAGAAAATCAAGCTTACTTTGAAAGAGATGAAGATGAATGGTAGAATGGGTGGGGCCGTGGGGGGTTGAATTTGGGGGGTTGAATTTGTGTTACTTATGGATGAATTGAAGGGTGGTTTAAATGAGGTGGTTCATGGTTGATGATATTTTTGGTGGGAGTAAATGTATACTTTAGTCATTAGTGTTATTCCTCTTATATGTGCCAGTTAACCGAAAAGAATTGTCTCATCAAAATCCTTCCTTGTTAGATTAATGCTTACTACTTACTAGCATCATAGCATGTGCTAAGAGGAAGAAAAAAAATGAGAAATGGAAAATTAACACAAAACCACCCTTATATGAGGGTGTTACTTTTCTTTTAAACAAGATGATTAAATCCACTCATAATTCTTCATTCACATCCACACGACCACCTATATCTTTATAACATGGTGAAGTTGGGTCGGATTGGTTTTGGGTCGGGTTGTATTGGGTCGGATTGGTTTTGGGTCGGGTTTAGTTGGGTCGGGTGGTAACTGGGTCGGTGGTAACTGGATTGGGTAATAAATGGGTCGGTGATAACTGGGTTGGGTCACCACTGGGTCGGGTGCTAACTGCGTTGGAGTCCTGGCCCGGGTCGGGACTCGGGTGATAGCGGGTGGGTTTAAGCTGGGCCATTGGCGGGTGAAGTTGGGTGCGGGTTAGTTTTGGGTGCGAAATAGGTTGGAGTGCAGGGTCGTTGTTCACGGGTGCAAGCGGCCCACGGGTCCAGACACTGGGTTGCGCCTGATTCGAGGTTGGGTTACCTTTTTTTCACGGGTTCAGCTGGGCACGGATGGACGCCGGGTCGGAATGGGTCGGATTTCCAACCGACCACTCTCGGCTCGGAACAGGTTGGGTCTGGGTCGCATGCGGGTTCACCCGTGGGTCGGCCCAGTTTTAGACACCTCTAATCTCAGTAAATGAGATGATTGGAATCCAATGCCAACAAGTTTGCCCCTTTTGTTTTGTTTGCTCCATGATTTCGCTAGTTAAGTTGAAGTAGAGATACAAAAGATGATGGTGGAATGGAGGCTGGACGCCTAATATCTTGCAAGCTTGAGATTTTTGATTTATTCAAATAAAATGTTTGCAAGTTTCGAGGACGAAACTTTTGATAAGGGTGGTAGTATGTAATAGCCTTATTTTTAGAAGCATTTATTAAATGCTAATTATAATTATTAATTTAATTATATAGTGAATAATCTTATTTATTCTATTTGGAATATGAATTTTTGATTTTATGAATGTAATATACTTGTTAGTTTAATTTTTATCGAGTTATTGTTTAATATATTTTGGGAATTTTAGTCAAGATATTGATGTAATTAAGGTGATTTTCCGCTGCGAGTTTATCTAATTAAGCGTTAAATTTTTGTTTATGGTTGTTAAGTGTGTTTCGCTAGCAGCTCGGAAGAGCGGGCTGTTACACTTACACAAGACTAACTACTATTAAAAAAAAATTCAACTTTTCATAATCTTTACTATTACTTCTTTTGTTTCAATATGTGACACAATTCTCCGGACACGCTTGCCAATGCATATTTCTAACCATAAATATCTTTAATTTTATACAAGTGAGAATTATAAAACATTGATGTTTTGAAATTATATGTTGAGACGAATCTAATAAGATCATATATATGACTACTTTTTTTCGTAGGTAGAAATAACGAAACACAATTAAAAAATATTTGTGAATAGTGCAAAAGTCTAACCATGTCAATATCTTGAAACGGAGGAAATATATGATTAAAGATATAAGTTATGAGTAATACTATTTGATCATGTGATGGAAATTGCGCAACCTCATCAACCACTCTCCTCCTCTTGAAGACTTTATTACAATACTCAAAGATCGAAAATGGCTCAAATCATTCTTAGTTAACAAGGACTAATCCTAATTTCGAATTTAGAATTACGTTGGATTTATTAAAACTGGTGGGTTTTGGATGTTAAGCCTTCTTTTAATGGGAAGAAAATGTGACTTGTTTTTGCATATTATCTTATGGGGTCGTTTGGTTGGAGGTAATCTAAAAAGGGTAAGGGAATCAAGTAACTTACCCTTTCATGAAACCCTTTACCCCCTCCTTACCCCCAAAGTCCTCTACTCTCATACCCCATCCCCCCTAAGGTTTCACTTACCCTTTCATTGACTCACATTAGCCATCTCCTTGACCACCCAAACACCACTTGACCAAACCACTCAACTACCACCCTCCCACTCAACCACCACGTGCCCATCCTACCACCACCACGTTCCCACCCAACCACCGCCTAACGCCTCCACCCCCCACACCCCGACCACGCCACCAACCTTTCAACCACCAAACCGCCTCTACCACCCACACCCTAGAAAAAAACAATGAAGAATGGTGTAATTGAGAGAGACGCAGGGAAGAGGAAGGGGAAGTGCGACGGCGCAGCGCGAAGGGGGCGGGGAGAAGCGCAATGCTACGGGAAGGGGAGGGAGGCGACGACGCGATGGGAGAACGGTTGTCGAAAAGGAGTTAACGAAAGATGATGGCGGCAAGAAGGGGAGGTGGAGGAGGCGACACGGGGAAAAGGAGGGGGAGAAGTGCAACGTTGCGGGAAGGGGAGAGGGAGGGGGCGGCGCGGCGCGATGGGAAGGGGGGAGGGGTGGAGGCACGGCGGCGTGGCGGCACGACGCAATGGGAAGGGGGGAGGCGCGGCGGCACTCTGGGGTGGGGAGGGGTGGTAGGGGGCACAACAAGGGAGGGAGGAAATAGTGGTGCTATATATGGTGGAAGAATGTGAAGAGGAGGAAGGAAGAGATTGACATTGAAACCAACCAAACAACACTTAAAATCTAAGAGTTTTGCTTTCCTTTCCCTATCTACCCCTTTCTTGATTTCATTCCCTTTACCCCATGCCAACCAAACACCCCCTAAATTCATTGATCTAAACATGAGAGTATGAAACTCGTGATTGAAAACCTTAGATTCATTGTTGAATACATGAGAGTTGAGGCTCATAATTGAATGATAAAAATGACACCATAAATCCAAAGATTGAGATTCTTTCCATCATTAATCTGAAGTTTAATTTATTTACAATTAATATAAAGTATGGAAATGCCCTTCCCAAATTGATCCTAATCTAAAGCGAATCTATTCAGTAGGTAAAAAATTATTATATGTCATGTTCTAATTGACCATAACAACCAGGTGAATGTAAAGGAGGGAGAGTAAAGAAAAAAAAATGCAAGATATGATCAAATGGGTAAGAAGTCACTTGAGACACAGTAACCATGGAAGGATATCTTCAAAATTAGGAAAATAATATCTAAATCAAATATGGGATTAATAAACTCTCTCAGTCCTAAAATATTTCGAACATTTTTTTTTCTTATGTCTTATATTTCCTTCGTTCTTATTTACTTGCAACACTTACCATATTAAGAGTTGTTTCAATTTACTTGCAACACTACCTAAATTGGATATTTCTTCTCTCTATCTATCTCCTAATCACATGGTTTACCTTTTTTCTCTCTTTCTATCCTCTCCTCACATAAATTATTGTGCCTCCCTCATTGTTGCAAGTAAATCAGAACGGATGAAGTATTAGTCTGGACACTTTTCTTTTTCCATTGTCCTAGATTAGCTTCAATATTTCCATATTTGGCATGTTACCACTTTTATTAGGTTAGTTTTCTAATACCTCTTTTGTCCCAAAAGTAAGAAGTACATGAATACTCCATCTATTTCAAAAAAAATACTCAAATTTCTCTTTCGTCCAATAAGAAAAATACATCGTTGTAATTCGCATCCTGAAACTATTGACCACCTGTTTTTTAATTGCCCCAACTCTGAAAGTATTTGGCAGATGGAGGAGGTTGCTTCTTGGTGCGCCCCGCCAAGGTCCTTCCCCTCCACTTTAGAGTTATTACAGGATTTCAAGGGTAATCTTATTGCCAAAGTGCATCTTTCTTTTCTGGAGCATTTGGAAAGAGAGAAATTATATTACTTTCAACAATGACAAATGGTGCCCCCAACGTATCGTTCACAAAGTTAAATTTGCTCATGATGAATGGAAGTGTCACTTACAAGTGGATACTTGTCAAGCTATTGAGTCTCCTCTTAGAGGAGCACTACCCCCTTCCCCCCACCCCCCTCATTCGGCTACTCTTGTAGCCTGAGATCCTCCACCTCACTCATTTTTCAAGTTAAACTTCGATGGTTTTGTTCGTTGTTTGGATGCTGCTGTTGGTGTCATCATCCGTAATCATGAAGGCCAACTCCTTCACGCCAAAGCCTTCCATCTTGGTCACACTATAGTTCTCATTGCCGAAGCCATCACATTACAGCAAGTTATCAATTTAGCTTTGCAATCGGGTTGTCACAACATCATCATTGAAGGGGATAACCTCTTGGTCATCAACGCCATTAATAATCTTTGCTCTACACCTTGGAAAATTGCTAATATTATTGATGATTGTAACTTGTAAGCTCATGCTCACTCATTTTGCCTCTTGCCAAGTCAGACATGTGTTTAGGGGAGCAAATGACAACGCTGATTGGATAGCCAATGTAGGGCACCTAATAATGTCTAGTTTTCATATTTCTCCTTGTAATAACTCTTCCCTTTCTTCCATTCTTGTATCCGACACATTAGGTATTCCCCTCGCGAGGAGGGTAGCCTAATATTCTTTTCTTAACTTTCAAATAATAAAAAAATACATCGCTAACTCTTATCACAACTACTTTTAAATAAAATAACATTTAATAACCACATAACAACTAGTCTCCTTAAAATTTGTATCCAACTAAGTGTTCAAATTATTTATGCTAACAATTGTTTATGATCTAATTCAAATTCACTGATAAATATCAAATACCCATTGATGAAAGCCTAAGACCCATAGTTTACTTTCTTATTATCATTTATTAATAAAGTAACTCATAATTTAAACCTTCCACTCATAATCTAAAACCTTATACTTATTGTTTAATAATTTAAACTAACAATTATATATATACCTTGGACTCATAATTATATA
Organism: Beta corolliflora; assembly: GCA_947648045.1. Taxonomy (NCBI): domain Eukaryota; kingdom Viridiplantae; phylum Streptophyta; class Magnoliopsida; order Caryophyllales; family Amaranthaceae; genus Beta; species Beta corolliflora. Next base: position 293,295 of record CANSZD010003522.1, read on the forward strand.
CAATTATTATTGATATATTAGTTATTTTACACTCTTCAAGATTTTTTCTTTAAAACTTAAACCCCAAGGTATTAGATTGTTGGAAATTGAACTCATTTGCTAAATGTCGCCCTAAAATATCCAGTTAACGCCCTGTATAAATACGAATACATGTATTTTCACTATTTATATTGTACTCTCTTTCACTCTCCTACTCTCCCACTCTCTTCACTCTACCTCACTCCCTTCACTCTCTCTTCCATCTCCCTCGCTCTCTCTCACTACATCATCAACAAGATCTCCCTCTCCGGTGACTTTGGACCGACGACCTTAAAGAACACGAACTCCGGCAAGACCAAGTACTGGAACTCCTTAAAGTAATCGAAGTCCGGCGAGAAAGTACTCGAATTCCGGCGACCTGAAAGTACTGGAATTCCGGCAAGAACAAGTGATCGAACTCCGGCAAGACCGACAACACGTGGCATTAACTTACATTGTATGCCATGAAGCCGGAGTTTCTTTTTCCTTCTTGGTCAATGATAAGTGCATATTCTAACATCATTTAGTTGCATATTAGGGTGCATTTTCATGTAGTATTAGAGCATTTACTTGCATTTACGCATATTTAGGTCCATTTTCGTAAGCTACGATGCTTTCACGGGTTGTTTGGTCTTTTGATGTAATCTCAGGTACTTTGGACTCCTATTTGAGGACATGATGATTTAGGCGCGTAGATGACCTTCAAAACGATATATCATGTGCCCAAAACGGATTGAAAGTGAAGAAGATACACATGACTTTGTGTACTTGTGCTAAATATGACACCTCTTCACCATTTCACTCGTAACTTTTGACTCAAGAATGATAATGAGGTAATTCTAACTGGATTGGAAACTATACTTCAAGAGCTTTACAACGATATATTGCATGTGTGAAACAAAGCTCTGGATCAAAAGTTATAGCTGTTCAAAGTTGAGCTGAAGCCACTGTCTCGACCGCATGCCCGTGCGGATATCTGCTCGGTCGTGCAACCTGCAATCAAAAGTCACTGAAGCTTCTGCCTCGCTCGCACGACCGACCGAGATTTCGCTCGACCGTGCATGACCCTGCACGCCCGTGCAATATGTTGCTTGCCCGTGTAACTTTGTTGTAATGTCGTATCTTCCGCGTGACCTAACTTATGTCGGTTTATGTTAATCTTAGCATATAAATAGGACTTTAACCCTTATTTTCGAGGGGAGTTTTGGAGTTTGTAATTATATCATCATTATTAGTTTATACTTAGGGTTTTTAGAGAGAGAAGTTAGAGAGAGAAACTGGTAGATCTCCATTGTTCTTCAAGACTCCACCTTCCTTCCATTAATTCAAGTATCTCTTTTCTTCTTCTTTTCTCCTTGTTTTATATTATGATGTTTTATTATTCTTCTCTATTTTCTTTATTTATTTCAATTATGCTTACATAGTTTTGTAATCTATGGTTAAGTTGAACCCTAGTGTGAATTAATTCATGATTATTTCTTTAAATTCCCAAACTAATTGTTGAATTGTTCTTGCTTAATTGATTGTGCATATTCCAATACTAGATTAGGGATAACTAGTATTGTTATGATTCCTTTGTCTTGATCACAACGGGAGTTGAGTTTTGACGGATTTGAATATTTCAATTAAGGACATGAAGTTCTCCACGGGAGTAGGTAGAATGGATTGTTAGGAAGTTAGAGTGCCGCGTTTAATGTCTTTAATTTGCATGATTCCACGGGAGTAGGCTTGAGTGCATATTAGAGAAGCCATAGATACTCGGGAGAGGTTTATGGTATTTTATAGGGTGTACTTTTCCTTGTGAGCATTTAATTGACTAGTTTAGGGTAGAAATTATTGTTGTATTAATTCATGCTAGTGGGGATATTTAACTATAGAGTCTTTTATTTATAGATTGATTAGTATAGTTTATTCCACCGTTATTCTTGATATTAAATCTCCTTTAGTCTTACCATTACTTAAGGGCTAATCATAGAACAACTTTCTCTCTGTGGGATCGACTCTGACTTACTCTACTACATAGTTAGGAGGATTAGTTAGGTTATTTATTTTTGTTAGGTGCGCGACACGCCTATCAGTCAACGTCGGTCAAAGTTGGTCAACGCCGGTAAACACATTGGTCAACGCTTAGGTTAGTACCTTGGTCAATGCGGAATTTTTGAGAGAGAATGAAAGTGATTAAAAATGGTGGGGTTGTGTGGAACACATTTAGCATGTGATGGTTTAAATAAAGAAAGGGAAAGAGGAAAGGAGGAAAGAGGAAAGGAGGGAGGGAAATACAACCCATGTATACAAATACATAAATACAGGGCGTTAACTGGAAATTCTAGGGCGGCATTTAGCAAAGCCCAAATTGAAGGGTTCTACACTTTTACTTCTACTCAATTCTATTGATGCCGATGTTAAAGAAAAATCTTTTGATCTCCACCCCACCTTCATTTACCATTCCCTCTAAATAAACATCGGCAAAATAGCATGTTAGGATAAAATTTCGCTTCCTTTGATCATAATTCGAGTGAAACAAATGCATAGATGGCATAGGCACGTCATCCCACAAAACTGCTACTTCCAATTTGTCACTTACACATCTTTAATCTCATAATTAACCTATGATGTAACAGACCCTGCCACATCATACAACACTACTTTCTATATTATGAAAAGCTAGTAAGTCACTATCTATTAACAGAATCGTTAACTAGACCGCTTATTTGGGCTCACTAAAGAACTTATGATCATATCCCCCCCCTTTTCTTGTTCAGCCTTTCCTCTTCCCATCAAATCATCCAAAATTTATAAATTTACCCCCCAAATATCAGAAATTAGGTTAGGGAAAACTTGTTCTAGCTAAACTCGTCCAGTTGTAGGCTTTTCCATAGGTTTTCAATTGTTTCAAAAGGTAACATACAAAATTTCATAACATTAAGGTTTAAACATCTTACTAAGAAAAAATTTATATGTAAGGTTAAATTGTGTAAAATAAAATTAATTATTAAACAATTTCCTATATTTTGAAAGATAACTTTTTTAAAAGAAAATAAAATGACATGAACCCTAAATTTCAAGCACACGAATCGATCTCCACTTGCTACGGCAGGGAGTGAGAGTGATTAGGTTTTAATGATTGCCTTAGTTGTCATTATTGCTTCGTATCATGTTATATGTATACAACCTAAGATAATACAAACTCTAATGGGCTTGTTAACTATACTACATACAACACTAGCCCATATTAATATGTTATATACATAGTCCAACACCCCCTCTCAAGTTGGAGCATGGGGATTAACAATGCCCAACTTGCCACGTAAATATAAGAAAGGACGAACACCTAAAGCTTTGGTGAAAATGTCCGCCAATTGCTTAGTAGTAGGAACATGAGCAGTAGTAATAAGACCATCCTGAATGGCATCTCGCACATAGTGACAATCAACCTCAATGTGTTTAGTGCGCTCATGAAAGACAGGATTCTGGGCAATGTACAGAGCTGACTTGCTATCACAGAAAAGAGAACTCGCCTGGGGATGCGAAACACCAAGACTACGAAGGAGAGCTCGCAACCATTTGAGTTCAGCAGTAACATCCGCCATCGAACGATACTCAGCCTCAGTAGAAGAACGGGAAACGGTTAGTTGTTTCGAGTTTTCCGGGGAGATAGGAGAGGAACCAAGGAAAACAATCCATCCGAGAGACGAACGACGAGTCGAGGGGCAACTCGTCCCATTGGAGTCACACCAAGCGGGTCAAATGCAAGTCACAAGGAGAAGAAAGAACAATACCTTGACCGGGATTGCCTTTTAAATAGCGTATGACTCGCAGGCGGTCTCCCAATGATGTTGCTAAGGGGTATGCATGAATTGAGCGAGAACATGAACAACATAGGCCAAGTCGGGTCTAGTGAAGGCTAAGTAAATAAGTCGACCAACAAGACGACGATCTATGCGCGCAGGATCGGAGTATAAACAACCGTCATCACGAGCTAAGTTATGATCTTTGCTCAAGAGGAGTATCGGCGGGCTTAGCGCCCAACGCACTGTCTCGGAGATAATGTCAAGAGCATACTTTCGCTGAGAGAGGAAGAAACCATCAGCACTGCGTGCAACTTCTATCCCCAAGAAATACTTCAACGGGCCAAGATCCATCATGCGAAAACAATCACCAAGATAGTGTTTAAAGGAAGAAAGAGAAGAGAGTCATTCCCGGGAGATGATCAAATCATCCACATAAACAAGAACACGAAGACACACAAGTATCTCGTCGATAGGTGAATAGAGAATAATCGAGTAAGAGCGAGAAAAATCATATTGACGCAAGGCAGTAGCAAGCTTGGCAAACCAACACCGAGGAGCTTGACGGAGACCATGAGAGACTTTACGCAATCGACAAACTTGACCGGGACGGCCGGGAAAATCCGGGGAGGAAGTTTCATATAAACCTCTTCATTAAGATCCCCGTGAAGAAAGACATTGTGGACATCCATCTGGTGAACCTCCCAATTTTGAGCTGCAGCAACGGCAAGGAAAGCCCGAACAGTGACCATCTTAGCAACAGGGGCAAATGTCTCAGTGTAATCAATCCCCTCCACTTGATGATTCCCAAGAATAACCAAACGAGCTTTGAATCGCTCCACACTGCCATCAGAATGATACTTGATTTTGTACACCCATTTGCACCCCAAGGCCTTCTTCCGGGAGTAAGAGGAGTCATAACCCAAGTATCATTGTCTTGAGGGCACTAATCTCCTTTTGCATAGCCTCACGCCACCTAGAGTATTGCATACCTGTTTAAAACTTTGGGGCTCAACTCCGTCATCGACTGCAGTAAGAAACACACGGTGGCGCAACGAAACATTATCGCAATTCACAAAAGTAGGTATGGGATAAGAACACATACCTTGGGAACGTGACGGAGGAGATGAAGCGCAAGGGGGGCCGGGAGACTGAACTGCATTAACGAGATAGTCACGCAACACAACGCTGGGACCTTTTTTCGCGAAACCCGCGGCCTAGATGAGGAGATGTAGGCGTGGAATCAGCAGCCACGGAAGCCGGGCTGGGCTTCGATGATCGTGGCTGGGCCGGAAGGCCTCATCAGGGGGGGTTCAAAGGAAGTAGTAGTATCGGCGGGGGAGTAGAGTTGGGCAATTGATGAATTGGGTCGGGGAGGGTCTGTTTGTGGAGCCGCGGTTTCTTTGTGGGCGGGTGAGGATGCGGTAGGGGATTGGAGAAAAGGGGTGGGCCTGGGCCGTATTTGGAGGGGAAGTACGAGAGGTTAAAGGAAGAGATGGTTGGGCCATAGAGGGAGTGGAGTCGACAAGGGAGAATTTAGGAGAAAAGGATCAGGTGTAGGATAGGTGTTTGAGGGGGGTTCAGTTTAAGGAGGTGATGTAGCATAGGAGTAATGAGTCTAAAAAAAAAAATATCTCGGGAGGCAAAAATAGCACCACTCTCCAGGTCATACATTTTCCATCCCTTCTTACCCGTGGGATACCCAATGAAAATACACTTATGACTACGGGGGGCAAATTTATTCCCTTTGGCTTTTTGGTTGTGAGCGAAGGCTAAACATCCAAAGATACGTAAAGCATCAAAATCAGGAGGTTGGCCATAAATCATTTCATAGGGAGTCTTGCCACCAAAAACACCCGGAGGGGGGTACGGTTTATTAAGTGAACGGCGGTCAGGACACATTCACCCCAAAAATCAACAGGCAAATTAGCCTGAAACATCAAGGCACGGCTAACATTTAAGATGTGCCTATGTTTTCTCTCAACTCTCCCATTTTGTTGAGGGGTCCCAGTGCAAGAAGTTTGGAAGATAATCCCACTTTTGGCAAAGAAATCAAGCATGCAGTTAAATTCAGTCCCATTGTCACTCCTAACCATTTGAACATGAGTGGAAAATTGACAAGTCACCATGGCAAAGAAGGAAGAGAAATACTTGAAAACCTCAGTTTTATTATGCAACAAATACACCCACACAGCACGAGAAAAATCATCAACCACAGTCAAAAAATAGATAGCTCCACATGAGGAATGAGTAGTATAAGGGCCCCACAAATCACAATGAACTAGTTCAAATAAACGACTAGTTTTATGAGTACTAACAGGGAAACTATCACGAGTTTGTTTTGCTAAAGGGCAAACATCACAAATTTTATTCAAATGTTTCTTAGAGGTACTAGAACGGATCTGAGGAAGCATCATCACAACTCTTTCCGAAGGATGGCCTAACCTTTGATGCCACAAATCGAAGAGACTCAAATCTGAAACAACAACTGTTTGCGCCACGCCACCTTGCGGAAATAGTAGAGACCCCCTCACCGTTCACCTGCTCCAATCAGCATCCCCGAAGGTCGGTCCTGTATAGCACACATAGCAGAAGTGAATTAAATAACACAAGAATTGTCGGACATCATATGCGAGGCAGAAATCAAATTACACTGAAACTCAGGCACATAAAACATCACGCAAAATAAGAGTATCAGTAAGATAAACGTCTTCCTGCTGAGTGGCCAGAGTTGTACACCCATTAAGGAGACCCACAAAACATCCATCAATGCGCCGCACATTCAACAAACATGACAGGGTACCAGTGAGGTGATGTGACGCGCCAGTGTCTATAATCCATTCCAAACCAAAGTCAAAATTACCTGCCATTCGGTCACCACTAGGGTGATTTTGTTCATTGTAATTAATCAAGTTCATCAAACGTTCAACCTGTTCAGGCGTGAGGTTGGCAAGGGGAGTCCCCCCTCCTATGGACGTGCCAAACCCACCATCACTAACAGCATGGGCTTTTTCCCCCTGGACCACGAGAGGGATCAGCAGCACCTGAAGATAGACCACCAGTAGCAAGGGTCGAAGCACCACTGTCGGTGCTGGAAGCAGTAGACCCAGTGCGAGCAGCGTTGCGGGCTCGAACTCGCTCCTCATACCATGGGGGAGTCCCATGAAGCTTGAAACACCCACTGACCTCATGCCCTTTTTGTTTACAGTGAGAGCACACAAGACGCGACTTATCAACGCGATCATATCGACCCTTCCCTCGTTCGGATTGAACAAGGAAGGCTTGAACGCTTTCATGAGGCGTTTTGTTTCGAGCAAGGGCACGAGATTGCTCTTCTTGGACAAGGGTTTGATAAGCCCGATTGATATCTCCCAACGGTTGTTGTGAGAGAAGGTTGGTCCTCACAGCCCCGTATGCATTGTTATCCAAACCAATCAAAAACTGATGAAATATTTCATCATCACGTTCCTTCGAGAGATTCAAGGCCAAGCCACAGTCACATTTGTGACATTCGCATGAAGGTATCGGCTTCACTCGAGCCAATTCATCGTATAATCCCATCAGTTTGGTGTAGTACATATCAATAGACATGGATTCGGTTTACTTGCAATCAGTTATGGAGGCCTTGATTTGCTGAATTCGCGACCCGTTTGCCACGCAAAACCTTCGTTCCAAATAGTCCCACAGTTCTTTAGCATTATCATGAAGAGGGATGGTGCTTGCAATCTTAGCATCCATGCTTCGTAAAATCCACGACACGATCATTGAGTGTACCGTGTCCCAATCCAATAATCCAGTCGGATCCGTGGGCTTTGAAATCGACCCATCGACAAATCCGAATTTTCGACGAGCGCGAAGAGACAAAGTCATTGCTCGCATCCATGTCACATAATTTTCCCCGGAGAAAATCACGTGGGTTATGACATTTCGGGGCGATCTCCGGGATCCCAGTAGAAGGGATAAGAGATAGTGATACTCCAGTCACTTTTCCCTTCAACTACAGCTTTCTTTTCGTCCCCCATAGTTCGCTGCTGCCTCGACAAATCACGCGGGTGACGCTGAGGTGTTTAATGCAGTGGACGAACGAAAATAGTCAAACGGTCGGCGATGTTAACCGCGGCTCTGATACCATGCTACGACAGGGAGTGAGAGTGATTAGGTTTTAATGATTGCCTTAGTTGTCATTATTGCTTCGTATTATGTTATATATATACAACCTAAGATAATACAAAACTCTATTGGGCTTGTTAACTATACTACATACAACACTAGCCCATATCAATATGTTATATACATAGTCCAACACCACTTCATAAACTAGAAAACCCTTGAATCAGTCCCAAGATGGTCGAGTCAATCTCTGGAATAATTCCCCTAACCTATTTGTTGAGATTTGTCAAATTTTCAATTTGAACTGAATTTTGGAGATATAAAATAATGATGAATAGGTTTCAAAAGGAAGAAACACAATGGGGGAAATAGTTTACAAAGTTGTTGGTGGGCTCAAACAAACGGATTTATTCAAACAAAAGGTTTATATAAATGGTAGTTATTCATAATACATAAATGATGTCTTGGCGCAGTGGTTAAGATTGATGTCTTTGTGAATGATAGGTCGCTAGGAACACATGTGGGACACCAAAAAAAGAAAAAGGAAAAAAGAAAAGAAATTTAGGGGATAACTAACTACTTCATTCAAACGAAAAAATAAGGAAAAAAAGGTACTACATTTATATTGAACAACAATTTTTTGAAAAAACAATCCTTTTAATTTTATGCTTTCACAAGCATTGCCCGCATGATATAACGCTAGTATCTAAAAACAGAGGCGGGATATTATTATGCTTATGAGTTATGACAGCTTAGGAACTGTTCGTTATTGTTTTTTGTTTTCAGTTTTCAGTTTTTTTGAAAACTAAAACCAAAAAACAGTAAACTATAAAAAGTTGTTTTCACTTTTTTAGTTGTCGTATTAAAATCAGTGTTTAATAAGTTTGACCAATTTTTATCCATTATAGGGCATATATCATATGACTTTTAAATACAAAAAACCAAAAAAACTGAAAACCACAGTGATACCAAACGAGCCCTTAACAAATGATTTTCACGTTACATACTCCATAACTTAAGTAGTAATAAAATTAAACCCAATTGACATGAATTGGTGCCTTTCATAATTCATCAATGGAGATCGCCGGAAAACCCAAGCTCAAAAATCTACCAAAGGTCCTTCTTCTTCATCCACCACCAGTCTTCACTATCTACGAACCCGAGTTCTCTCAACATTTCAACTGCATCAAAGCTAACGAATCTCCACTCCCTCTACCACACTTCCTAACCACTTCAAACTCCGCCGGAGTAACCGCCATGATCGCCGGAGGCCGCATTCCAATCACCGGCGCCGACGTCCTCAATCACCTCCCTAACCTCCGCTGCATCGTCACCACCACAGCTGGCCTTAATCACATCGACCTCGCCGAATGTCGCCGCCGTGGTATCGCCGTCACCTCCGCCGGAGACTCGTACTCCGACGACTGCGCAGAATCAGCGGTGGCTCTTTTGATTGATGTTCTTCGGAATGTATCTTCTGGTGATTTGTTTGTGCGAAGAGGTGGTTGGAGTGTTGATAATCAGTTTCGTTTGGGTAATCGGGTAAATTTCATCTCTAATTTTGGCTTGATTTTTTAGTAATTTTCGTCAATTACTACGGAAACACTTTAGATTTGGGTGTTTTTGTTACTTTTGCTTGATTTGTTTATCGTATTCGCCTGAAATTTCAAAAATCTCAAAAACCTTCTTTCAAAAAAATTGAAAAACCTATAAATAGAAAAACTATATACTTCCTCCGTTCCAATTTAGTAACGACACTTTCCATTTTAGGAAGTTTCAAATTAGTTATTACACTTTTATTTTGGGTAATAACTTCTCTCTATTTCTCTCTTTATCATATGTGACCCTTTTGTTTTCTTTCTCTATCTCTTTCCTCTACAAAAATTGCATAGGAGTCCGTGATTTTAAAAGTGTCACAACTAAATTGAAACGGATGAAGTAAGTGATTTCGACCCAACAATTATTTCGACCACATAACCCGATTTAAATTTACTGGGAGACATCCGAACTCAATTTGGATATATCTCTCAAACCCATTAATCCATACCTAAAAACTTTCAACAAAGTTTTTCTATTTTTGTAGGTAATATAAATACCCGAAATGACCCGATTGTATATTTTTTTAAAAGATAATGAAAGAGGAAATAGGAAATAGTGAATAGTGAAAGATAATGTAAAATGATTCTTGAATTTAACCCATTTATCCATACCTAAAAATGGACTCATTGATAAGTAGTAATTGTATCTTTCTTTAAGAAGCCTTATTTTGGTTGTCAAATTGTTAATAAAAAAAGTGTTAGAATTTGGGAGACAATGTGATTGTGAATTTGTGATAGAATGAAGGAGAGTGTTATTTTTGACTCTTTCAAAAGCCTCTCTATTCACTAGCAAACTTTGTGACTTTATCTTCTACATGAGGTACCTAATTTATCTCCTGATTAGTTAGATTACTTATACATACCACCAACAATACAGGGGTGAGGGGACTTAGAAATCCATCATCACTCACCATTATTAATGGAGATCACCGGGAATTCTTCTCCGGATAATCTCCCAAAGGTTTTAATTTTGAATCCACTACCAGTCTACACCCTCTACGAAGCCGAATTCTCTCAGCATTTTCACTTCATCAAGTCCTATGAGTCCCCTGTCCCTCTCCCCCACTCCCTCGCTGCAGCAAACTCTGCCGGAGTCACGGCCATGCTCATCGGTGGATACATCCCCATCAACGCGAAAGACATCCTTGACCACCTTCCCTCCCTCCACTGCATAGTTTCCATCACTACTGGCCTTAATCACATCGACCTTCAAGAGTGCCACCGCCGTGGCATTGCTGTTACCTCCGCTGGTGACACTTACTCTGACGACTGCGCTGACTTTGCAGTGGCTCTTTTGATTGATGTTCTTCGGAAGGTGTCTTCTGGTGATCGCTTTGTGCGCAGAGGTGATTGGAAAGTAGAGGGACTGTATTGTTTGGGTCGTCGGGTAATCTTATCTTGGCTCACATTTCAGATTTTTACTCCCTTTGTCCCTCTAAAATTTACCATTTGTAATTCAAAAACAAAAACTTGGCCTTATCATTTAGGTTTGTCAATGGGTGCATGAGAGGGACAAAGAAGTCGCAATATATTTGTGGTCTTGAACCATATAACCCTAAAACGAATCCCATGTTTTGCAAAATTGTGATTTCATGTTCCTGAGTTACTAATTTTAGTAATAAGTATTGAACTATAATCATAAATGCCAATTCTGCAAAAAGTACAGAGCTTCATTCTACACAAATACTAAGACCTGAATGTTCATTTTCCCATATTTCTTCTCTTGAGGATTCTTATTTTTTGCCTCTGCTAAATACAGTTGTCAGGCAAGACGGTAGGAATCATTGGATTGGGAAGCATTGGCTGTAGAATTGCGAAAAGACTAGAGGCCTTTGGCTGCAGAATTCTGTATAGCTCAAGAAAAGAGAAACCATCAGTTTCTTACACTTTCTACTCAGATGTTACTGAGTTAGCAACTAACAGTGATGTCCTCATATTAAGTTGCGCTCTAACTGATCAAACCAGGCACATGATAAGCACTCAAGTGCTATCGGCACTAGGGAAGGAAGGTGTCATTGTTAACATTGCACGGGGGCCTATAATCGATGAGAAAGAATTGGTGAGATTTTTAGTCGAAGGCAAGATAGCTGGTGCTGGCTTGGATGTTTTTGAGAAAGAGCCAAATGTACCTAAAGAGCTTGTCGCTATGGAAAATGTTGTTCTGTCACCTCATGCCGCATTTTTAACTCACGAGTCGTTTCGTGATATTTTTGAGCTTGTGAAGGGGAATCTTGAAGCTTTCTTCTCAGATAAGCCATTACTTTCTCCAGTCACGGATGTATGACTCCATGATCACGTATTTACTTACTAGTCGAATTCTAGTAGTTTGCAAGTGATGGGTTTTCTGTTAATTACTAATACTATATTACTATTTACTATATAAGAGAGTGTGATTGTAGGCGAGGTATGTAATGGTTAATTAGATGGTTATTGTGTTAGGACTTAAGGCGTACGAGTAAAATTATCTCTCTATTTGTGAGTTATGAAGCCATATGATGGCAATTGTTAATTCATTTTTTTTTTCTTTTCTTATATGGAATCTTTTCATATGAAAAAGAAAGTCTAAGTAGGAAGAACATTTTGAAACAAATGGAAACTTTATAATATGATCTAGCTAGTTCAAATTTTGGGATTTTTGGGTCTACCTATGATTCATCCAAAAGTAATCAGATATTGACCATATATAGTTTTCTTTATAATCTTTGACAAATCTGAGGATACAAAGTGCTACAAACTAGTGTGATAGAGGATTTTTTGCCCAGATCAAATAGGAGTTCCTCAATATCGAGCTTTGTATAAAATAATGGACTAGTCTCATTGTTTAATTATATCTTTTTAACCCTCGCTCAAGGAGCCCAATGAGTACTGATCACTAGACCACAAGTACACACACAACCTCATAAGTTTACTAGCATTGACAGACCATTCTTACCAAGAACATGTGCGTTGAATTTCACATTAGCTAGTACATTATTGCAACTAATTACTCCCAAATCAAACATCAAAAGTTATATATAAATAATATATCAAACATCAATTTGACTTGTATGGATCTGGTTCACGTTAACATTAGTGTGCACCAGTGGCGGAGTCAGGATTCTCAAAGTGGGGAGACAAAATACGGACGTCTGCCATTCGGATAAAAAATTTAGAAAAAAAACGCTACAACCCAAATTGTTTAATACTTAACGTTTTACATCCAAAATTCCAAAATGTTTATAGTCTTACAATCCAAAGAGAAATGAAAAAAAAATACATAAACGAGAAATGAAAATTACAAATTCATCCTTCGGGTCTTCATATTTTGAAAGCGATCAATGATTTTTTCATCGGGAACTTGTAATAACACATCCTTCTCAATAAAAGTTCCCCAACAATCATTCATAAATTGAATTAGGTGAATGTGAATCACTTGACATTTCCTAATTAAAGTGATAAACGTGAATCAATTACATTATCAAACTAAATTAGCTAGTCAATTATGAATCAACTCATATTTACAATTTCCAAATTAGAAATTAGAAATTACAAACTAAATAAACCTAAAACATGAATCAACAAATCAACTCAATAAATCATGACCAACAACAAATCAATTCAACTAATTCAAGTATTCAACCATAATCACAACCAAACAATGATAAATATTACCTAAAAAAATGAAATTAAAACTTAGGGTTTAGGAAAAAAGTAACTCATTGAGTCACTGCAGTGGTGACTGGCGTCCCGCGTCTAGGTTGGCGGCAGGCGACGTACGTGGGTTGGCGGCGTCAGGGCTGGCGGTAAGCGGCGTACGTCCGACAGTTCCCTCCTTCCTTCGTTTGAATCGTTTCACTTTGGGCTTTGGTTGGGTTCCTCACTTTCTCTCCTTCCTTCGTTCCTCACTTTCCGGCGGCTCGTAGTCGTGGCTCGTGCTTCGCGGCAGCCGGCAGGGAGTTAGGGTTTCCAACTTTCCCTCCTTGTTTCTCAAATTCACTCTTTTCGTTTCTCAAAGGCTTTGTCTGTTGACTGCTTTAGTTTCACGCGTTACTCTGTTTTTTATATTAAAACCGTGATTTTATAATGTGGGGGGACATATGTTCCATGTCTCCCCTGCTGGCTCCGCCTCTGGTGTGCACCAAGCCAAAAACACGTATCATTTCTGAACAATCCACTATAGTTCAGAAACCCACTATATCAGGCAGAAACCCACTAAATCATGTAGAAACTCACTATGTCATTCAGAACCTGCTATATCATGCAGAAACTACATCATTTTTAAACAATACTATAAAAAAAAACTGACGTACAATATAAAATCACGGGCCCTTATTTATTATGTCGCCCAGGGCATATGAATTGTGAGGAACGACCCTACCAATTGGCGCTACTCCCCAGGATTGAACATATCTCCCAAGAAGAAGACAACGAGTTATGATAAATATCTAATTGGTAGATGTTTACTAACATATAGCAGGGGTAAAGTTGTCAACTTACATGGGACAAGAAAGATAAAGTTGTCAGTCAACACCTTGAAAAATGTAATGTAAACAAATAAGTGTTCATGCAATTACAAATAGTGTTCATGTAATTACAAATAGTGTTTATGCAAGTAACAAATAGTGTTCATAAAATATAAATAGTGTTTACAAATAGCGCCAGTCTAACAAAAAGTTGTCAGTCTAACAAAAAGGTTGACCTCGAAAAATGCGATGTTAACAAATAGTGTTCATGCAACTACAAAAAGTGTTCATGTGTTGTAAGTAGTGTTTATGCAACTAACAAATAGTGTTCATGAAGTATAAATAGTGTTCATGAAACCAAATGGTATATTAAAAGGTAAATAAAAATCTGCAAAAAAAAAAAAAGATTTTTTCTTTTTTATATTGTATTTTATTACATTTTTATTCCTTGCTAGATGTTTTGTTAGTAAACATCTAGCAATTAGATGTTTATCATAGCTCAGAAGACAACATCGACCCCAACAGATCGAGCAAATACTGTTCCGTATGTACGGAGTAATGAATATGACAGCTTAACAAATGATTTTTATGTTACATACTCTAAACTATTAAAATTAAACCTCATTGCATGAATATCTGCAATTTAGAACCAAGATTAACGATGATCTCATCAATGGAGATCGCCGGAAAAGCTAAGCTTAATAACCTACCAAAGGTCCTTCTCCTTCATCCACCAGCAGTGTTCACTATGTACGAACCGGAGTTGTGTCAACATTTCGACTTCATCAAAGCTTACAACTCTCCACTCCCTCTACCCCACTCTCTAATCACTTCTAAGTTCTAACTCTGCCGGAGTCACCGTCATGATCGCCGGTGGACGTATTCCGATCACCGGCGCCGACGTACTCTATCACCTCCCCGACCTCCGCTGCATAGTCACCACAACCGCTGGCCTTAATCACATCGACCTTGCCGAGTGTCGCCGCCGTGGTATTGCCTTTACCTCCGCCGGCCACTCAAAGTCCGACGACTGCGCGGAATCTGCGTTGGCTCTTTTGATTGATGTTCTTCGGAATGTATCTTCTGGTGATCTGTTTGTGCGAAGAGGTGGTTGGAGCGTTGATGGACAGTTTCGTTTGGGTAATAGGGTAATTTATTTCTAATTTTGGAATACTTCCTCCGTTTTTTTTACATGTTACACTTTCACTTTTCACGTATGTCAATACAAAACTTTGAGAACATATATCTCTCCAATTTTGTATTTGTAAATATTATAAAAAGTACATATTAAAAAATATATATTAAGACGAATCTAACAAGATCGCACATGACAATATTTTTATTCACGTATAAATCACAAACGATGGTCAAAGTAAAATTTGTTGATAGTGTAAAATGTCAAAGTGTAACATGTAAAAAAAACGAAGGAAGTATATTTTTAGTAAATTTATCATATTGGCCGAAATTTTCAAAAATATTCTTTCAACAAAAAAAATTTACGGTTTTTTCACCATATGCTCCCGACAAATAGGAAAATTCACCATATACCCTCAATTTTTCATATATATTCACCATATACTCCTGAGTTTTTAAAACTCTGCACCATCTACCCTTTTCCTAACAGACGTTAATTCGCCGTTGCCATTATTTACGATTTTGCCATTATTAACCCCTAACCCCTACCCCTACCCCTAACCCCCCAACCCCAACCCCCCAACCCCTAACCCTAACCACCACCACATCCCCCACCCCCGCAACCCCCACCACCCCCTCCTCCCTCTACCCCCTCCCTCCACCCTCGCGACCCCCACCACCCCCACCCCCACCCCTCGCCAGGCTCCTACCACGCCCCTTCCCCCCCCCAAAGCATCCCTCCACGTAGCCCACCCACGCGAGACAACCCACTCCCCACCACGTAGACCCCCTACCCGCCACCCCCCGCAGGCTCCCCTTCGAATTTTCGCGGCCGTAGCCCCCCCTTCGAATTTTCGCGGCCGTAGCCCCCTTCGAATTAATGGATTTCGTCAATAATCGCCATTGTTGAGGGTTTAAGCTTCGCCAATAACCGCCAATAATCCGGATCCGAGTGAGAGGGATCTTCATTTTTATTTTCTTTGAAATTTTTCGGCGAGCTTGGCTTAGTTCGTCCGCCGAGCTTGGTGAAAGTTTCCGGCGAGCTTGGCTGCGGGGGTGGGGGAGGGCGAGGAAGGAAGGGGGTGCAGTGGGGTCTAGGGCTGGGGCCTTGTTCTTCTTAGGGAAGGGGGGCTGCGAGAACGGAGGTGGAGGTGGAGGAGTGGGGAGGCTGGGCTGGGGGTCTTGGCGAGGGGATGGGGGGAGGGGGTGGGGGGCGGTGGTGGGATGGGTGTTGGGTTAGGGTTAGGGTTAGGGTTATGGTTTTAGGGTGTAGTAGGGGTTAGTGGTTAATAATGGCAAAATTGTAAATAACGCAAACGGCAAGTTAACATCCGTTAGAAAAAGGGCATTTGGTGAACGTTTTCGCAAACTCAGGGGTATATGGTGAATATCTGAAACATTTAGGTTATAGTGAATTTCGTGATTTGTCGGGGGTATATGGTGAATATCTGAAACATTTAGGTTATGGTGAATTTCGTGATTTGTCGGGGGTATATGGTGAAAAAACGAAAAATTTAAAAAGAAACGAAAAAGCTCTATAACAATGAAAAACTATGTTGAAAGTTTGTAAGTGACTTTTCTTTCGGGCACAATTTTTTTCTGGTGAAGGGAGCAATTTCAATTTCTCTCTTTCTAGAAAACATATTTTAATATAAAACATTTGAGAAACTTGAGAGTGTTACCGCCACGTGATAACGTTAAAGGCTTTAATATTAACTACTAATTAACTGAACTTTAAGCTAATGCAGCGCAAAACTGAAATAACTTCTCTTTATTGAAATAAACTTTATTATTCAACTATGACAATGAAAAATAGGAAATAAAATAACAACTCCTAAGATAATTATGATTCCTCACTAGCTCCCCGATTTGAAGTATGCATCAGATCAACCTGTAAGCTGATCTGCTCGCCAAAATAGGGTCATCACATGGACAAAGCCATAAAACAAAACAAAACAAATATAAAAGCATGTCAGTAAAAATATTGAGTACATGTATATGCGGAATATTAAAAACTTTATTAAAAAATTCAAAATATTTTTATAAACCTTCCTTGGATACTTGTAATACTTATATAATATTTAGTATATAACTTTAATAAAAATCCTTTCCTTGCCTAGGTACCTTTCCTAAAGTGTGCACACCCCCAAGTTTAGTATTCCTTACTGAGTCTATTACGAGGGGTTACTACCTTGTCCATATGACTTACACAAAAAGTACATGGGTAAATAATATAATGGCTACCGTTCTTGCTAATAAATAACAAGTTGTTGCCTGGGTAAATAATAACTACCGTTCTTGCTAATGAATAACAAGTCGTTGTCTCTTTATAATTCCGATCATAAAAGATCATATATCTAATAAAAAACCTTCGGAGTAATCCTCCTATTTGAAAAGAATAGTAATACTTATAAACTTAGCCATATAAAGGCATAATGAATAACTCGCTCAAGCAGTAATCTTTGGAAAATAATAATAGTTCAAAAACACTCCTCTATTTCAAAACATGAATTTAAAGATGAAACTCCTTCTAAAATATTTGAATATAGATTCAAAGATCAAACTTTATAATAGTATTAAACTAAAGACATGATTTGAAGCTCATAAATAAAATTCGTAAACATTCAAACATGTTCATATAAAACACATGAAGTTCATAATAAAACTCATAAAAACATGCACTTCAATCCAAAATATTTTCCTAAAAACATGATACTACGCTTGTAAAACAATTATTAAAGATCTACCTATACACGCACCTTGGAATTAAAAGACTACTAATGACGAAAGAGAAAGGGTACGCTAAAAGAGAGAGAGAAAGTTTAAACATGAGAATAGAGATGTATTTCTCAAATTTGGTGTGAAGAATATGAGGGATGGAGGGATTTATACTAGTTGGATAGGTAGAGTCGGAATATGACTAGTAAACTAAAAGATGGGTTAAAGAGAAAAGATAAACCAATTTAGCTGAGAAGTAACTAATTTTTACGATCATCCAACTAAGATTGGGGAAAAATATAAATTATCCCATAATACATAATTCTAGAAGCTAAAATAATTAAAAGATAAGCAATAAGGTAAAAGTAACAAAACTTATCAAACATAACTCACTGCCGTGAATCTTAGGTGCGTCCGATTTTTTTTTTTTTTTGTAAAACTATGTAAAAATCTTTTAAATCTTTTATTTTCATTTTAAACAAAACACTTGGTTTTAAAAGTTAGTAAACTAAGGCCCAATACTCATTTGGGCTAAACTTTATCTTTTTTTTTTTTTTGAGGGGAAAAGCAAGCTATCATAGATTAAGGGACAAATTGTCCATCAACACATAAGGAGCCCCTTCCTTGGGATAGTGGTTTTCCCAAACTTGTTCTACTCCAAAAGGAATAAGCTTAGCTAGATGGTGAGCGACGAAATTCCCATCACGCTTGACATGAGACCATACAATGGACTTAAAACAAATACAAGAAGCTAAAATATTATGAAGGATAAGATCTAGTTCTGCAAGATAGATAACATGTTTAGAGAGACGGTGAATCAGCGCCGACAATCCGATTCCACTACAACTTCTTGGAGGCCATATCTTTTACCCAGATTCACTGCCATTTTAATGGCTTTTGCTTCGGCAATTTTAGCAGTCCAAAATGCTCGAACTCGTCGGGTGGCTGCGAATAAGACACGTCCATCAGAATTGCGGGCTACAGTGCTCAGCCCAATCCATCCTTCCTTCGAGAGCGAGGCATCCACGTTCAGCTTAATGATATTGACATAAGGGGCAGTCTAGCATCTTGGGCTTGCTGGCGGGTGATGCGGTAGAGGCTTGTAGATTCTCTCTGCATATTTGCCAAACTCTTCAGCAAGTCTATGGGCCCGGTCTAGCAGGATGTTATGAGGGGTTGATTTATTGTTGAAATCTAGGGAGTTACGCTCACCCCATATAATCCAAGCAAGAAAAGCTCCTTTGAAACTACCTTTGCATCAATCTCACGCCATCCCACAATAATATCATGCATAGTACTTGAAGATTCATGCGGACAAAGTGCTTCACAACCGCTAGTAATCCATAAGTCTCGCACAAATAGGCATCAAAAAATAGCGTGCTCTTGCGTTTCAATTTCATTACAACCCCATGGACATGGATCATCATCAATCATATGGCGGAATTTTAGCAAGCTACGAACTGGGAGGGTATAAGTGCAAAGACGCCATAGAAAATGACGAACTTTTGGGCTCACTTCCATACTCCATATATTAAACCAAGCTTGGTGAAAATTATCAAGATTCCCACCTTTCCCAAGCATATAAGCGGTCTTCACGAGGAATAGCGAGGCATCCTTTGTAAATGCCCAAGTTATTTCATCCCTCATAGGAGGCGAACTAAGAGGAGTGTCAAGGATACATCAGACATCTCTTTCATTGAACACGACTTCAATAGTCTCCACTTTCCATTCCATCCTCTCAAAATCAATAAGTTCACTAACATTACTATACTCCTCATTTTTCTCACTAGTAATGTAACGCCCGCTTTCATCAACCACCCAAGGGTCATCCCAAATGTTAATTTGGGTACCATTTCCCACCCTCCAAACCACACCTTCCTTCAATAGAGATTTTGAACTCCATATACTACTCCATGAATAGCTTCTTGAACACCCAAGAGGGGCATCCAAAAATCACAACTAGAATAATATTTAGCTTTCATAACTCTAGCAAAAAGAGAGTTTGGTTCACGGACTAACCTCCATGCTTGCCGACCCAAGAGAGCATCATTGAAAACTTTGAGATCCTTGAACCCCATTCCTCCTAAGCATTTCAGAGTGCACATAGAATCCCAATTTTTCCAATGAATTTTCCGTTGCCGAATCGAAGTACCCCACCAAAAGCGAGCCATAGTTGAGTGGATTTTTTGAATGATGGAACTAGGAATTTTATAAACTCCCATAAGATAAGTGGGGATTGCACGGATTACCGACTTCAATAAAACTTCTTTGCCGACTCTAGATAACGGTTTTCCTTCCAACCTTGGAGTTTCTTCCAAATTCTATCTAAAAGTGAATCAAAGATGGCTTTCTTTGATCTACCAAAAATAGAGGGGATACCAAGGTATTTTTCATGCTTTTCCACCTGCCTCATGTTCAAGATATTTTTCAATTGTTCTCTTTGTGTGATGCGACTCCTCTGTGAAAGAGACCTCCGAGCTTTTCATAATTAATTTTACGCCGGGATGCTAACTCATAGTGGTTGAGAATATCAGGTGCATTCCTGTCGAGAAGCTCTAGTGAAGAGTAAACTGTCATCTGCAAAGAAAAGGTGAGAAATTTCTGGACCACTGCGACTGGCTTTAGCTCCATGAATATGTTTGTCCTGGACTTTCCTCTGAATCATTTTAGAGAAAGCATCAACAATCAAAATAAAGAGATACGGAGAAAGAGGGTCACCTTGCCGAAGACCTTTTAGCGGGAACAACGAGCCACAAACACCTCCATTAATAATGAAGGAATAAGAAACGAGATGATACCACAACTCATGATCAAATTCACCCGGCGACCATCGAAACCCATAGCGAGCAAAAGTTTCCTCAAAAATCCCCATTCAACCCTATCATAAGCCTTGCTCATATCAAGCTTCATAGCAATGGTACCTCTACAACTCCTATTTTCGTATTTCATAGAATGAAAAACCTCCATAGCAATGAGGGCATTATTAGTAATAAGACGCCCAGGAACAAAGGCACTCTGATTTTCAGTGACAAGACTCGGGAGGAATTCTTTCAATCGAATCACAATAACTTTTGACACCAGCTTATACAACACATTACAAAGAGCAATGGGGCGAAATTCAGCAGCTTTAGAGGGAGTTTTAACTTTCAGAATCAAAGCAAATGTTAGTATGATTTACACAGCTAGGAGGCAAAGTGCCATGTAAAATGCTACTAACAAAACTAGTAATATCATCACCGATAATGTGCCAAAAGCGCTGATAAAATATATCATGCATACCATCGGGCCCAGAGGCTTTGCAGGGATGCATCTGTTGGAGAGCAACATAAATCTCTTCTTTTGTGAAAGGCCGAAGAAGTCTTTGATTACATTCATCACTAACAACAGGGTCAATGAATTTTAGCACAACATCAAAATGAGCCTCAGAAGGAGTAGTAGAAGTAAAGATCGAATTGGAATAGTAAGTGAAAATACTTTCAATTCCATTAACATCATCACACCAAACTCCTTGGTTATCATACAACCCTTTTACATAGTTTCTTTTTCTCCTTTGTGAAGCTTTATGGTGAAAATATTTTGTATTTTTATCACCATCTCTAACTTCAGCTACTCTAGAACGCACATACCAATGAGCTTCGTGTTTTGCATGAAGATCATCCAACTTTTTCTCAAGAGCAATGCGTGAATTACAAGTTGTATCTGAAATGGGCTGCTTTTGCACTTCACCGAGATCCTTTTCAAGCTTTTCGATCTGTTTCCCAATGTTGCCAAACTTCACATGACTCCAGCTTTTCAGACTTTGGGCCGTCGCAGCAATACGACCCACAATAAAATCTCCATCAGTTTGGGCCCAGGGAGACCGGACCGTGTCTTCACAAGACTCGTCAAGGAGCCAGCTTGTCTCGAAGAAGAAACGCTTCTGTTTGCTTGTGGGCCGAGACACACGAGTGGGCCGGATGATGATTGCTGAATGGTCTGATTTGTAGTGTATAGAATGTTCAACCATAGTGTTTGGGTAAAGGTCCAACCAAGAAGGAGAGCTAACAAAGCGGCCAAGTCTTTCCCAAATGCAAGAAAAAGGTGAATTTCCGCGCTCCCAAGTGTACCAAACTCCATTATAACCCAAATCACGAAGAGAAAGATCATCCATATCATCACGAAAATGAGTCATTTCACGCCTAACTCTATCAACTCCTCCCTCCTTTTCATCATAGCTCAAAATCTCATTAAAATCACCTCCAAAGAGAATAGATCTTGTTGTCTCACTACACAAATGCCGCATAAGAGCCCAAGTATGGTGTTTCTCTTCTTCTTTTGTCCATCCATAAATCCCCACAAATCTCCATTTTTTATGACCATCATCAATATCACCACAAATATGGTGTTGAGAATAAGATACAAGAGAAAACAGAACTTCCTCCTTCCAGTATATGCACAAACCACCAGCTCTACCTCTACTAGCAACACCAAAGGCATTTTGAAAGCCCAAACAACTTTTCAAGCCTTCAACTTCAATTTTATTGATCATAGTTGTAATAGCCCTATTTTTAAATTAAAGGCGTTTATTAAATGCTGATTATATTTATTAAACTAATTATGTTCCGGAAACTCTTATTTTATTGGATTTTTTAACTGGAATAATACAAACTTTGGCCCGTTCTCTCGCAATAATACAAACTTTTGATTATTTTTTAATAATAAAAACTTTAGGCCAAAATTCCTCTGGTAGGTCAATACCGGTTGTAACTTGTTGTAGCAGGTCATTGTGACACGTGTCATTATCTTATTGGTTGTTTTTTTATTTTTTTATTTCAATTTGAAAAACAAAAAAACCCAACATTTTCCTTTTTTTTCCTTTCTTTTTCTCCACTCTTTTCCTCCACTCTTTTTCTCCCTCCCCCCACCCCACCTCACCCCTCCCCCGGCCATACACCCCTCCCCCCGGCCAGGCGATTTTGAGGAGCATCGAGCATCTTAAGCCGGCATCCACACTCTCATTTACCTCTTTTCGATCATCTCCACTGCGATCGGATAAAACGATGGCGCACGCAAAAGGAGCGGTAGAAGTGGCGAGGACTGTCGTTGAAGTACGGAGCTTGCGTGGTCTGCCGCCGAATTCCACTACAACAACCACAACTCCGAACAATCCGCCGCCGTTGTATGTTCTTTAAAAACTTTGATTTTTGTTGCTGGTTTTCTTTGATTTGTGATTGATGATTTTGGGAAGAAATCAATTGGGTTTGATGTGGGTTGTGATTTAATTTCAGTATGGTGATTTAATTTCACGTGGGATTGGTGATTTGGGATGATTGCCCTCCTGATGTATGTTGTTAACTTTGTTTACTCTTTATGGGTTTGTTTGATTTGTGAATGCAATTAGTGATTTGGGAGAAACAATTGAGTTTTATTCTTGGGGTTGAATTTGGGGTTGAATTTGGGGTTAAATTTGAGGGAGAGAGGAAGGAGGCAGGAGTGAGGAAGAGAGTGGAAAGAGGAGAGAGAATTGGTTTCGGGTGGTGTTCCGGGGGTTTTTCGGGGCGATGGGATCGGGGGTGGTTCGGGGTTGTTTCGGGTGGATCGGGGGTTGTTTCGGGTGGATCGGGGGTGGTTCGGGGGTGGTTACGGGTGGTGTTTCGGGGGTGGTTTTGAGTGGTGGGATCGGGGGGTGGTTTTGGATGGATCGGGGGTGGTTACGGGTGGTGTTTTAGGGGTGGTTTGAGTGGTGGGATGGGATCGGGGTGGTTCGGGTGGCTTCGGGGTTACGGGTGGGGTTACGGGTGGCTAGGGGTGGCTTCGGGATTTGGGGTTGCCTGTTATGGTGGTCGTGGGGTGGGGGTGGTTTCTTGGTGGGAGGGGTTGGTGGGTTAGGGGTGGTTCAGTTTGGTTGTGGGAGGGAAAGGAGAGAGAAAAAGATTTAACTGTTTCTGGGGTTAAAGGTCACGATGGCCTCTTAGAGGAATTTTGCTTTTAAAGTTTGTATTATTAAAAAATAATCAAAAATTTGTATTATTGCGAGAGAACGGGCCAAAGTTTGTATTATTCCAGTTAAAAAATCCTATTTTATTTGGGTTGTGGAGTATTTTTTTTATTTGTCGTGTTGTAATATATTTATGTACTTAATTTTATGAAGTTATTATTATTATTATTAATTTATATATTGAGTTTTATGTGCAACTAGTTGAGTTGTATTTTACCCAAAATAGGATACCAAGACGGTTTCCTAATTCTTATCTCTTTACCTTATGTGAAAGTAAACCCCCAAACCCCCCTTTTTGTTCCTATTGTCGGTCACTCAAACCCCAAGCCATTTATTTTCTCTCGTATCTTCTATCTCCCGTTAGAGATGGTCATTGGTGCGGGCTGGGAGGGCTGGTCCTCGGGCCCTAGTGGCCTGGGCTGAGATTTCATGGCTCAGGATCGGACCGTGAATTTCACGGTTTGGGCGGGCTGGTCCACGGGCTGAAAAATCTTGACCCACACCGGTCTGTTACCGGTTTTCACGGTTCGGGAAACGGTTACGGCGGTTCATGGGCCTGCCGGGCTGGCGGGCCGACATGAATTTTTTTTTTCAAAATTATTTATTCATTGGAATCATTTATTATTGTTACATAAAACCTTTAAATTTAATTAAAATATATATACAATTATTAATATTAATGAATAATTTCATTATTTTTTAATTTGATTGAATTATAATATATGAAATTTGATTAAAATATATACAATTTGATTAAAATATACACAATTTGGTTGAATAATTACTTGGGCTGGGCTGGGCTGGTCCGGTTCATGGGCCGGGCTGGACCAGTTTCGTGGACCCGGCTGCACGGTTTTTGTAGCGGCTAAAAAAAATCTAGCCCACGACCCACCCACCAATTTCACGGTTCGAGCTGGGCTGGACCGGGCTTTTATGAGCCCACATGGCCCAAGAGGCGGGTTGGGCTGGATTGGCCCGCACTGTTGGCCATCTCTATCTCCCGTGAAACCCCAAACCCTCATTCCTTTTCTCTCACCCTAAACCCGTCTCTCTTCCTCTTCCCCGATTTACTGCTGAAGCTCGCCGGAGCTTCCCCTTGCTGCCGTTAGTTCCTGCTCCCCGGAGCTGCTCTCATATGCGCCGCTGTTCGACCGTCTTCAGCTCGTCGGAGCTGCGTGTGGTGCTCGTGTTTTCTCTCTCCTCCTCTCTTGTTATTGTCCTTCGTCGTTGCCGCCGCTGGTGTTCCTACTTACCGGTGCTTCCTTCAGCGTTCTGCTGGTGCTTCCCCTGTTCTTTGGTGTGTGCTCGCCGTAGTGGTGTGCTGCTGTGTGCTTCTTATTCCTGTACCTCTTCTCCTTCCTTTTGTTCTTTGAGGTACAAACCTAAATTCATTTTCTTAAATTTATATCAGGAACCCAAATTCATTTTGTTCTAAGTCACTAGTTTTAGTACAGAGTTCCTGAAAGTATATTGGATTAATTTCCATAGTATTGATATTGTTCCATAATTGATTAGCTACAAAATTATAATTTTGAGTTATGTAGAATGAGTTTACAGTAATTGAGGATTGAGGAATTGGAAGTAGATTGTAAAGGATTTCTAAATTGGGAATTGGTTATGATTACGTTTTTTTAGATTAGATTAGTTTCAGAATGGTTCTTAATTATGGTTATATTGTTGTGAGGTGAATTGTGGGTGGAGTGTTCGAGCTAGTATTGGTGATCAATAATTGATGATTACTCTTGATGATCTATTATTTAGGAAGTGGATTGCATTTCAGGTAACTTTTATGTTCAGTAAAATGATTTACTTACGCCCTCATGTGTGGATCTCTTTGTTCTGTTTTTGATATATAAGTTTGTACTATGGCCATAGTTGATGTTGTGAGTTGATTCTGGAAATATCATTCGATAATATGAATACACAATTGTTTTGCTGGCTTAGTTTATGAACTGAAAATAAAAAGTGGGCAAGTATGGGAGGAGGATGGTTACTCTTTTGACCTGATATGATCGGCTACGCTCCATAACGAACCTTGGGGGGTAGTATTGCTGCACTCCATAACGAACCTTGGAGGCGGCGTTTGTCCAAATCCCGTACTTAACACTGATTTGTTTAAGAGAATAAGCTATGCCAGCGTTGTAACAGAAAGAGATGATTTGATAAATGAAATGTTTACAACGGGCTGAAGTAAAGGTTACGAGTTTTCCACTCATTTTGGAATTTTGTTTGTTTTGTATTTCTTCTCTGAATTTGCAGGTTTGGTGTTAAGTGCTCGGGATTAGAATGGAGCAAGATCAAGATGTTATAATGGATTAAGGATGAGTTTGTATTTTAGATAGTTAATTTGAGAATAGTTATTTATATTTCGTTGTATATTTTGGGAATTTAGTTAAGATATTGGTGTAATTAAGGATATTTTTCCGCTGCGATTTTATCTAATTAAGAGTTAATTTCTAGTTTATGGTTGTTGAGTGTGATTCGCTAGCAGCTCGGAAGAGCGGGCTGTTACAATAGTTTCCGACAAAAACACAACATCGGGGGCATAAAAAGTGCTCCATCTACGGAGCTACCGAACTGACCGAGGATTGCCCATTCCTAGGCAGTTCCAACATAAAATATACATAATGACTGGCGGGGTTGACCATTGCCAACCTCCGCCGAACAAGTAGGGACTAGATCATGAGATGAACTTAGCTTCGGACGCTTCATAGTACCATCACTCACATCACACCCCTTACTGATTTCACCATTGTCATGTATCAAATTACCATCACTGAAAATCTTAAATACTGAAAATCTTTCCAAAAGCCTATTTTAAAAGCCTTTTAAACAAATAACAAGTCTTTTTAATAAATAATAGTCTTTTTAATAACTAAAACCTTTCTAAAATATAAATATTAACTTACTAAAAAAAATACGGAGTATTACACACAAATCTAATAAAATTCTGCATGACTGTATCCTTCCTAGCACAGTAGCATATATTCCTAAAAAAAAAAAGTCAACATAGACAAAAGGTAAAGTACCCACTAATTTGGTAGCGGTATTATATTATTATGTTATGCTTATGACAGCTTAAGGTAGAGTATTATAATGCTTAGGACAGCTTAACAAATGAATTTTATATGTACATTAATACATACTCTAGAATATTGAACTGAAACCCCATTGGCATAAAATTGGTGCCTTTCATCAATGGATATCGCCGGAAAACTTAAGCTCAAAAACCTACCAAAGGTACTTCTCCTTCGTCCACCAGCAATCTTCAATATTTTCGAACCCGAGTTATCTCAACATTTCAACTTTATCAAAACTTACGATTCGCCACTCCCTCTACCCCACTCCTTAATCGCTGCAAACTCCGCCGGAGTCACCGCCATGATCGCCGGTAACTTCTTTCCGATCACCGGCGCCGACGTCCTCGATCACCTCCCCAACCTCCGCTGCATTGTCGCCACCACCGCCGGCCTTAATCACATCGACCTTGCCGAGTGTCGCCGCCGTGGTATCGCCGTCACATCCGCCGGAGACTCGTACTCCGACGACTGCGCGGAATCGGCGGTGGCTCTTTTGATTGATGTTCTTCGTAATGTTTCTTCTGGTGATCTGTTTGTGCGAAGAGGTGGTTGGAGTGTTGATGGTCAGTTTCGTTTGGGTAATCGGGTAATTTCATCTCTAATTTTGGCTTGCTTTTTTAGTCAATTACTTCTTTTTTTAGTCAATTACTCCTACTATTGAAACACTTTATTTGTTATTAATTGCTTGATTTATCTATCAAATTCGCCTGAAATTATCAAATATCTCAAAAATCATTTGTAAAGAATGAAAAATGATGGTTATTACTTATTAGTATGATATTAGGCTGTACATAATATACACATGTTACATTTTTGGGTTTTTTTTTTGTTAGAAACAACCTTTTAAAAAATACTTTTTGCGAAAGACAACTTTTTAAAAAAATTCTGGCAAAACACAACCTTATTTTAAATTTTTTTGGCACGAGACAACCTTTGGCCGGATTTGAGGGTTGAGGTGGATCGGCCGATTAGGCGTTGACCTAACCCTAACCCCCCGCCAACCCAACCCCCACCCCCTCCCCCTTCCCTCCCCTCCGGGCTCCACCCACCCCGGCCCCACCCCCCTCCCCCTCCCCCCTCCCCCTCCACTCCACCGCCGCCGCCCCCACCCCTCCCCCTCCCCATCCCCCTCAACTCCACCGCCGCCGCCCCCACCCCATCGATTTCCCCACCTCTCCCCCACCCCATCGATTTCCCCACCCCCCCCCACCCCATCGATTTCCCCACCCTCCCCCACCCCATCGATTTCCCACCCCTCCTCCCCCTCCCCTTCGAACACCAGCGCAACACCGCACGACGCGAATCCCCTACCCCCCCCCCTCCCCCTTCGAACACCGACGCAACACCATTTTCAAAAAAACACACAAGATCCAACTCAAAATTCTAATTCGAAGGGTTTTGCGAAAATCGAAGGGTGGGGGGCCGCAAATCGCGGGGAGGGGGCGCGCGAGGGGAGGGGTTGGGAGGGGGCCGCAGAAATCGCGGCGCAGGGGGTTGTAGAAATCGTGGGGGGAGGGGGCGGCGTGGGGTTGGGGTTGGGGGGGGGCCGCGAAATCACGGCGGAGAGGGCCGCAAGCGAAATCGCGGGGGAGGGGGCGCCGGGCGAGGGGGTGGTGGGCAGAGGGGGTGGTCAACGCCGGAATCCCGGTCCCAACCCTTAAATCCGGCCAAAGGTTGTCTCGTGCCAAAAAAATTTACTTTAAGGTTGTGTTTTTTGCGAATTTTTTAAAAGGTTGTCTTCCAAAAAAGTAATTTTTAAAAGGTTGTTTCTAACAAAAACCCTACATTTTTTTTGATTTGGTAAGATGAATAACCTCTCGGGCCGCCTCGCACGGGCGCAACCTGAGGCCCGGGCACTTGGAAGGAGGGGGGAGTTGTAAGGGGAATTCTCCTCCAAGTGCCCCTCACTTAGTGGGATTCAAACCCCTGACCTTAGATCATGAGGTAGAATTCCTACCAAGTGAGCCAAGCTAAGCTTGGTATATACAGTACATGTTACATGTACAACACATGTATAGCTGTTTTTTAGGTGTTTGCTATCATAGTACACTCACCTTCACATGATTACTTTTGTTTGATCCTAGGAAGATATGTTCTTTTGTCTTTATGTACAGCACACCTCCTAAGGGTTGGTAGAAACTGATGTAGTATTTGCCCTGTTTGGCAATTAGCGGATAGCTGTTAGCTGATTGTATTAGCTTATAGCTAGTTGTATTAGCTGATTGTATTACCTGTTTATATAAAGGTGTTTGGTAAGTAGCTGATAGCTGATTGCTACATAATTGTGTAAAATGACCAATAAAGACATGTGCATAATCTATTGTTGTACTTTTTTATTGTTTATTAGTGTAATTTTCAAAAACTTTAGGACATAAATGCAATTGACCCACTCATTCCCAAACCTCTAATGTCAAAAAGCTCCTCCCCCAGCTTTTTCAAAAAGAGCTTTTTAGGCTCAATAAGCTAATTGAATCCTCTCTTTACCAAACACTCAAATTAGAGGATGGACTAGTCAAATCCTCTAATATGAGTTCAAACCTCTAATTTTGCCCCAAACCTCTCTTTACCATCCGATTTGACATTAAAGGTTTGAGAATGAGTGCGTCAATTACATTCTTAAACCACATAACCCTAAAACGAATTCCATGTTATGCAAAATTATGATATCATGTTCCTGAGTTACTAATTTCAGTAATAAGTATTAAACCATTATCATAAATGCCAATTCTGAAGAAAAAAAAGTACATAGCTTCATTCTACACCTCTACTACTGACCTGATATTTCATTTCCCAAATTCTTCTCTGAGGATTCTTATTGTTTGCCTCTGCTAAATACGTACAGTTGTCAGGCAAGACGGTAGGAATCATTGGATTGGGAAGCATTGGCTGTAGAATTGCGAAAAGACTAGAGGCCTTCGGCTGTAGAATTATGTACAACTCAAGAAAAGAGAA
This sequence comes from Beta corolliflora, assembly GCA_947648045.1. NCBI lineage: Eukaryota > Viridiplantae > Streptophyta > Magnoliopsida > Caryophyllales > Amaranthaceae > Beta > Beta corolliflora. The sequence goes on from CANSZD010003522.1 coordinate 323,112, forward strand.
ACCATCAGTTTCTTACACTTTCTACTCAGATGTTATTGAATTAGCAACCAATAGTGATGTCCTCATATTAAGTTGCGCTCTGACTGATCAAACCAGGCACATGATAAGCACTGAAGTGCTATCAGCACTAGGGAAGGAAGGCATCATTGTTAACATTGCATGGGGGTCTATAATCGATGAGAAAGAATTGGTGAGATATTTAGTTGAAGGCAAGATAGCTGGTGCTGGCTTGGAGGTCTTTGACAAAGAGCCTGATGTACCTAAAGAGCTTATCGCTATGGAAAATGTTGTTATGTCACCTCATACCGCGTATTCAACTCACGAATCGTTTCATGATGTATTTGAGCTTGTTAAAGGGAATCTTGAAGCTTTCTTCTCAAATAAGCCATTACTTTCTCCAGTCATGGATGAATGACTCCATGATCACCCATTTTTACTTAGTACTTCTAAGTTCTATATAAGAGTGTGTGTGATTGTAGGCGATGGTATAGAAAGGATAATTAGATGCTTATTGTCTTAAAACTTAATGCATACGAGTAAAATTATCTCTCTATTTATGAGTTACGAAGCCATATGATGGTAATAATTAATTCCGTTTTTTTCTTATATGAAATTTTGTCTAGAGACAAAAAAAAGTCTAAGTAGGAAATATATTTTGGAACAAAGGGAGCAGCTTATAATATAATCTACCTGTGACTCATCTAAAAGTAATTATATGTTGATGAGATTTCTTTTTTAATTTGATGACAAATTTGAGAATACAAAGTGGTACAAACAAGTGGGTGAGACTTGAGAGGACTTTTTCTCAAATCAAACATGAGTTCCTCAATATCGGCCTTTGTTTAAAGATAATGGACCAATCTCATTGTTTAATATTTTATTTTCTTAACTCTCGCTCAAGTGAGCCCAATGAGTATTGATCACTATTCTCTAGACCACAAGTACAAACAACCTCGTAAGTTTACTAGTATTGCTGACTGTTTGGGCCCATTTCTTGGCAGGCGCACTTCATGGCACGAAGTTACTTAAAATACTCCCTACCTCAGGGATGGCGCAATCCTCCACCTGAAATTTGGATCAAAATACCCTCATTTATTGGAGTGCCTCATCCTCTATAAATAGCGGTTGTCTCCACCAATCAAAGGGTAAGCGATTCTATCAGAAAGCCAGGACGATCTCTCTCTACATTGATCACTTTTCTCTACCTCAATCATTTACTCGACTTGAGCGTCGGAGAGGCGATCCCGGAGGACCCCGAGGGTAACCTTGTTTTGCAGGTTTCCGGCGTACGGATAACGGAGCTCAGGTGTACCTCCTTGGGGCCCACATCAAATCTCACAACATATCACAATCCTTAATTTCTTAGCAGAAACACCGACCATTCTTACCAAGAAAATGTACCTTAAATTTTAACAGGTACCGGCCAGTCGCACCACGTTTCATTGTTTTGAACGAACATTACAGATATTGGAAAATGGAGCAGGCAGCCATAAATTTTGATACATATCTGAACAACATATCTTTCAAAACTTCAGTACTTCACACATTCACTCACTCCATTCTCATCAATGGAAGAAACAGAGCCACCAAAACTGGAGTCTCAAAATATCCCAAAGGTCCTTATCCTAAACCCACCTACAGTTTTCCGTTTATTTGAATTTTGAAGAGGAGTTTTCTCAACACTTCAACTTCATCAAAGCCTACAACTCTCCCCTTTCGATTCCGGAATTCCTCACCACCAGCAAGTCAGCAACGCCACTGATGTCACTGCTATGTTAGCTAGCGCTGTAGGGCCTTCGATCACCGGCATAGATATCCTCGACTATCTTCCCTCCCTCCGCTGCATTGTCACCGCCTCTGCTGGCGTTGATCACATTGACGTTGCTGAGTGTCATCGCCGTGGCATTGATGTCGCTAATGCTGCCGATGTGTTTTCAGTGGACTGCGCGGAAACTGCCCTCAGTTTGTTGATTGCTGTCTTCCGAAAAATCTGCGCAGGTGATCGTTATGTTCGGAGTGGCAGTTGGAGGTCGAGTACCGAAGACTATCCGTTGGGTTTTCAGGTAATATTTGGAGAGCTTTTTTATGCTGAATATACAAGGAGGCATATTAGTAAATCCAATTGACGTGGGTCTCTTAGGATCATACTAACCAATTCGCACTCTGTTTGGTGGAGAACAAGTTATAAATTTAGCTTTTTATTATTTTTTATTAATGCTTTAGAATGGACTTGTGGAGAAATAGAATTTTCTTAGAGCTCCCAAATTTGCCTTTTGATATTCTATTGTTATGCATAATAACTTGTTTTAATAACTAACAAGTACATTGCTAATCTACAAAAGGGATTTTGAAATTTAAAACTAATAATGCGTAACGTTATAGATTGAATGACATAGGATAAACATAATTGGTAAGTGGATTGATAATATATGATATATTTTAAAGATAATATATCGAAAAAAATAATAATTCCAATACTCCAAGATAATGCTAATCAATGTTTTAGGGAGGCATGGTTTGACAAATAAGCGGTGTAAGTTAAAATCAACACTTTATGGTGTTCAATTTTTCAGATTATATGAAATAGGCCTGGGTATCCCAATAAGGAGGAGGAAAGTTTAGCCTACTTACAAGCTCAATGAGGTTCCATCCTAAAACCAATTGGTGATAGGAGGAGTAACTCCAAAGTTTATAAAGTGGTTTAGTCTCTCCTCTTTCTCCAATGTGGAACACTCGCGTGTCTTCATCAATGGGGTTCAACAGGTTACATACTGCATACATCCGTAGACCGTAACAAACAAACAAAAAGTCGCCCATAAAACTCCAGAAAAGAGTATCGAGTGCTTACTCAAAAATGGTTGTACATAACTTATGCATGTTTTATAAATACCACCTCTAGGAAATGGCCTGTTTTATAACTCATACATATTACTACGACTTGCAATATATACATAAGGAATACATTATTATATATAACATTGTTGTTTGAATCTGTTGATTTTAGTTGAGAGGCAAGAAAATAGGAATTGTTGGATTGGGAAGTATTGGTTCAAAGGTTGCAAAAATACTCAAGGCGTTTGGTTGCATAATATCGTACAACTCAAGAAAAAAGAAACCTTCTTTTCCATACTCGTTTTATCCAAATGTTTGCGATCTTGCAACTACAAGTGATGCGCTTGTAATATGTTGCGCTCTAACTGACCAAACAAGGCATATGATCAACAAGGAAGTGTGTTGAATTTCATAAACTAATGAAATTCATTTGGAAATCTGCTCATAACATTGAGCTTGTTCTTATTGAACTAAGTTTTTCTTACAGAGAGAAAACTGATTTTTTGTCAGTATATTATCTTGATTGAGAAATGAAAATTACATCATTGTATCTATATATATACAAGCTAGGAATGTAGAAGCGTAGCTTACAAGCTAATGAGTTAGTTACAAGATAAAAGGGTCTATTAACTAATTTAACTAACTACCTCTAGAAATACATAACAGAAGTTTGTTAGAGAGTTGTCTAGCTGGCAGTTGAGAAGAATGACAGTTGCTTGCTGTAGACTTGTACAGATGTGGCAGTTGAGGATATTTATCACCAACACCCCCCTCAAACTAGGAGATGGTGAGGAAGGAACCATTCCTAGTTTGGTTAAAAGAAGATTATGCTGAGCAGTAGGGAGAATTTTGGTGAAACATCAGCTAATTGATGCTGAGTAGGAAGATAACTGAGCTGAATTAAACCTTCTAGGACTTTATCCCTAGTAAAGTGACAATCTAGCTCAATATGTTTGGTGCGTTCATGAAATACTGGGTTTTTGGATATATGTAAAGCTGATTGATTGTCACAATGCAATGTGACTGGCTTCAAATTGGTAATGCCTAATTCTTCCAATAGTCTAACCAACCAGGTCACTTCTGAAGCAGCATGAGCCATGGCTCTGTATTCAGCTTCAGATGATGATTTTGAAAGAGTAGATTGCTTCTTAGATTTCCAGCTGATAGGGGACTGACCAAGGAGCATAACATAACCAGAGACAGACTTTCTGGTGTTGGGACATGAAGCCCACTCTGAGTCACTATAGGCTTGCAAGGTAAGTTGAGCAGTAGCTTTGAGAAGAATACCTTGACAATAGTACTTTTAACATACCTAAGAGTATGAGCAAGAGCATGGACATGAGGGACCCTAGGAGCATGCATAAACTAGCTGAGGGTTTGAACAGCAAAAGCCAAGTCAGGCCTAGTGTGTGTAAGGAAATTAAGCTTTCCCACTAGGCATCGATATAATGCAGGATCATCATAAAAGTCTCCTGAATCAGAGAGAAGTTTGATACCAGTAGGGAGAGGAGTTGATGTAACTCTGGAAAGATTATAAGGACATGCTGCAAGTAATTCATGAGTGAACTTCTTTTGAGAAAGAACCATGCCCATGGGAGAAGAGCTCACTTCAATGCCCAAAAAGTAGTGTAATTCACCTCGATCTTTGATGCCACTAGTGCATAATTGGCCTAAAGTATCACCCCAAAAGTATTACTTAAAGGCCTAAAAGTGCTGCTTTAGGCAATAGGTAACACTTTTATAAGTGAAACATCTGCCCATGCTACCTATTCTCTAAGGTAACACTTTCCAATGCTAATGTTTCACTTTCTCAAGTGTTACTCAAAATTATCTAATGTAACACTTTTTTAAACTAATGTAGCATTTTTATAGTGTTACTTATAATTCTTTATGTAACACTTTTTCATCTATAGTAGCATTTTTTATGTCATCTCTTGAATTATAGTAACACTTTATCAGATGTTTTGTATCATTTTAAGTCAGAATATGTAACACTTTATTGATATTACGCAACACTTTTTATTAGCTAGCTTTATAGTAACATTTCTATTTCACATGTCTCATAGTGACATTTTTTAATTTGTGGGCACATATACAATGATAATAATATTATAACTTACAAACGAAATAAACAAAGAATATAATGATATTATAGATATAAATGAGTACAAATACTCAACGGTCATTGTAAAGAATGCGCAAAAGAGTAGTATTCATCAATTGAAAACATACTATTGCGTTCAAAATATAAATAGTTGATATGAAAATCCAATCATAATATATATAACTCTCCTAAAATAAATCTAAATCAATCTTAAGGTAATTTCTTTCTTTCGTCTTCAATTCCATCGCTCTATCCATACATGCACGTTTCCCGAAGCATCATGCCATTATCTTGATCATCCTGCAATAAGAACAAAAAAAAAGATCTTCAAAGTCTTATATGATAACAGAGAAGAGTACTTGAGATAAACGTTCATTATTTAACACAAGCCTAGTATCTAGAGGAACATTTGATGCTCTAGCAGAAGCCAAATTCATATGAATTTTAGTAGAGAAAAATAGCAGAGATCAACGTTGTAGCTCAATACTATTCTTAGCCACATCAAATTTGAAAGAAGCCAATTTGAATACTGCGTTACAAAAGCTAAAACAACACCACTATCCCCCCTTTTAGTTTTCAAACAATTTATACATCAAATTTGAAAGACGATAAAAGTATTCAAAGATGATAATCTGAAATTAAACAAGCATATAGACCATATAATATGAAATTTAACTGGTTTCAATTCTTAGGGGTCGCCAGGATTAAGGGGAATAGGAGGGGAAAGATTGACGGGGTAAATTTTATGGGTTTTTTGAAGGTTTGGTATGAGAGTGAAGATTACATGGAGTAATCCATTACTCCAAAAATGAGGGTAACAATTACCCACCGCCACCCCCGGGGTAACTTTTGCCTCTGTTTATGTGTTGGGAAGATATGGAGGTAGGAGACGGAAAGGAAGGAAAACAGAGCATGATGACAGAGAAAAAAATATTCCCCCTTATTAATACCAAACTTACCAATTAGTAAAATCTACTCCCTTAATAGATCATCTTGAATTAATCCCCCCTTCAATTTTTACCCCTTAATGATTCCTATAATTCCAGGCACGCCCTTATTGTTAAACCAAACGAGTTCTTAAATCAAATAACCTTGAAATGATAAGAGATCATAAAAAGGACAAAAAACCAACTATATACTCAGGCTTCATGCATCATATAATGTGACTTGGAAAGCTTCAATCGTGCTTCATGTATAACCTTGCTAGCTAGTAGCTACCATAATGATGGCAAATATATTAAATACTACTTTACCAAGTTCTAACTTCCATACAAAAGGGAGGTACCTTTCTCGAATTGCTACCTGCAAGGAGCTATCTCGCACCTCCGTAACCAATACCAATAGCCTTTGCCTTTGCCTCCGCCAAAATATACCATAAGGATATGTATAATATCTACATAGCGGATATAATATAAGAAGGTTCAAGCTTCGATAGACGAACACCAAAAGCACCAAGACTACGGGTGAGGTAGAATTTAATAAAAATGACATTCAAGAAAACTGCTCCGGTGAAATTTTAACTTACAAGCTTGATCCATTTTCATCATGCCCTACAATGAGAAGAGACACACCAAAAGGGCGAGACTGCACACAAAACACACAAGACATTCCATCAGAACAGTTGTGTAATCAGAAGATATTGTAAAGTAGTGAATTACAGTGAGAGATTGAACTCTTAAACAGCTGCAAACAGTTAATACTTCATAACACTAGAAAGGAAAGGGAGCTATCTCCAACAATGACAGCTTCGTATTATAGGAAGGTCGTCTTATTGCTAATATTACAAAAATCAGATCCATAAGCGAGGGTCCGCAATTTATTCAAGGAAAAAAAGAGAACAAGAATTACTACGTGGTATTGGAGGCAACTCAATAGTTAGCCACACCACTTGGAGTTAGATAACTTAAATAGTTAGAAAATATTATGACCCAAGCAAATGACTTCCGATAAGCACATCATCAACTAGTTACTGATTGATTTTACTCTTCGATTGTTTATGGAACCGGAAAACAAGCTTCCGAAGAAGCAAAGATAACCCAATAAATGGTAAAAGAAACCACTAGGTCAAAACAAGGTATAGATTAAGGTAGTCATATTCATGTTTGCCATTGTCTCAGAAAAGCTGTCTTCAAAACTCCAGAAAATCTATAGATAGCAATGGTGTGTACACAATATAAGAGCTCCATGCTGTCAACTTATCATCCGTTTCCCAGTCCAACATCATGTATCCAACCTCTTTTACTACCCACAACTCATGGTTTGCATAGTGCGTTTTGAGAGATAATTAACGCATGAAAGAATTTCAATTAATCAGCAAAAAAAACCCAATACAACAGCAACATTAAAATCTTCAATTCTGTTACAAATTAAAACAATCCAATACAACAACAACATTAATATGTTCAATTATAAATCTTTTCAACTTTAGTATAACAAGTAAAATCAGTCCTATTAACAATTAAGAGAAAGAATGCACAGTGAGGGTTTATACTAGTTGGTCATTCTACTATTTGCAACTTAGTTTTATCATAAACCAAAGCCAATTAGTACCAACAATAGAAGAAGAAGCTCGATGGCGGCACCACCACCGGCCACGAGCTACGCAACCAGTGAGAGGAAGGAGGAGTAGAGCAACGGCAGCACCAGCGGCACACAAGCAACAACAGCAACGGCAACAACCGCGCAGAGGTGAGAGAAGATTGTGGAATAAGGAGAACAACAGTAGTAGCAAGGAGAAAGGACAGTAGTAGCAGCGGTTGGTGGAACAGGACAACAACAGTCGCGAGAGAGAGATGCAAGGAGATAGGAAGTAATAGGGCACCACAGCAGCGCCGGTCTGAGCGCCGACAACTGGCAGTGACGAAGCACACACCGGTGAGGTAAAGGAGAGAGACGAGGGTTTGAGAGAGAAAGGGTGAAAGAAGAGAGAGGGTTTTAGGGTAAGAGAGAAGGCGGGGTTAGGGGGGTTTCTTTGGGTTTAGCGGACCGACAAGGATAGGGGGGTGTTTAGGTTTTGGGTTGTCAAATGAACCAACAAGGGAAAGCAAAATGATCGGGGAAACCGACCCAAATTGATAAAAGCAACAATTTGATTTCATATTTTGGGTATAAACTACTCAACAAATTTAAATAATTGAAACCCAAAATATATAATAACAATATTGATAGTAATAACTTCATAAAAGTTAAATAATAAATATTAAAACATAACAAATCAATAGTCACATTCCAAATAAGATAAAATAAGAATATCCAATACATAATTAAATTAATAATTTTAATTAACATTTAATAAACACTTTTAAAAATAAGCCAGTTATAAGAACGAAGAAGGAGAGCGAGCGAGTCTGACTGGAACTAAGAAGGAGAGTGGTGGTGAAACACTGAAACCTAAGCAACATTACTTTGTAATTAGAATTGAAAATAAAGTAAATTTTGTTTTTTGGAGTTCAATTCTCTTTGGCGGCTGATTAAGCGCCAACAATAATTTTGGAATCAGCACTCAATTAATTTAAGATGACTTTGTTTTTTTTTGTTGAGGGAAGATGAGTTTGTTAAGTACACGGCTCCTATAAGCAATAATACGAAGTAATTAAAAAATCATAATGTTATATTAAAAATTATACTTGTACTCTTAAAAAATTACTTATCCAAAATTGTTACCTTAAAATGTTACCAATATGTAAGTGTTACCTAAAGATGTTACCAATCTGAAAGTGGTACATCAAAATGTTACTCAATTGAAAAAGTGTTACTTTAAAATGTTACTTATAAAAAAAGTGTTACATGAAGTGTTACATAGTGATTAAGTGTTACCAAGGTGTTACATACATATCCGACAAACTTAAATTTTGAAAAGTGTTACCTCATACATGTTACCTTAGACCAACTTTGTACTAGTGTGCTAAAAGTCTAATGAAGATGCCTCTTAAGAGTTGTGATTGTGTCAACATTGGTGCCAGTTAGGATGATATCATCCACATAAACAGCAGCAATAGTTATGCCAGTCCCTTCTTTCTTCAAAAACAAAGAATAGTCATTTTTTGACTGTTTGAACCCTTGTGACTGTAGTTCTTCATGTAATTTGGCAAACCATTGCCTTGATGCCTGTTTTAGGCCATAAAGTGACTTGAGAAGTCTACAAACATGATTAGAAGAGTTAGGAATGCCCTCTGGTATTTTCATGTAAACTTCTTCATGAAGTTCTCCATGAAGAAAAGCATTATTAATGTCTAATTGAAAGACTTTCCAACCCTTGCTAGCTGCTAAAGAGAGAATGCATCTTACAGTTGACATTTTAACAACTGGGGAGAAGGTTTCTTCAAAGTCTATGCCATACTTTTGAGTAAAACCTTTGGCAACAAGTCTGGCTTTGTATCTTTCTACAGAGCCATCAGCATTTAGCTTGACTTTAAACACCCATTAGCAGCCTATGGGCTTCTTGCCAGAAGGTAAAGGAACAACTTCCCAGGTTTTGTTATCATTTAAAGCCTGAAGTTCTTTATCCATGGCAGTAATCCAAAGAGGATTTGCAGTAGCTTCTGCATAAGTAATAGGTTCAGTGTGACTCATTTGAGTAGCAATAAGACATTGAGATGTAGATGGAAGGTAAGAATAAGAAAGTAAATTGCACCAGTGAGTGCTAGGGGCAAAATCCAGAAGATTACAGATATAGTTCTGTAGATAAGATGGAGGTGTAGAATGTCTTGTGGACTTTCTAAGAGGAGAAGGAGAAGTATCTGAAACAGATTGCTGAGATGTAGCAGAAGGGATAGATGTTGAAATAGGTGTGGATGTAGTAGGAGTATTAAGGGAAGAATCATGTGTTTCTGTTGTATTAAGAGGGGAAGAGAAAAGAGAACTTTCAGTAGGTAGAGTACTGAAGTCAGTATTGAGAGGTAGAAAGATGTGTGTAGGATAAATGAAATCAAGATAAGAAGAAGAAGACTAGTGAAAAGGAAAGTGCGTGTTTCTCAAAGAACACTACATCTCTGGATATAGTAATTTTCTTAGTAACTAGGTTTAGAATTTTGTAACCTTTGTGATTCGGTGGATATCCTAGAAAGACACTAGGACTTGCTCTAGGATCAAACTTGCTCCTAGAAACTTTGGATGTGGAAACATAGCATAGAAAACCAAAGATTCTAAGGTGATTTAAAGATGGTGGAAATTGAAAAAGCTTTTCATAAGGAGAAATGTTGTTTACGGTAGAAAGATGAGTTCTGTTGATAAGATAGGTAGCTGTAAGAAGACAATCACCCCAATATTGAATGGGGACTCTAGATTGAAACAATAAGGCTCTAGCTGTTTCAAGTAGATGCCTATGCTTGCGCTCCACAACTCCATTTTGCTGTGGAGTGTCACTACAAGTTTTCTGATAATTGATGCCTTTTTGAAGAAACAGTTGTTTCATATCTCCCTCACAAAGATCAGGAGCATTGTCACTTCTAATGGCAAGAACTTTACATTTGAACTGAGTTTCCACATGAGACAAAAATTGAGTAATCAAACTCACTGAATCAGTTTAATTTTTCATTAAATGTGTCCAAGTGATCCTGGTGTAATCATCCACCAGTGTGATGAATTGATTGCAACCAGAATATGTATTACATTTGTAGGGACCCCAAACATCCAAATGGACCAGTTGAAATGGTGCATTGACTAATAGGGAATGTACATCTTGTTTGCTTTGCCATAGGACATATTTGACACAATGTCTCTGCTATACATCCTTTGACATCAACTGATTTATTTACTCCTGGAAGCTTGTGAAAACTGATGTGACCAAGCCGGAGGTGCCAGAGTTTAGCTTCTTCTATTGCAGTAAAACAAGAACTAGATTGTGAGATATCTTTTGGAGATGAGTTAAGTGAATGAGTAAGGCCTTCACACAAGTTGTATAAACCATGTTCAAGTCTACCAAGAACCAGTTGCTTGCTCAAGGAAGGGCCCTGAACCATACAAGCATCTTGAGTGAAACTGACTGTACAAGCATTATCTTTGCACAGCTTGGGGATGGATATCAAATTGAATTGAAATCCAGGAACATGTAATACTTGCTGCAATGTTAGTCCTGCACCAATGTTAACAGAACTAATATGCTCTACTTGAACTTTTCTACCATCAGGGATTGTGATAGTGTGATCACTAGATTTTACTTTATGAAAATCAGTAAATAAAGCAAGATTAGAGCACATATGGTCAGTAGCTCCGCTATCTAGGATCCATCTTTTATGAAAAGAAGATGTAAGGCATAAAATACCTGCCATGTGTGAGCTAGCTGCAGCAAGACCAAGTGAACCTCCAATATCTTGGTCTTGTGGTTCATCTGAACTGAATTTGTCCAGGACTTGCAAGGGTTTCTTGTATTGCTGCTGTGATAGAGGAGCTTGAACTATATCTTTTTGATCATAATCTTGTTCATTATGAGCAACAACAGCAATTTGCTTGTTCTTAGCTAACTTGTGGTTAGGTGGATAACCATGAATTTTCCAGCACCTGTCTCTACTGTGTCCTGACATTCTGCAATGATCACAATAGTATGTAGATCCTCTCTTGTTGCCAGTAAGCTGCTTGTTTGCAGAATAGGAAGTATTTGGTTTAGAAGAGTAAGTCACATGAGCAGGTGACTTAGAATACTTGTTCTTGTATGGTTCATTGAACATGCTTGCTGTAAATGCTATATTATCTTCAGTGTGATGCTTATCTTCTTGTAAACCTCTGTGTGCTTCTTCTTGGCAAAGTAGCATGTATGCTTGATTCAATTGAGGTAATGGTTGCATCATAAGAATGGTACTTTTCACCAGATTATACTTGTGACTAGTTTTCATCAGAAACAACAACAGCCTGTTGTTTTGCTGATATTTAAGCATCTTTTGTGTCAAAGTACAGCTGCATCCAGTGCAAGAACAAGTAGGCAGAGGATCCAAGCCATCAATCATGTCCCAAACAGACTTGATTCTTGTATAGAACTCAGAAATGTTCTCATTCTCTTCTTGTGACATGTCATACAACTGCTGTTGTAAACTATACAGTTCTGTTCCAGAAAAATTTCCAAATCTCTCTTCTAAATTTTTCCAGATTTCTCTTGCAGATTTAAAATATAGAACACTTTTTGCAATAGTCTGATCAAGAGAAGATAGAAACCATGAAATAACCAGGTCATTGCATCTGCTCCATAATTTGAGCAAATTTGGATTTCCAGATGGTTTTGAAAGACTACCATCAATGAATCCCAATTTATTATTACGCGCAGACAATGCTATCATCATTGCTCTTTGCCAATCACTAAATCCATTTCCAGAGAACACAACTGAAACTAATTTTGTTGTGTTGAGATCTAAAGAACTTAGAAAATAAGGACTACTAGGATCCTGAGCTATACTAGTTATACTTTGCTCTTCATTCCTATGCATTTTGTGAAGATTATATGAAGAAATTAAAATCAGAAATTGCAATCAGATGATGAGAATGTATTGAAGATTCAGAGATCAAACGCAGAACAAGAATTGAAGATTTATAAGAATCAGAATTTCTCTAGAATTCAGAATTTCTCCAGAATTTTCTCCAGAATTTTGTGTGAATCTGGCAATTTCTAAAGTATATAGCAATTCACCAGAAGATTTTATCAACAATTGAGAAATGAATTGAAGAAATCAAACCTCAGTATTAATGATTCTGAAATTGATTTTATGAATATCAATTTCTCAAGAAGAATTTCTTCAGAAAACTTCGAGATTGAACTTGACGTTTCAGCTGCAAATTTGCTTGAATCTTTCAAATTCTTGAGAGAAAAATTTGCGGAATAATTCGTTGTTTCAGGATAGTTGCTCTGATACCATGTTGAATTTCATAAACTAATGAAATTCATTTGATAGAAAAGTATTGAATCAGAAGAAAGAAATCTGCTCATAACATTGAGCTTGTTCTTATTGAACTAAGTTTTTCTTACAGAGAGAAAACTGATCTTTTGTCAGTATATTATCTTGATTGAGAAATGAAAATTACATCATTGTATCTATATATACAAGCTAGGAATGTAGAAGCGTAGCTTACAAGCTAATGAGTTAGTTACAAGATAAAAGGGTCTATTAACTAATTTAACTAACTACCTCTAGAAATACATAACAAAAGTTTGTTAGAGAGTAGTCTAGCTGGCAGTTGAGAAGAATGACAGTTGCTTGTTGTAGACTTGTACAGATGTGGCAGTTGAGGATATTTATCACCAACAAAGTGTTATCGGCCCTCGGGAAGAACGGAGTTATCATTAATGTTGCACGGGGGGCCATAATCGATGAGAAAGAGCTAGTGAGGTTCTTAGAACAAGGCAAGATAGCGGGTGTTGGTTTGGATGTTTTTGAGAATGAGCCTAATGTGCCCAAAGAATTATTTGCCATGGATAATGTGGTTTTATCACCTCATCAAGCAGTTTTTACTGAAGAGGCTTTCATCGATTTGTATGAAAATTTGAAAGGGAACTTGCAAGCTTTCTTCTCAAATAAGACCTTACTTTCTCCAGTTTGTGATGTATGATAATTGATACATGCTGCCTGTGTCTTTTTAGAAATGGTCGTCGAGACTTTATCCAGTTTGTGATGCATGTACATGATATGTGTGTGTCTTTTTGAATGGTCGTCGAAATATATGAGTCTCTTACTCTCTCCAGCTTGTAAGTTGTAATGCATGATGTCTATGTCATTTATTTTAATTTCAATGGTCGTCGAAAATCTGGAAAAACATGTTGAACTATGGAAGTTCTAATCGAGTGTGTTGGTTATTAGTAGAGTGAAATGAGCTATATGAACTATATGTTTGGCTTCACATATATTGGCTAGAGCACTTTAACTTTGACCCAGTAACTAGGACATGAAAACCTATACTTGCTCCTTACATTGACCCACTGACAAGACAATTATATGGATAGGCACTTGAGAAAAGAACAGAGTTCGAGTCGTATCAATCCTCCTTTTATGGGATGATATTTCATTTTACCCTGAGATACTCAGATAGGTACTTAAAGTCTTAAGGTGAGGCTCATATGTACTACTGAGGGACTTATATTATGAGACGAAGGGAGTAAAAAATAATGGATGTGCACTTATTTTATTACTAAACTAAAGATTCTTGACTAGGTTATGTAAAAAACTTATATGGACTTGGTCCACACTAAATTAGTGTGGATCTAATGCTAATTCATGTTATTTATGAAAAAAAGGATCACTATATAAAAAAATTAAATATAAAAGATGAATAGATATAAATTTTGAAGTTTGACTATGAAAAAAAAAGGTTACTTTGTCACAAAGTGAAAATTTCATCATGATAAACTAATGTGAGAAAGAGTTATTATATTAAAAAAAACGATCATTTATGGTAGATAGAATCGTAACTTAAATTTTAAGTGGTTTTGGTCCACGCAAGACTAACTCCTAGGTTATTTGAAGGAAAATAATGACTATTAAATGATTTTATTCTAACAAATTTCATATTATTAATTTTCTTGACTACATAACTATTAATGCAAGATTGCAAGGACCCTAAGATAATTTAATAAACAAGTTATTTCGTTCCTCAAAGTTATCTTTTATTAAATTGAAACTTTCGTAAACTTGCACATCATCTATGACAAGTCATTGGTCAAGAAAGTACCTAAATTTAAGGCAGGGCTGCAGCCTGCAGGCATGTAAAGTGCTGTGGCTCCTGAATGGCATGGGTTATGATGCTTAGTCCTAAGTATGTAGACACGCACATGTTCTTTTATTCTAATCACGTAGTGATATATTCTCTTCATTTTAAATAAAAAATAAGTTTCAAATCTAACCAAATATAAATAGGATTTCAATATCATTACAATAAACTCAAAAGCACTCTATATTTGTCATGTTGGCATTCCTACTGAGAATTAGCGTTGCTTCAAGAATATAATTTCAAATAGTTTCAAATCAGCTATAGAAATAAGCTCCAACAAAACTAAACTATTCAACAAAATTCTGGCAAAAAGAATACCCCTTAATTATATTCCAATATGTAATCGTCAAAACTCAATTAGGGTCCATTCTTTTAGATTGAATTAATGGAGATTCAATCCAGTTTAGCTAAAACAAATTCAGTTCAATTCAGTTAGTTTCCTCTCGCAATTTTAGTTCAGTTCAATTTTGTTCCATCAGATTAATTTCAGTTCAAGCCAAAAGAATAGAGCCTAAAATGGACTCTAATTATAAATAATTAGGCATTGATGGAATAGTCGTATAGAGGATAGGCTATAGTTTTACTACTATAGCTGGCAAAATAGACCCGTACCAGTTGACCCGGTCCGAAATACCCCACAGGAGATCTGTTTTCACCCGAAACAGAAACGAAACCCGAAATAAACCAAACGAAGTGACACGAAAATAATGACCCGAACCGACCCTAAATAATAATGAAATTTTTCTACGAACATTAATTTATGTGTTTTATTTATTTGCTAGAAAAGAATGCCGACCTAACCCGAACTGACCCAACCCATACCAACTAGAACCGATTGGAAATGACTCGACGTTGACATGAGTACATGACTAATCAAGCCTGCACCCGACCCGAATTCAAAGTTAACCCGAATATGACCCGCCCCGTATGATCTGTTTGCCACCTCTAGGGTCTATTCTTTTAGACCGAATTAATGGAGATTTAGCCCAGTTTAGCTCAAACAAATTCAGTTCAATTCAGTTCAGTTCAATTAGTTTCCTCTCACAGTTTTAATTCAGTTTAATTCATTTCAGTTCCGATAAATTAATTTCAGTTCAGACCAAAAGAATAGAGCCTAAAATAAATTGTAATTATAAATAATTAGGCATTGCATGGAATAGTCGTATAATAGTCTTACTAGTCATCTCGTTTCTCTGTTTTGTGCAACAATGGCGGGCACAACCTTCCCACAACTCCCAATTTCAAACCCCCAAAACCTCCCAAAAGTCCTACTTTTACGTCCCCCACCAATCTACCTCCGCTACGAAACCCAATTCTCTCTCCACTTCAACTTCCTCAAAGCCTACGATTCCCCACTCTCTCTCCCGGATTTTTTCTCCGCCACCAATGCCGCCGCCGTAACCGCCATGTTCGTCACCAACCTCGGACCTCCAATCACCGCCGCCGCCGTCCTCGACCACCTCCCTTCTCTCCGCTGTATCGTATCCTCCACCATCGGAGTTGATTTCATCGACCTCGACGAATGTCGCCGCCGCAAAATTACCGTCGCAAATGCATCCGACGTTTTCGCCGCTGATTGCGCTGATTCCGCTGTTGCGCTTTTAATTGACGTTCTTCGGAAGATTTCTGCGGCTGATCGTTTCGTTCGTAGCGGAAATTGGAGCATATTAGGTGATTATCCGTTGGGTAATCGGGTAAATATTATTTCTAAACCCTAACTTAAATTGCTTTTCTTTTATTTAATTGCTTTTTTAAGTGAGTTTCATATTTTATTTGATTGAAAGAAATTGGGAGGATGTTACCTCATTTACAGACTAGGCTTATTATTACATCTAATAGGTAGAAAAATTGTTCACAAAGTTTCTCTAAAGAATACATTTGATGATCATGTGCATTGTAGCGAAATCCATTGATTAGATAATATTTGCATTATTTTTAAAATTAATCTAAGTTAATTATTATGTGATGGAGGGTGTTTTAGTCTTTTTACGATACCAAACTCGTCAAGAGTTGACTTGTAAAATAGAGATTGATATTTTGTTTTGGATTCTGATACCACAGTTGTAAATCCTACGTGGTACAACTAAATTCTTTCCAACTAGATTGATATTCTGTTTGGATTAGATAGGAGAAAAGTAGTCTGTACCGGGTTATTTGAACTCTATTACTCGGTTCGAATTCGAATTGTACTTGAAGTTGATCACCCGGTGTTGTCTTAACCCAGTTAACCACATTTATTTTTTTTTGACAGGACAGTTAACCACATTTTAACTGAACCTAGAGTGATATCATTGTATTGATTAGATATGGCAAAAATGGTTGGTGCCTGATTTATACTTGAATTTTATTCAGAGCTTGGTGACCCGTCATTTTGAGTATGACTGATATGGATTCAATTTTCATAGATATTGAATTTTCAATGCCCCCAAGTTTATCTGATATAACCCAATGCTAAGTAACCCCAACCAAACTAGAAACGGTTCCAACGAGACATCACCTAGATATAACTATTATTTGAACTAATCCCAATTTGAATGATCCATTTCTCACCTATGGTTTTGAGTTTTGACTTTGCCCCAATTGATGAACTCTAAAATCAAGGTTGTCGAGTGAAAAAGATGGTATAATGTGACTCAAAATTTACATTGGTTAAGCAGATAAGTGGTTCCTCTTAATTTCTGGCTATTAAGCTAATTAATGAGATGCTACTTCTCTTTCATTTTTGGTTCAGGTACACAATCCTATGAAAATTTTATACTCTGATTCCTTCAGCTCTGTTCTCTTCTGTTTAGAAAAACTTGTTTCAGGCGGAATAAATACAGACATGTTTAGTTAAGTCCAATAAGTTGCGTCAAGGGCTTTTGAAGTTCGGTTCACAACTACAATAAGTTGGGATAAGTTCAGATAAGTCAATCTATTCTTGGTGAAGAGAACACACCCTTCTGATAATGCTGAACAATTGATAACTGCATTCCTTTACTTGTGGAATTAACGAATGCCATATTCAAAATAACTTTTACCTCAAGTGTGGGTTCTTCCCTTTCATGGTGGGCATTTCGTGGTTTAATTATAAATCTCATCGTGTGAACAAATTAAGTTACTTGGTTTTAGTAACTGATATATAGCATAATGCTACTGGAATCAACAACTGCGTTGCTACTCTTTTCCTATTAGTTTTTTTTTTTAACCTGAAAGTCTTTAACCAATTGTTCAATGAGTAACATGTGAAAATCTACTCATTACGGTATATTCATCAGATACCCAGTTAGATATGTTGCTTATGTAGAAGTCCAAGCCATTAAACTGTTAGATTACTAGTTTGAAATTGTGGCTGCCTGGCTGGTTTAAGGATGTTAGACCTTGGAGCAGAGTCCAAAAACTCGATTGATTTCTGAGACTATCGGTTCATCATCTAAACATTTGACTAGCATTCATTTAGCTACCAAATTTATTTCGGGTAGAAGCACATCAATGCCTTCATTTAGCATGTCATTATTTCCATAACAATACCTACACTTTATTTAGCTTTTGTTATGTTGACCATCCACCATAATTTTATCATTTTATGCATACCTTCTATTCAACTTTAGTCATTGATATACTTTGAATTAGTTAGCATATCCTAACTAGCGTGTCACTGTTCCCATTTAGCTTTACTTGTTTCCGCTTTTCCTCCCCTGATGACATTACTGTTTGTATCTGCTGATTTTAGTTGGGACGCAAAAAAATAGGGATTGTTGGTCTGGGAAGCATTGGCTCCCAAGTTGCAAAAAGGCTTGCAGCATTCAATTGCAGCATACTATACACCTCAAGGACAAAGAAGCCTTCTGTTCCATACTCATTTTACTCGAACGTCTACGAACTGGCTGCTAATAGTGATGTTCTTGTTCTATGTTGCCCATTAACTGATGAAACGAGGCATTTGATAAATAGGAAAGTACTATCGGCACTGGGAAAGGAAGGAGTTATCATCAATATTGCTCGTGGGTCTGTAGTCGATGAGAAAGAACTGGTAAGATTTTTACTGGAAGGCCAAATAGCAGGTGCTGGGATGGACGTTTTTGAGAATGAGCCTAGTGTCCCAAAGGAGCTGTTGGCATTAGACAATGTTGTTTTGTCACCTCATCTTGCTGCTTGCACGGAGGAGGCCTTCGATGATCTGTATGAACATGTCAAAGAAAACCTACAAGCTTTCTTCTCGAATAAGCCACTACGTTCTCCAATTGTATGATTGATTACACGTTACCGATTTTCGTGCAGGTTTATCTCTATCTTATCTGTAGTAGTTAGAAATGTTATTTACACTTAATAATTGATTTGTGTATATATATTTTCTTTTGCTTTCTCTTCTGACATTGTTGTGGTGGTTGTTGTTACTGTTGTTGAGAATGAAGAGGTGGGTGCTGACTGCTTATTATAAGTCAACCAATCTGTCTTGATTACGACTTCAGGAAGCTGTATAAATTCTTGGAGTTTCAAGTTTCAACATCTTTCTAGAGCCAGTTTTTAAGAACAATGACTGTTCCATTGGTGCATTGTATGGTCGGAAATTTCTTCTATATAAAGAAGTTTGCTGGAATGTTGATATTTGGTTTGAAACCTACTTAACGGAGTGAACATCTTAAGCTAGAATCTAGGAGTATGAATTTGTTGAACTTCTTCAATGTCTGTAAACTAATCCAATGTAGCACATTTATACTGCAGGTACCATTATTGTTTGATGCTGAGTTTTGTCTGTCTTGAGAGACTCCACTTGATACTACTGTGGGTGTTATTTTCACAATCCTCTTCTTGATTGCTACGCTCCCTTTTCTTTCTTCATCGGTAACCCTAACAGGAGAGCAGAAATCAGCAATCGATCTTTATGCTGTTGAAGATGGAGGCTGTTCATCATTTTTAAGCTGCCCAGAGTTTGAATTGTGCTTGTCTTGTTTCAGGAGTCAAGTGAGTGAAGTGAAGATTGATTCTTGTAATTGATGTAAGAGAAACTCGTGTATATGAGCAAACTAAAACTAGCGGTTGCACTTCTTACTAATTTTTTCTTTTCTTCGATTCAGTTGTCCTTGAACAGTAGGATTATCTTTGCATTCTATAGCCGGTAATAAATGTGGTGACCGTAGTGAATTTCTATGTAAATTTGTACAGAAATTTTCATGCAAAAAGTCCATGGTTTCCATGGTTTTTCTTCTCAAATTTTCATCACCCTTTAATACGACTTTTAAAGTTGTAATAGATCGTAATGAAAATATGAAGAAAAAAATTGTTGTGTCTAGGGACGAGTAATACCATAATCATTGGATTGAGATTTTATTTACATATATGTATTATTGTTTCGTTTCCATTATCATTATATACTACTGTACCATAAAGGTGGTTAATGTCACAAAAAGAATAGGGCGCGAACTCACATATGCTTTAGTCGCTCTCCCTATGTATAGTGAGCTGCATATACATAGAACACTCTTCTATCCATCCTCTCTTTCTTTTTAAAGAGACTCAGCTATCCATCCTTGATCTAGATATAGAACGTAATATCGAAAAGAAAAAAATTACCTCGACTATAAACAAAATCGAGAATGATGAGGCACAATTTCTTAACAATATAGTCTCTCCGTTCCTATCTGTTCTCCTACATGCATATGGAGATAAATTAAGATATAAATGCATCTTTTGAGCTATCTCTTACTTTTTTGAAATTCTCTTCTACTTTTTGCATTATCTTTCTTACTTTTTGGTGTTTCTCCCTTACTATTTGTTGTCTATAAGGTAATGTTCTCTATAAAAAGAACTTTTAGAAACACCTAGATGGGAAAAGTAGGATTTAGGAAGAACAAATATAAAAGAGGAGGAATACATATCTACACTATATACTAAAGTAAAAGTCACTAAACATGTTTTTCCTCCCAAAAGTAACCTCCTATAGGCTATATAAGCCATAAGGTTTCCCTCTTAAAGTCCTTGGAGCATCAGCAATGGAGCAGGTGGTCCTCTTCCTCTTATATTTTCTCTCTCCTTTTCTCCTTTGGACACCTCATTTCTCACTAACTCATCCTTTTCCTTTTAACATCCACACATATTTTTCTACAACAAAGAGGATCATCTTCCACATCCTCTTTGTTTCCCAAAGCATTGAATTTGTGGGCACATTGCATTTAAAAAACTAGATTATTTTCTCCCATCCCACAAAACGCAGCAGGAATGAGGGGAGATAGAGAAGAAGTGCAACGTTTTGATCAACCCATAACTTCCTCTTTGCAATTGCATGCGGGTCGAGATCTCTAATCCTCTATCTACAGCAAGAGGAATTTGCTGCATCCTCTTGCAAATTAAGAGGATCCTCTTAACATGCTCAACAATGGAGAAGACAGAGATTTTGAGAGAGAGGGAGCTAATAGGAGGGTGGATCCTCTCCATTATTGATGCTCTTACTTCAATAATTGACAAGATTGAAAATTTAAGTAGGAGATTTTTACTTATTAGACATAAAATAATACTTGATTGCATTGAAATTTATAGTATTGCTTAATTAGTGACCATTTTTTAAACAATTCAACTAGTATTTAGACCCGGGCGATGCCCTGGGTTATTTTTTAAATTGTGAAAGCGAAAAAAATCAGAATAAGTTATTTAGTATTTTGAATTGGAATATGGTTCCATATAAGAGATGTAGCTTAATGGTAAGATCATGACATCTGAATTAATAGGTCGGGGGGTTCTAGACCTCTTACGCAAATCCCTAGATCATCAAAATTTTACATTGACAATTTTTCAAATAGATCTCAAGTCACAAATGACATGGCGTCATGTCAGCGTATGTGGGGGGAGGGGAGACATGTGGTCGCCTAGGCACCTACTCCCTCCGTCCCCAAATAGACTTCCCATTTCTGTTGGGCACATGTATTAAGGAGAAGTTCTAGGTGGGCCCTCAGTTGTATAAAATTAGAATGAAAAAATTGGAGTTGGTACATTATTCATGAATTCTTTATTGAGTAGAGAGAAAGTGACTAATATAATAAAAAAATAGAAGGTAAATAATATCTTAATGGGTGGACCTATGCCAAATAAGAAAATGGGATATGTATTTGGGACAACCATAAATGGAAAAATGGGAAATCTATTGGGGGACGGAGGGAGTACAATTCTTGACTACCACGCTTTAAATAATAATAGTAGTAGATTGTATTGCTCATAAAAATTTTCTCTTGTAAATTTATTATTTGAAAATTCAGTAAGGTATAATTAAGGATTTAATAGTTAGAACTGAAATGTGAATGCATATAAGAGATGCAGATTGGTGGTAATATGATGACATTATGAAGTAAGAGGTTGCAAGATCAAACTTCTTACCCTCATTTCTTAACCCTTTTAAGGAGATTAGAAGTTGAATTATCTTCATCGATAAATTAGAGAACCGAGCATTACTCGGATAGTACCTAATTTTATTAGTAAAGCATTAAGCTAATGCTAAGCAGCTATTGTGTGAAATATAATTAGGTAGTTCACACTTAACAATTGCAAATTTTATTTGTTGGATTTGAGGTCCATTGACCAAGGCAAATTTAGTATGTAGGTGATCCCAAAGGAGCTTAGCTTCACGAAATTTGGAAAGAGTGGATTTTACCTCGATGTCAATAGTGTTAGTGATCCAAGAAACGAGCATGTGTTGACCGTTGTCCAATCGGCTATAGTATAGGGCGGCGTGGCTTCAGTAATACTACCATAAAGAAAGCCGAATTTACGGCATGCTTCAAGGGCCATCTGGATATCCGATGCCCAATCATCATAATTATCAAACTATTCAAACAAAAAAATCATCATAATTATCAAGGCGAAGGCGCGTAGGCGTGATGAAGATGCCTGGACGATCGCCTGTGCCGAGATAGAAAGGAGAATTGATATTTATAGGCGGTGGGGAAGAGTGAGGGGGAAACGGTGGTGGTGGCGGCAGTGGTGGGTTGTCATCATGCATCCTCGGCCATAGTGTATGAGAAAAAGAAGTTTGTATCTTTTGCCTTACGACTCTGATACCATGTGAAATATAATTAGGGTAAAAAAGCTTACCCTTTCTCATTATGCCGTTAGAATATATAATACAAGATATTTAGGAAACCTACAAGTAGAGGTGATCATGGGTCGGGTCGAGATTTGGCCAAAAAAAGTGGCCCATTTCGATCCAAAGCCTCGGGCTAAATCCCCGCTCCAAAACCCGCTAATTCGGGCCGCGCCATGTGGGCTTTTCGGGTCTTTCGGGTCGGGCTAAAAAATTAGCTAACTTTTTCATATTAAAGTTGCCCGTGCCCCGACCACGGCCGAAAAATCGTGCCCAAAGCCCGCCTATTTTCAGGTCGGGCCGGCCCATGTTGATTACCTCTACGGGCTCTACCTACAAGAATAAGAAACCTAACATAACTACAATTCTATCTTTTGGAAGCTATCTAAGTTATTCATAATCATCCCTACATAAAGTTTAATAAAGAAACGGTTTTTTCACCATATACCCCTGACAAATTCGATAATTCACCATATACCCCCATTGTTTCAGAAATTCACCATATACCCCTGAGTTTTCGAAAACGTTCACGATTTGCCATTTTTCTAACGGACGTTAACTCACCGTTTGTCATTATTTACGACTTTGTCATTATTAACCAAATTAACCCTAATCATTTAAAAAAAATCTCCATCTCTCTCCTCCATCATCAACCCCACCACCATTAATTTCATTCTCTCAGCTCCACCATCGTCCATCAACACCACGCACCATTAACACCGCCACCACCCACTAGAGGAAAAAAGCCCAAGGGCTGCGGTCAAAAAGGGCCCAAGGGCTGCGTTTTTCGACCGCAGCCATTGGACTAGCAGCCCTTGGCATTTAGGAAGGGCTGCGGTTAAAAACCGCAGCCCTTAGCGCGTTAAGGGCTGCGGTCAGGGCAAAAACCGCAGCCCTTGGTGGGTTAAGGGCCTAAACCGCAGCCCTTGGTGGGTTAAGGGCTGCGGTTTTGGCCCTTAACCGCAGCCCTTAACCTACCAAGGGCTGCGGTTTTTGCCCGAACCGCAGTCCTTGTGACCCAAAAAAAATAAAAAAAATTTTTTTTTTTTTTGCATTTTTTTTTGCATTTTTTTTTGTCCTAAATGTTCCCAAACAGTTATATATATAAGTATTATTTTTCATTACAAATTATGTTTCGTACACAAATATAGAGAAAATAATAACTGAATTACACAAAGAACTTCTCTAGAGATGACAAATAAAACCAAAATCTCCGAATCAACCGGCAAGTTGGAGCTACCAGCTGCCATGGGTATGCTCTATGTATTCCATATCAGTATCACTTCAGCATGAGACATCAGATCAGTATGTAACTGAGATGTCAAATTTCAAAGAAACTGATAGAATGTTGCTCTTCTATGATTAGAAATCAAACTAATTCTATCTTTAGTACGCCAAAAAAAAACAGTGAAACTCTAGTGCTCAGATATAAGAAATGTAAGATAGACCAAAACAACTAGGTCAAATAAAGAAATGTCCAATCATCTCAGAGGAACACATAATAGTACAATATTAGGTCAACACACGATTATACATGTCAAGTCCTAGCCCTCGAGCTTAACTCTATAAGCAGTTTAACAGCCTCCACCAAGGTAATAAAGGAGAATTGGAGACGTGAAAGTCAGAAAAAACATCATCTCCAGAAGGTTTGACATCTCCAGGTGAGGGTGGGGTTTTCGTGGGGAGGGTGGGGTTTTCGGGGGAGTGCAGCAGGGGGGAGGGCTTGCGGGGCCGGTCGGGGGAGTGCAGCGGGGAGGGGGCCGGTCGGGGAGGGAGTGCAGCAGGGAGGGGGCGGTCGGGGGAGTGCAGCGAGGAGGGGGGCGGGGGGGGTGCAGCGGGGAGGGGGGCTGGCGGGGGGGAGTGCAGCAGGGGGGGCGGGTCGTGGGGAGTGCGGCAAGGGGAGGGGGCGCGGGGGGAGTGCAAGCAGGGAGGGGGCCGGTCGTGGGGGGAGTGCGCAGGGAAGGGGGGCCGGTCGTGGGGAGTGCGGCAAGGAGGGGGGGCCGGTCGGGGGAGTGCAGGCGGGGGGGTCGGCAGGGGGAGTGCAGCAGGGAGGGGGCGGCGGGGGTGGGGCGGTAAAGGGATGGATTAAGAGGCCCGGTTTTGCGCTCTATAGGGGGAGAAATAATTGTATAAAGGCGAAAAGATCGGGTCCTCACATCCAATTCCACATACCTAATTGACCAATTGAGCATTCTAATTCAAATTACCACATACCTAATTGACTAGATTCATCCAAATGACTACTTTACAATGAATAATCCAATAATCTATAAACATTATCATTTATATACATAAAAACAACCCGTAAGACAACACGACAATGGTTATATATAGCAAACTAACAAAGAAACCTAAAACGAAATCTAGAATGCGAAGTGTACGCTCTAAGTTGCACCATCTGTTGAATTTGGCGGTTAACTCTTTTAGTAGATAAATTCTATTTAATTGTCAAACTAACCTACCAAAATCTAAAATGCGGAAGACATTCAAGAATTAAAAGACATGGAATCAAAATCCCTAAATTATCAAGAACAAATAAAAACACATCAACTACTACCACACACCATTTCAACAATTTTACAGTAATTCTAGGGTTTCACTCAAATAACAAAACGAAAATCATCAAATCACAGCAAAAAACAAGTAGAAAGATTACACCAAAAACCAAACCAATTAATTGAAGAAATATGGAAAGAAAACCTAACCATTAGAAAAATTAGAAAAGAAAATTTAGTCGAATTACCAATTAATCGAAGAGATACGGAAAGAAAACCTAACCAAACGAGAATGCACCACCGGAATAGGAGAAGGAAGTTGACGGCGGCGGCGCTTGCGACGGCGGTGCGCGAGTAACGGCGGGGAGAACAAGTAGCACAAAGAACAGAGGAAATAGAGAGAAGAGGCAAGTGCAGATCTCCGGCGAGCCGACATCGCGATGATGAACAACCACCGCAGAGTGAGGGAAGCGTCGCCGGGTTGAGCGTCATCGGCGCCGAAGAGGAGAGAGGAAGTGAGAGATTTTCTCGGTAATTGTATTCTCGCATCACACACACACACACACACACACACAAAAAAATGAAGGAATTATGTGAGATACAAAAAGTGCTAAAACAAGTATAGCATTGAACAAAAGACACATGGAAAATTCAATCAACTTCCACTCTTGCACATTACAAAAGGCACAAATAGGAGAATGTAGGCTAACAAAAGGCAATAGGAAGAAACAACTAGTCTCTTAGTTAAAACATAAACCCAGGTATAGATTTCATCGTCTCACATTATTTCCATCACATCAAGAGTCTCTATGATAATCTAAAACTATCATTTCTACAGTTTGTATCAAAGAATTCCACTTTACTATGTAGTAACTACAAAAACATTTGTAATATCGGTTGCGTATAGGACAATTAACAAGGTAATCTCGGAGATGGAGAACATCCGGGTTTAACGCAATGAACATAACACATCATGGAATTTGAAGAGGGGAGGGGAGACAAAAACGAAACTAGTTGGTCAACATCTGCTTGTCTTTGTTGATGTTGCAGTATCAAATTACTGCGATCCGCACAACACCTTAGAGGCCGAGAAAATAACATAAAAAGACTAGTAAAACAGAGCCAAAGAAACTACAATAGCAATCGGCCCACACGGATATCCCTTCCGAACTTGAGCATAATTCTTTGTCAAACCCAAAAGAACATGAAAGAGAACAAAAACTCACGAAATAGGGACTCTTTTTCTCACTTCAAAGTTCCACATACTCTTAAACAAAGGAGTAGTTAAGTTCATAGATAGGTACATCATAATCAAAACTCTAAAACAATAATTTCGGGCAACAAATTCAATATGAGAAGCTTAATCACCGGAAAATATGCTATAACACAAGCTCAACTAAAAATCAAGACCTAGAATCATCAATCACCAAAATCGGGAATAATTAAACACAAAAAACAACATCAATTCGTCAATCGACACAAAATTTAAACATAACTCAAACTCAATCACAAAAATTGCACTAACAGGTTTAGTTATGTGTCTAAACAATAATACCAACTTAAATAAATGCATCGATCCATTGCCAAATTAACGAAGAAAAATAATGAGTAAATAGACAGTAAAAGCGAGAGAATTCACCAAATTGATTAATGGGCGGTTTTTGCTACAATGATGAAGAACTGGAGAGATGAAAAATGGAGTTTTCGCTTTGAAAGTGTTCGAATCAACATTAATGGTGCGATCGGCGGTGCGTTGTTGATAAAATGGTCTAGTTGGTGACGGCGAAGCAAAAGGCGGTGGAGAAGGCGAAAGGAGAAGGAAGGCTTCGCCGCATCCGCCATTTTTCTCGCTCTCACACACCGCTTGGGATGGAGAAGGAAGGTGTTGAAGAAACGAACCCAAAATACTTCACCCGAAAACCCTAGGATAGAGGGAAAATTGGAGAGATTATGATGATGATTGAACAATAAAAGTGAAGAAGATGAAGGAGCCAAATGGGGAAGGAGAGGAGACAGCGAATGGGAAGCGAAAATTAAGACTGAAATTGAAAATCAGAGAGAAGAAATTCGCTACGGTTTCCGGCACCTGTGTTGCTTGGTTCCGGTTCCATGATTGAGGGAAGCTTGCGAATGAAACCCTAGGAGAGAGAAAGTTAGGGTTTGGATTGAATTGGAGATTGTGAAACTTGGAGAAGGAAACTTGATAGATTGAGTTCAATTAGATTCTCTCGGACTTTTTGAGTTCGGGATTGTGGGGAGAGAGTCTGAGAGAGAAACGGGGTGGGGAAGAAGAAGAGCGGTGGGGTTTGGGTTAGAGCGCGAGAGAGAGATAATGTGAGAGGTTAGTAACGTGGACTGGGGCTGGGAGAACAAACGTGGATTAATAAGGCCCAAGGGCTGCGGTTATCCCAACAACCGCAACCCTTTAGTGTGAAGGGCTGCGTTTTTTGCCTAACCGCAGTCCTTTAGTGTGAAGGGCTGCGGTTTTTGGGCTAACCGCAGCCCTTTAGTTTGAAGGGCTGCGGTTTTCAGATAACCGCAGCCCTTGTATCGCAGTCCTTGCCTTTTTTTCCACTAGTGACCGGATTCATTCCCCCAACCTCCCAGCGCATCTACTATCTATCAGAGTTCCACTGCATCATCCGTCTCCTCTCCCGATTCCCATTCTCTTTCCCTCCAAAACCCTTATCTCCCAACTCTTTCAGATGGTTTCTAATGCAGCAATTGGGTTTCTCCAAAACCCTCTTAATCCAAACTTCTCCTTCTCTCTTCATCATCTTCTTCTTCGTCATCTTCTTCCTACTCCCAAATTGTTTTCCACCCATTTATAGTACAGAAATCTTACATCAGATACAAACCCATCATCAAAATTACCAGAATTTCATTTAGACCCAACAAAAAGATCTTCTTCTAAAAGCGTGAATTCCGAGGCGCAGGAACTTGTTCGTCTGATTTTGCGGAATTTTTCTAACAAGGAACCCTTTTCTTCTTTTTTCTTTTTTGGGTAATTTATTGTTTCTGAGATTTACAAAATTGAGAACTGGATATTTTGGTTTCCATTAAAAATGAAAAAGAAGAAATCTTTGTTCTTATGAAGTAATTATATGCTAATTCTAGTTTTGGGGGTTGTTGTTCTATGAATACCGTTCCTGGTGGAGTTGCTTGATATTGTTATTGTACAAAAGTTTGATGCCATGCTTAAGTGTGATTCCCTGGATATTCTGATCATGAAGATGTAATTAGGGACATGCTTGAATGGGTATATTCACAAAAATTTGTACTGTTACTAGAACTTTTAATTTGCTCAAATTGATTGTGTTCTGCAACCTTTTTGCAGCTAATTTGTTCCTTAAATTCGAAATAATGACTGCTATGTGATGTTAGAAATAAGGGTTTCAGGGGTTTGGTTTGGGTTCCTCGAAAGTCGAAACTTTTTCAGTAATTGTTTTTGCGGTGCCAATGGTGGAGGGAGGGTGGCCGGGGCTGCGGCCTGCGTGGGGTGAGGGCTGCAGGGGATGGGGTGGGGTGAAGTGGTGGTGGTTAGGGTTAAGACATTAGGCTTAGGGTTAGGTTAATTAAGTTAGGGTTAATTGTGGGATTTAAGAGGTAGTTAACAGAATTTTCCTTAATGACTAACGGAGTTAACTTCCGTTAGTCATTAAGGGCATTCTGTACATTTTTTCAAGACTCAGGGGTATATGGTGAATTTTTGAAACAATTGGGGTATATGGTGAATTATCGAATTTGTCAGGGGTATATGGTGAAAAAACCGATAAAGAAATTACCAATTTACCATTTATCTCCAACATTGAGACACTACAGAACTAGTGAGAGCTGATTAATGCGACAAAATTGGTGATTTGAGAGCGGGACATAACTCATAAGCTTACAAAAAATCTTATATCCTCATCTTGCTTTTGCCTTTAAATAATGGGGGCCTGCCACAGTGCCACTTATCCAAGATATGTTATGTTGGTCGGTGGGCCATTTGCAATCTTTATCGCAACAGATATGAACTATAGCTCCACTTCATTGAGATGGACACCAAATCCTGGCCATCTATATATGAATCTCAAAACAATAAATTGATGATAATCATCCTGGCCATCACTTGCTATCTTACTTATTTATGAGTAAATACAGGCTGGTCCCTGTGCCTTCAAACATATGATCAGTTGTCGGCAGAAAGGCGTATGTTTTTTTTTAAAGGTAAGAAGAAATACACTAAGTTGTCCTAATACTAAGCTCTCCATTCAGAGCCCATTACATGCTCAAACACCCCATAACCTCTTAAATCCTAAGAAATAATTGGGGTAGGAATCGAACCAATGAGACTTTCTTCAGGAAGATGGAAAAATTCACCACTTGAGCCAACCCCAATTCCTAGCTGAAAGGCGTATATGCGTATTACACTATATGTGTATATTTATTGGTAGTAAAGTTTGTATCTTATAACCTTAAGATTATAAGATAAACTTTATTAGAGGTCTTGTAAGAGTGGGGATTCCACTTAATTTTTTCTCCAGCCGCTCCAATTTAATTGCCTATTAAGTTGGGTCGAGTTAACGTGCTTTAGATTTCGATTCAGTAGGCCGCTTTTATTGCAAAAAGAAATGTCCCTCAAGGAAAAATGTGATCTTATTTGTATGGGATAAGATTCTAAATCTTATTAATATCGACCAAATATATGAGCAATCCTACTATATAAAGAGAATTTTGTTGTTAGTACTGTTACAAAAATAATGTGGAGTAAATGTTAGATACAAAGTAATTGCAAATAAAAACGAAATTACAGAAACTAGACTAGGACGAGTATTTCTCTGTCCTTAGGATAATATTAGTAATTAGCCCCACAATTATCTTTGATGGAATTAGGGCGCACCTGCTTTTGCATAAAAACAACCGAATCGAACCGAATCGAATCGAACCGAACCGAATTAAACGAACCGAATTATATTATAACTAATAGTAATGAATAAATTTAGAAATTGAATCGAATCGAATCAATGGGCGAACCGAATCGAACATGGTCCGGGAGAACATGCCCTAACTGCTAATTTACCCCCAGGATTCCCTAATTTAAGAATGGAGTTACAGCAGATTATCCATCCTTTACCATGAACATGGTTGAGAGGTTTTCTTGAGAGAATACGTTGTTTGAGAGAATGACAGAAGAAGGAAAACTAAATGAAATAATATCTGCCAAAAGGTATTTAATGGGATTAAATCAGATGGCAGTTAGTAGGAAACTGTCAATTTGATATTATCCCATTAAATCGAAATAAAAAGATAAATTAAAATAAAAACAAATTTTGGCAGAAAATTAAATGCTAGTCTTTGATTATTAATATAAGTATCTCTATTCTATATGTCAACTCCTGACCCTTTGGTGTCCACCTTCTCTACCCAAATTACACCTAACTAAAAAAAAGAAAACTATAAAACTATACTAACAAATTAAAAAAAACTGATCCATATCCTAAACAAACTGCACGACAGTTAGCAAAAAGATACTACACTTGAAACCACGACAGTTTCACTGCTTCATTTTCTTCCTCTTCTCCTCTTCCCCTCTTCCATCATGGCAAATCCCCCCTTCAATTACCTGCAAAACACAACACAAACACAACCGGCAATCCATTTATTAAGCATACTTCTAAACTATTCAAAAACTAAGATCAAGATCAGGTAATTTGAAATTATAAAAGACAGCAATTTGTTCATAATCCTTATACAATTTCATTAATACAACATTTCATTCATTTTATATTTTGGTCTAACATTATTTTATTTGTGTGATTTTATTTATCAAATGGGGAGAAGCAACAAAAAGGCAGTCATCAGGTATTTATTAGTTTGTTTGCGACAGTGTAATATTCATATTCTTCTAATAAAGTAGATGAGAGTTAACTCCATTACGGTTAAAGTATTGAATTCAAGTCGATCAAATGTACAGTGCACTGTGCACATGACAAATCACATAATACATTCCCCATCCTCATTTACTTTGGTATTAAAATAGACACAAGTCACAGAACAAAGATCCACAATTTACTGGAACACCTCCATCTCCTCCCCTATAGATTGTTAAATTAGTAAATTGGAGAAATCCCTATAATTACCCAAAATTTGTATTAAAAAAAATTACCCAGAATTTGCATTAAATCATCATATTTTGTTGAATCAAATGTAGTAGTTCTATCTGATTATCTGTTACAATAATTTTCGAGTAACTTAACTCTAAAATTCGAACTCCATGACATTCAAGAAGAATTCAAGCAAAAGAAACAAGTTGCCGGCGAGGACAGGAGACAAAAAGATTCAAAGTCGGGTTTTGGAAGGATGGTAAATGGGGTTTTGTGGTGGGGGTGATTTGAGGAGAGAGAGTGTTAATGCTGTTGAAGAAGACCTTGCTACATCAAAACTTGCTTTCATTATAAGCCCTTGAAATTGAAATCAATTTGGGGGAAATTTAACAGAAGAAGGTTTGATTAAGTTGGGCTCTTTTTCGAGTGCTTTGGCCTAGAGAGAGAGAGAGGGAGTGTTGTTGAGATGGAATTTTGAGCCGATTTGGTGGACTGTTTGTTGATGGATTAATGCCGTCTTTTTATCTAGGTTTCGGCTATGTTATTTATCATATTCTTCGTTGTTAATTTTGATTGATTAATTTATTTACTTTTACCTTCATATACTACTAGTATTAATAATACAAATACAAGACATCCAAGCCCAAAGCTCCACTTTCCAAGTAGTTAGGCGCATTCAATTTAATATAACTAAGACAAGAAGTTAATATAAAAGACATCAACAACAATTTATTCCTTTCATGGGACAAAGCACCACACTCAAACTTTTCATCTCTCTAAATACATATTGAAGACTATATTCCAACAGTAAAGAAACTAATCTTATTGCATCTACACCCTTATGATGTTTTAGACAAGTTACTTCATGAAATTCTAAAAACCTACATGGTGAAACTAACATGTAACGATTAAGGAGTAAGATGGTATACACTTAGACCTCCCTAACACACAACAAACAAGATTTAAAATCATTATGTTGCTATTGTACTCTATCGCATATTTTTTTTTTTTTTTTTTTTTTTGATTAGGAAATTAAGTCAGCCCAAAGGCTAACCCCTACTAGGCTACTACCTGTAGGAAACATCAACACATTGGCTAGTAAGGCATGTATAGCATGCTAAGGAAATACCCCAGCATAATACTGGGGGTAAGGATCGAACCCCTGACCTCAGGGGCCAAGGGGGAGTGCTCTACCCACTTGAGCTAACTCCTATCCTTACTCTTTCGCATATTTAAAGGTCAAGAAGAGAATCTGATCTGTGGTACATTTTAATTCTATTCTCCTTTTGGAAAACTATTTTTGAGCGTTATAAGTTAGAACTTGTGCACACATCTTCTAATAACTTAATAAGATAATCTACTATCAGTCTTATCACGATAACTGTAATTACAGTATACAACTGTTGTATATTATACGAGAGTGCGTACATATTGTGTTTGCAGTGTTGTAAGTGTTATGATTTAGAAATAAGTGTTAACTAGATTGTGCAATAATCAACAATAATCAAGAAGAATTGTGAAATTGAAACAACAAACAAGTAATGCAAAGAGGAATGAAAACAAGAAAGAACACACCAAGATTAACGTGGGAAACCCGAGCTCCGGGAGAAAAACCCACAAACTTGCACTATGGAAACAATGGAGAATCAATGGTGAACATACAATCTCTCCCAAACTCACTCTCTCTTCTAAAACCCTAGAAAAGATGAGGCTCCAAGTTTGAACAATGAGATATGTGTGCTACTCCCTCTAAAACCAGAAAATAGGGTATTTATACTCATAGGACTAAAAAACAATCCAAGGGCCACGATTAAATCTTAAATCGCGAAAACACGAGCAGATCTGGGTTGCCCGGCGGGCGGGCTCGAAGAATAGCCCCGCCTGCACCCAACCGCCCGCCCGGACCAAACAACGCCCGCCGGGCCGAGCCTTGCCGCAACTTCCGCCTCGAGGCGAAGCTACATCAACAAGGTCGCCCGCCCGGGCCTTGGGCCGCCCGCCCGGGCTCACCACTAGCCCGCCCGGGGAAACCGATAACCAAGCTCCCTGCCACGAGCTATCTTGAGGCATGCCAAGCAGATGCCCGCTCGGGCTCACGTCTGCCCGCCCGGGCCACCCCTTGCTTCCCGCCCGGGCCCATGAGCAGCCCGCCCGGGCTGCTGAGTGCTGCATTCCTTCGCTCGCCTCTTCTCCGTCCTTGACCTTGCTTGCTTCACCATCTCCAACTAAACCCCAACAGTAAGGAATTGTATTACCACGTAATATAATCCCTGAATAGAAAATTTTCCGGAATAAAAGGTAATTCACTCCTATGGCCCAAAATAGCAAAAGAGATTCAAGATGCTATTTTAGTGCGTGGTTTGTACTTTCTATCTAGAAACTTATAGTGGGTATCTCTTAATTTTTTTTATTTGTCAACGAGTAACCAGTTCATGCTCTTGGCGTTTAGGGCGTCATTTTGTGTTTGCTTCAAAGGAGACACTAACCAATTAGATCCCCACATTACATGTTGTACATGTGAACTCAAATAAAGCACCATAACATAATTAAAAATAACCCATTAAAAATGTTTACTTACAAAAATATATGATCAACACCAAACCTGTAGGGCCCTTGTGAAAGATGGGGTTCCCTCTTCTTGTCATAGTCACATAGTTTAAGTGTGTGCATAATATATGCATTCTACTTCTACATCATAATCCTTAGACTTTATAATGTTAGGGTTTTCTGTAACCTTCTAAAAAGCTAGACTTGATGCCTTTTGTGTTATGCGAGTGTACAATGTCATAGTCCTTGAGTCATAATCAATAAGGTTCACACAACATACATATTTGTGCATGTAGCCAGGAGTGTGTTTGTATAAGTTTATGTAGGCAATTATTGGGATGGGATGATTGTCTCCAAGTTCATCCAATTAAGATTGTCTACTATATGTTAGCATATTGTATCATCGGTAATTGTTTCAAGTATGAACAATGGCAATAATATTATGGATTTGCTAACTTTGGTTGAGTGACTTGACCTGATTTGATCTAGGCCCTAGCTCAAATGTATGCTTAAGTAAGCATTATACGTATAGTATTTTTTTAATATGGTGATAAGGCGTTGTTCAGTTGGACCAAAAACATTTTGCATACTGGAAAGTGATTTACCAGGGCCGTCTTGGAGATTTATGGGGCTTGTTAAAATGGAAATTGGCCCTTCTTTTCTCGTTAGTGAGAGAAAAACACCACAATTTTCCATGGAGATCTAGTAGAGAGAATCAATACTAATTGATGGATTGGTTTTATTTTTGATAATAATTATGAAAAAGAATTGATGACAATATTTGATGGAAGAAGTTATAAGGTTAAAGTTATGGATGATTGAATTTCTGGTGGAAGAGATGAGGAAGATAATAGGTGATAGTGTGAATTATGGAGTCCGGAGAATGGAGTTGTGGATCTCGTTTGCCGTTTACGTTTTACAAAGCATCGACATTTTCAAATTGGGCCTTTCAAATAAAATCAAAAAATTTGGACTTGGGGCCTTGTGCAAAGGGGCTCTTTGCACACCCACAACTACAGGCCTAAATTTATTTTACCAAGACATATATTTTTAGAGAGAAGTAATCGGGTACTCCCTCTATTTTCCTTTATCTGTTCTACTTTGATTTCAAGTATGGCTATGAAGAGGAAGGAAACAAATTAATTGGAGCACAACTCCATTAAACAATATAGTTTGGTTGCTGAGCTTATTTTATTGGCTATGGAGCTAGGCGCGGAGCCGTTGTTGCAAGTGTGTGGTCACTTGACCCCACTTAAAATTTGGTATTTTCATTTTTGGTTAGTTAAATCTGAAAATTTTATAGTTGTTTTATATAAAAAATAACTATTTGCACCCACTAAAATTACCAAATGATATTTTGAATCCACTTATATACTCTTCTGGATCCGCCACTATATGGAGCATTGGTGAATGAATGTAGTTAGTGATCAGTAAGTTGTAATTCATTTGGCCATTCTCGAATTTTAATTTTTAGGAGTATGGTTATTCTCTTAAAGGCTCTCTTTCAAGGTTTGACACAAAAACTTGTAGTATAAAACAATTTCAGAGTTATTTGCGGGGATATACGGGGTAATAAGGGGTTTTGTGGGGATATACCTCACTAAATTTTTTTTGTAAGGATATACCAACCTAAATTTAAGTTTTGTTAAAAGCGCACCAAAACACTATTTCCCGTGAGAAAGTCAAATTTCCGGCCTTTGACTTGGTAGGAACTCGCGAGTGAGCCACAAATGTTGTGTTTTACCCCTCAACCACGCGCATTCTATTGAAATTTTTTTTTTAACAATTTTTTAAGAATTCCCTCCCTTAATAACCAACACCCTCCCTTAACATTTCCCTCTCCTTAAACCTTGAAAAAGAACGCTTTTCAATTCAGCAAGAAAGGGCAGCCCAAAATCATCAATTGCAAGGTATGATGTCTTATTTTAGCTTTAATCTCAATTCAATTTACTTCTTGTGTTCTTCAATTGTACTATGTGGTTTGAATTTGTGCTATAGGGTATAAATTAGGGTTAAGTTACCAAGTCAAAGGCCGGAAATTTAACTTTCTCGCCGGAAATAGTGTTTTTGGTACCTTTTAACAAAACTTAAATTTATGTTGGTATATCCCCACAAAAATAAATTAGTGAGATATATCCCCACAAAATGCCCTATTACCTTGGTATATCCCCGCAAAAAACTCACAATTTCAATGACACATGCACAATGTTAGGGCTGGCTATTGATATTGACTCAAGGAGTGGATGATAAGACTTCGATTAGAGACTGCTTTGTAAATGTTATCATTTACTTCTGTATTCTAGCAATAAGTTACGGAGAATCATCATTCAGAGTGGTTCACCTCATAATATAGCTCACGTTGGGATAATGGTTTTCAAGTTAAAATGATGAAGGGTCAAGGACAAGGTGGGCACCCAGCTTCATGTTTATCCTATCTCCATGACGGGTAATGAGCCTAATTTTAAGTGATTGAGCCTTTTTTTTTTTTTTTTAAGTGAAAATTCATTCATTAATATAAAGTCATACGACACCTACAATAGAAGTCAGAAACTGAAAAATACACATCAAATTGAAAGAAACTTAATTCTAATATGGCAAAACCACGATTGTTGAGCAGAAATAACCATTCTAAATACCCTCTTTCACATCATTGTCGATGCGATCTTCTACGAGGGGTCTAACGATCCGATGTAGTTTTGATGTAGAACTAGAGTTGATTCAACCGATTGTATGCGGGAAATCGACCGTCGTTGCAATCCCGTACAAAATCCTATCAACAAATCAACCTTCAACTGGAGCCGGGGTCCAAACCCCGCTAACACACAAAGAAACCAAACTAATAGATCCGCCGTGAAGGGGTGACTACAAAAACCATAAAGGAGACTAAAGCCATCACACGTACGTGACTTATTAAAAAGCGCAAAAAAAACGAAAAAAGCAAGAAAATAAACTAGAAAGCGCAAAAAGGGGAGAAAGATCCATGGCGACCCCTCTAGATGGTTTTTCGTGAAAAGAGAAGAGAGAGAGGAGAGGAGGGGATAGCGGCTAGGGTTTTTTTTTTTTTTTTGGCAAGTGATTGAGTCTTATAGTTTAATAATCATAGTTTCAATTTACCGCCCTAAAATTTCCTAGAGTCGTCCTAAATAAGCATAAAAATACACCCCATTTTTTTTTTTGATTCGGTAATTAACTGGCCAAGTA
The DNA here is from genome assembly GCA_947648045.1 of Beta corolliflora. Taxonomy (NCBI): domain Eukaryota; kingdom Viridiplantae; phylum Streptophyta; class Magnoliopsida; order Caryophyllales; family Amaranthaceae; genus Beta; species Beta corolliflora. Next base: position 360,114 of record CANSZD010003522.1, read on the forward strand.
GGCTCAACCCTCATGAATTAGGGGGTAAGAAGGGATCCCAACCCATAAGGAAACTTTTAGATACTGGAAAGTGGGGATTTATACCCAGAAGCAAATATCCGCACAAACACCCCAAATTTGGGGTTAATGAGAGTCGAACTCCCGACCATGAGGTTGGAGCTCCCTCATGATTCTCATAAAAATACACCCCATATTCTCCCTCTTTTCCCTTTCCTTATACCACCATCATCACCACCTTCTCCTTAGCTCTCCCACTCCAACCCCATAAGAGCCACCACTATCACACCACCACCACCACCCCTACAAATTTTCCCCGCCAAAAGAACCACTCCAACTCCTCTTTCCTCTTTCCCCCTTTTCCTTCACTTCCTATCTACCTCCTCTTTCTCCCTTTCCTTGCACACCAACACCAACACACTACAAAATTTCCGGCCAACTCAATTCGTTGGCAACTACACCATATATCTTGAAATTCCTCGCCAAAGAAGCCAAATGGACAAGGATACACCACCAATCCAAATCGAAGGTGAAAATCTGACGAATAAAAAAATTGAAGGCGTCTATAGTAGACGCCCCACCAAATTTCAAAAATAAATTTAAATATTTTTAGTGAACTGATCTCGTTGGAAAGAAAAGAGGCAAACTTTCAATGTTCTTTGTTTTTTTTCTTGTCCTTTTTTTCTGGATATTTCGATAAAATTTGTAGTTGTTTTGTGCAATGATAATTTTAAGTTCTGGATTTCGGCGAGTTTCGGGCCGGGGTTTGTGGTTCCGACGGTTGTGGAAGTTGTCCTGGAACCGAGTGGTGGCCACAATGGACGGTGGTTCTAATGGTGGTGGTGGTGGTTGTTGCCCTGGTGGAATCTCATAGTGGTACACTCGGTATGGAAGAAGAAGGGAGAGGGGGTGGAAAGAGGGCAAAGAATTCGTGGATTGTTGGAGTACAAGGTGACACTCAAGAAGGGGGGTTGAATTGAGTGACTAAAGCTAATCGATTTTCGCAAAAACACTCTTATGGCACAGTGTCGTGCACTGTGTTATTCACTCGTAAACTCTCCGATTGATGTTTTTGCTCGAACGAAATTGTATCAAAACAATAAAACAATGAAATCAAATAATAAGACACGAGGAATTTAACGTGGTTCAATCTCACCTCCGAGATCTACGTCCACACAAACTACTCTTTTATTATTTGAATCTTAAAATACCAAACTCTTGATACAATTCGATTCCCCCACTACTAACTCTAGTAGTGCTCCCCAACACTTAACCCTAAGTGTTGCTACTCTCTATAATATGAAAATTACAGAAAGAAAGATTCCTCACAAGCGTGCTTCTTATTCAAGCAAATAGTGGATCGTTACAATCATTGTTTAGAAACCTTAACATAGTAGGACTCCGTGCCGTACACCGTGTTCGCGGGAGTTCGTTTTCGGCTCTCAAAAATATTAATCTCGCCAAATCGAAAACGTGTGATATCATACCTGATTTCTATCCCTTATATAACTTCATCAATCGAATAAGAATTATTCTCCAAGATATAATTATCTTCTTGAATAAATTTTATTCCTAAAATAAAGGGATAGAATTCTTTTCCTTTTCAAAATCCAATTTTATCTTTTATAAAAACTGATTTCCTTCTTTCTTTATAAGATAAGGATTCCTCTATATCTTATGCCAACTCTAAATCAGATTTTAAATCAGTTTTTTTATCAAACAAACTTTGGGCCTGTTCTTTTCGGTATAAAACAACCGAATCGAACTCAATCGAATTGAATCGAATCGAAGCGAATTAAATTATAACTAATTAATAGTAATGATAATAATTTAGGAACCGAATTGAACCGAACTTAACTAAAAATAAGTAGGGGATGGAGAAATGGCCCTATATCAAAATCGTTATCATTAAAAATCAGTTTTTCTCTTTTTATAAAACTTCTTTTTCGAAAATCTTTTAAAGAAACGTTTTCTTTAAAATCAGTTTTTCTTTTCATAAAACATTTTATCCGAAAATCTTTACAAAAATATTTTCCTTTCAAAACTGATTTTCTCCCATTTTATTTCTTAATCATACAAACATGAAATTAATATAATCACCTATTTTCTTAACTCTAAGAAAATAGTTAATCATCCTAATTTCATAATTCTAATTTAGCACAAAGTTCCAATAAGTTAATTACATTGCATATACATGAATTTAATATAACTAAACCTAAGCTTCCTTGTCTTCAAATCATCCAATCTTGATAGCTAGATCACTGTTACAAATATTCATGCTATAGCATAGGGTGTTTATCATCATCAAAATAACATTGACTTAGGCTCTGTTCTTTTGGACTGAATAAGTCCGAATCGAATCGAACCGAAATGAATAAGTCCGAAGCGACCCGAACCGAAATGAATAAGTCACGAACCGAAGCGAACCGATCTCGATCGAACCAACCGAGGCGAGTTGAATTGAGTATTATTAATAATTACAAGTAGAGTAATATTTTTATCATCATTGATAATGATAATAATTTAAAATATTAATGATAATGATAATAATAATAATATTAATACTAATACTAATAATATGCATAATAATATTCTTATGAATTGAGTAATATTAATAATAACAAGTAGAATAATAATGATATGAAGTAATAATATTATTAATATAATATTTTCCTCCAAGATTGCTATTCGCAAGTCAATATATACAAAACCAATAGCATGTTTCACGCCTAATACTGTAGAATAGTAACAATAGCATGCATGACTCCTATATTTACAAAACTATATTTGACATATATTTTTAAAAAAATACAAAACTATATTTGACAATAATAATAATAATAATGATAATAATAATAATAAGAATATAATAAAAATAATAATAGTAATAATAATAATAATAATAATAATAATAATAATAATAATAATAATAATAACAATAATAATAATAATAATAATAATATAATAATAATAGTAATAATAATAGTAGTAATAATAATAATATTAATAATAATAATAATAATAATAATAATGATGATGATGATGATAATAATAATAATAATAATAATAATAATAATAATAATAATAATAATAATAATAAAATCAATAAGTTGTAGTCTGAACTGATCTGATCTGAACTGAATAAGTCTCGAACCGAAGCGAACGATCTCGATCCGAATCGAACCAATCGATTCGGGCGAACGATCGATTCGAATCGACCGAGCGAATTTCCATTTATTCAGCCCAAAAGAACAGAGCCTAATAGAGTCACAACAGTGACCTAGGTGGAATTTGGCAAAAGCAATGCTTATACCTAGTTACCCACTACTGTTGTATTAGAGATCAACTATAGAGTTGTTGTCCCTTGTACTTATATTATTGATGTAAAGCAGTGGGTAGGGGTGTTCACGAGTTGAACCCAGAACGAGCTTGAGATTGCTCGACTTAGCACGTAACACTTTTTCTCGAACTCGAACTGAGTCTCGAGCTTTTTCGAGTTTAAATTTATTTTCTAGTTCACTTTATCTTAAAATTTAACTTGAGTTAGAAAATTATTTTACAACATTTTCTGTAAATAGGTTTAAGCTACTTTCTTTGAGCTTTTCCACAAGTATTGTTCACAATTTAATTACAACTTTTCATTTAAATTCTATAATATGGAAAATAATATAGTTAAAACATATTTCGAGGTTGCTCACGAACTTCTCAGGTCGAACTTTGCTATGCTTATCTGCTCTAGAAATTTTCAAGTCGAACTCGGATAGTTTGCGAGCCAGCTAGGCTCATTAACACCCCTAGCAGTGGGCCATCTAAACTATGAACGCGGTTGCCAATTAATATATAATTAGCACCATTGTTAGTTATTTGACTCCACTTATTGTACTATTTATAGTAATTATTTTCAATGGGATGTTTTTTCTTCACAACTCTTGGCTGAATGGCTCCACTCACTATATTGAGAAAAATGTTAGTAACAATTTGCTAGAGTTTTCAAAGACTCCGCCAAATAAGGACGATTTGGTAATTTACGAGATGGAGAGGTAAGTTGATACTTGATACTAAGTTACCTTTCCAGCAAGTATCAAATTAGAGTTAAATTGATACAAAATTAAAACTTAGTGTTTAAAGTAAGAGTCAATTTGATACCAAAATCTAATTTGATATCAACTTAAGTAGACAGTAGACTTATGCTGGTACGGTGGTACCAAGTTAACTTTTTAGTTCATACAATTATGACCGTGCCATTGTTTAGAAAGCCTCCACTATTGATTAGGTGATGATAGTACTGTGTCACATTTTCTCGTTTCTTAAGTGTTTGTGACTTTGTGGTATGTCAGTCATCCAGTCAAAAATGATGCAATGGAACTTCACAAAAGATCAGGTCAATGACTTTGTAAGTGATGTGATATGACATTTACTCCCTCCTTTTGAAATTTGTTTTTTTAGAGGAAATTTGTTGTTATATTGTGGCTGCCTTCTTTTTCATCTAAAAAAATAAGTTTCAAAACTAGTGTCATAAAATAAAATTAAGGCCAATTAAGTCCAATATTATTAAGTTAATTAGTTTAGAAAAGTTCGGGTAAAAAGAAAACAACCTATTATATCAACTTCTAATCATTATTCTATCCCCACAATTCAAGTAATATACAAATGTATTAGAAAATCTAATTATAATCAAATTGTTACTATTTTAAGAGTCACAACAATCATATTTACATATTTTTAAGTAATACTTCATATATAATATCTTAATTTATGGAGGAACTATACGATGATGCAGTATACTGTATAGCGTATATGGGCCTCTTGCAAAATATATCTAGAAGAGGATATGATCAAAGCAAGAGTGTCTCTACCACTTGTTAATGTGGGCAACTATAGTATTATTAATAGTGGAATACTAAGATATGGTGTAATTTTTAACTAATCTAATGTAATTCCCTTTTTAATTTACATTAAAAAAAACATGATGTAATCTAATAATTGTTATAAATATGAGCGTCTCGGGGATTCTATTGAAGAAAGCTAGATGCGTCATATTTCTTAATAGATATATAGTAGTACATTAACTTTAGAAAGATAGAAGTAATAATAAATTTAAAGATTGAGATGTAAAAAGTAATTAATCAGCACTTTATTCCTTGAAAAAAGATCTAAACCTTTTACTTGATAGGTTTACATTACAAGATTCTCTCAAATATTGTTGTAGGACCATGAAAACAGAAAATCCAAACTTCTTAGCTTTGCTCCCTTTTTGTTTGAACTTAAGTTGTCTTGTCGCAATGCATCACGTCTCCTCTCTTCTTTACCATCTCTAGTGGCTTAAACAATCTTCTGCTGTATTAGATAACTCTTGTTGCTCTCTTCTGTTTTGAAGCCACTTTGTAAAAGTATCAAGAGTTTTCATGTCTGCCCTATAATGTTTTTGTGTGAATTCTAGAAAAAGATGCCATGTAAAGTCCGGATATACCCTTAGAGACCTCAAGTCTTCCATCAATTCATTTGGTGGGCTAATCACTTTGTCTCCCCTTGGACATAAAAAGAATGCTAGCGATTTTCTTGGTGTTTCACTATTTACCACTGCCCTGTGTAGGCAACTCCTGTATATTCCATTTGACAAAGCCTACAAAAAACATTATTTAATTTTCGCTTAATAATGTCAATATAAATAGTTGGGTTCCATGCAATCAATGTCGGGTTTGTTGCATATTATTCTGCACACTTCTCTCTATTAGTGGTTCAATTAACAATATACACGTGCAATACTCAACTTTGAAAACATGTCACAATAATTCCTCTGTTTTTTAATATATAATTGCAATGCTATACATAAATTATTGGATAGAAGATAAGAGTTTATGATAGACCGAGACGCTATGAACTGGACAGACAATATAAAATGCGCAAACATTACAGAAACAAATTAAAGAAAATAATTAACATGTAAATCACATCCTAATTAAATATGGTAATTAAGGTCTGGCTAATTAATTACCATGAAGGTATCACCAATATTGACGACAAATGCTTCAGGATTGGGACGAATGGAGTACCATTTTTGGTCGACAAACACTTCAAGGCCTCTTACATGATCCTGATGAAGAATGGTGAGTGAAGTGGGATCACAATGAGGCCCTGTGCCAAGAGTTAGATTAGGTTTTACACATGGTGGATAATAGTTTAATCTCATGATTGAGTCATTTTCTTCAAAAAATTCCCTAAAATGGCTTCTTCCAACTCCTAAACTCACTCCCAAGAGCTCCATGATCCCAAGAGACAAGTTGCTCATAGCCTTACAATACTCTTGATATACCCTCCTAAAAAAACAAACACAAAATGCGTTAGGAATAAGAAGACAAAATAATAAAAAATATACTCGATATATCTCTAAATAATTAACCACATTATTTTAACGGGAATTTACTATTTAGTTTGGATTAAAATATTGTAATGATTTGTAATTCATATTCAAAACTTCCAACCTCACTATTATTATATAAGGAAGTTTTCATTCGTACTCTTTTCTTTTATTAGGGTAACATGCACAAAATTTACTAAGCTTAGAAACTAACAAGTTAGTTAGGTAAGCTTACTAAATTTAGAAAGTGATATATTATTCTCTAAAGTCGGCCTAAAATAGAAATATAACATATATAGAGACAGGGATTGTTATAGTTGAATTTAGCAATTTTCTTACCCAAATTCTTGAAACTCACTTCCCATTAAGTTGAAGAAATAATCTTCAACCATATTTGAGGACTTATCATCAGCAGAATATCGAAAGGAAAGTGTCTCTTTCCAAGGGAGCTTTGTGGCAAATCTACCAACAAAACTACTAGCATAACCACAATGATCACCCTGTTTTCTCAGAGCTCTCAGTTTCTGAGAAAACGGCTGTTCGAAAAAGACGTCCATGGCTTCATGAGCTTTCGCCAAGAGCTTCGAATCGACGCCGTGGTTGAATACCAAGAAGAATCCATGCTTCTTGCATGCTTCATTGGCAAGTCTAGTAGAATTAGATACTGCAACTGGGTCTCCAGAGAGGAAACCACCTAGATCAATGGGAGGAACTTGAAGCTCTGGAGGAGTTTGAGAGCATGGTTTTTCATCATCTGGCCATATAAATTGGGTTGGTATGTTATGTTCATGCTTAAGAATTGATGTATTAAACCCTGGAACAGGGGTTGGAAGTGTAAGAAGTGCTTGCATTTCGTTTTCTTTTCTTTATATTAATCTTTTGGTAGCAAAGTATTCAATGTTGAAACAAGATCAAATGGTGTGAGAAAGGCTAGGAAAAGGAAACAAAGGAAGGAGGGAGATAGGAAATTCAAGCAAGCTTATTGTAATTAAGTTGTGGAGGGGAGGGGTTTAAATGAGATGGGCAACACTTTGGGTGTCATGTCAACTTCTATCCTATCCTTTATTTTTAGCTGCTTAAACTATTGTTTTTTTTGCTCATACTTCCTCAGGTTTTTTATACTCGCACCCTTAACTTATGCAAAAGGACCAAGAAGATGAGAGATATTAACATGTCAATGTTGCAAGTAATAAAGAACTTATTAAATGAAATTCATTGCAATTATATTATTACAACGGAGGAAGTATTCGGTAATAGATATTGTTGATAAGCTTCTTTTGTTGGAATTGAGTTTCAATGAAAGTTGTTCCACAATTCTGGAAGAAAAAAAAATCTCTTAGGGTAAACTCTATTCAACTTATTTTTCGAAAAATTCAGAAAAAATTAAGAAAAGTTCGGAAAAATTAAGTATAGCTCAATGCAAAGACCTCAAAAGGAGTTTGAAAATTCAGAAGTGTTCATAAAAGTCTGTAAAATTAAAAAAAGTTCATACGAGTTAACAAAATTAAGAAAAGCTCATAAATTCCAAAAATATTAAAGAGCAATCTGAAAACTTAAGAAAAGTTCTTAACATATAAATAATTTCGAAAAATAAGTTGATTTCAAAGTTAAGTATATGTATAATTATGTCGATAACAATTATAAAAAATTGGGTCTAAGTTCGTAAGTGGGTTATTTGAACTGGTCTAAAATGTAATAGGCTATTAAGTGTTTTATTCTTGTCCAGAGTCAGATGTTTGTCCTATTGTGAACACTTCTACCTAACTCTTTATATACATAATTATTTTTCAAGTTTGGTGACTAAAAATAATTTTTTTTCAAAAATAGGTTCATTCCACATATGTATACCCACAATTACAAAAAGCTTTATTTTTTTTGGCACGGTTTCAATGTTGTTCATCTCGGTTCAATTCAACTCGGTTTATTCAAATTTGGTTTACTCTCACGTTTCAATTCAATTTAACACAAAAAAATAGGACCTAAGAAGATTAAGATTAGAAAATCTAATATATGGCGAATCATAATCAATTTTTAATCGTGACGACTTAAAGAGTTGAAGTCAATTTTTATTTCTTGGTCGATTCTTGTGAAGTCGTCAAGGCCCTAGGAAGATCCTGGACGAAAAAAGTCGTTGGGCCCATGGAAGTTGAAAAATGGCCTGAAAACTAAAAAAAGCGTGGATTATTGTCCACACCTTCAGGAGCCCGCGGGCCGGGCACCGGTTCCCATGGGATGCACCCTAGCACGTGGGAGGCCCATTGAAGGCACACTCATGCCTCAAACGGGGCCTACGATGCCATACGAATGCCCTTTGGAGCCCGGCGGCGCGGTGCCAAACGAGCCAAGGTAAGGCAAAAGTGGGCAAGGAAGGAAGGTGTGAGGCACTCCGGGGGCCCTAGGAAGATCCTGGACGAAAAAAGTCGTCGGGCCCAGGGAAGTCGAAAACGGACCAAAAACTAAACAAAGAGTGGATTATTGTCCACGACTTCGGGGGTCCGCGGGGCCCGAGAACCGATGCCCATGGGATGCACCCCAGGGCCGTGGGAGGCCCTTTGAAGAGACACTCGTGGCTTGGAAGGGGCATGCGGTTAGTGGAGAAAGTTTGATATACTGTTTAAACGGAAGCCTAATCGAATCTGATCCGAACAAAATATGGATTTTAATTTTTCAATCCAAATCCAAACCAATTAGAGTTTGAATCCAAACCAATTCAATCTGAATTTTCAAACATTAGATTGGATCTGATTTGAATTATCAAAAAAAAATTATACATTTTTTTTTTTCGATGCGATAAATTTTGCGCAAGCATCAAAATATAGCGTTCAATAATAGAAATAATTCAAAGAATCCCAAAAAATTCATTAATAGAATAACTAATATATCATTTCAAACTCATAATTCATTACTCCCTCCGTTTCTTTTTAATCTACACCTTTGTTATTTTTTCTATTTTTGGTAACATATCTCATTTACTAATTTGGTATGGATTGGATTGGATTTCGATTTTTTTATCCGAATAACTATCACCCCTACATGCGATGCCATCTGGAGGCCCTTCGGAGCCTAACTATGAAAGTGCCAATCGAGCCAAGGGAAGGCAAAAGTGGGTAAGGAAGAAGGTATGATGGACCCGGGGGCTTCCTTAGTCACCCCAGGGGTCCAAGGAAGGTCCGGGATGAAAAAAGTCATCGGGAAGTCGAAAAATGGCCGGAAAATTGGAAAAAGCGTGGCTTAGTCCAAAGCTTCAGGTGACCGTGGGGACCGGAAACCGGTCCCCATGGGTGCACCCCAAGGTCGTGGGAGACCCTTTGAAGGCACACTCGTGCCTTGGAAGGGGAATGCAATGCCATCTGGAGGCCATTGGGAGCCTAATAGCGAGGGCGGTGTCAAGCGAGCCAATGGAAGGAAAAACTGGGCAAGGAAGGAAGGTCTGAGGAACCCATGGATATCCTTAGGCACCTCGGGGGCCTCGTAAGGTCCCGGGACGAGAAAAGTCGACGCCCGAGGAAATCGAAATTTGGCGTAAAACCGGAAAAGCGTGGATTGTAGTCCACGGCTCCAGGCGCCCGCTAGGCCCGAGCACCGGTGCCCATGGGATGCACCCCAGGGCCGTGGGAGGCCCTTGGAAGGCACACTCGTGCCTTGGAAGGGGCATGTGATACAATCCAGAGGCCCATCGAAGCCTAGTTAGGGAGATGTCAAGCGAGCCATGGGAAAACAAACTGATTCGATCCGAGATCTTTGAATGGGCAAGGAAGGTACGAGGCACTCGGGGGAATCCTTTGGCACCTTGGGGCCCTAGGAAGGTTCGGAACGAAAAAAAGTCATCAAGCCCGGGGAAGTCGAAAAATGGCCTGAAAACTAAACAAAGCGTGGATTATAGTCTACGGCTCCGGGCACCTGTGGGGCTTGGGCACCGGTGCCAATGGGGTGCACCCCAGGGCCGTGGAAGACCCTTTGAAGGCACGCTCCCGCCTTGGAAGGGGGCATGCAATGACATCCGGGAGGCCCTTTGTAGCCTAGCGAGGCGAGTGCCAAGCGAGCCAAGGGAAGGCAAAAGTGGGCAAAGAAGGATAGTCCGAGGTACCCGGGGTATCCTTAGGCACCCCAGGGAGCTTGAAAGTTTTTCTACCGCATGAAATATTTTTCTCCTTTTTTATCTATTTTTTTCCTTTTTGGCACATTTTAAATAGGAAAACGATCATTTTAAATAGAAAAATAAATATTTTGTAAGAAAAATAATGACCCAAATTAAGTATATGACATATAAAATAGATTCATGCAAAAAAAACTTGGCACTTTTATATCATTTTCAAAATTGATGGCCCATTATTATGTTATTGCAAAAAGTGTGTTCATTGGGAATATAAGCTTATTCATCCTTAAGACTCTTTAGGGGGTAGTGCTTGGTGCTTGGTGCTTGTTGGTGCATGGTGCTTGAATCTTGATGCTTGGTATTGCATGTTGGTTGATGGTGCACTGCTCCCGCGGGGGACATGCTTTGGTTGGGCCCCATATAGTGCTTGGTGGTGCACCGTGCCCGCGAGGTGCATGTGATGGTTTGGCCGGGAATTGCTTGGTGGTGGGTCGTGCCCGCGAGGTGCATGCAATGGGTTGACCGGGACTTGCTTGGTGCTTAATGGTGTATACACGTGCACACTTAGCACTTGGCTCGAGGCATGAGCAATAAGAAGGGAGGTCAAAGAAGTACATTGGCCAACGCGCACAATTAAAGTAGAAAGAACAAAAAAAAATATAAAGGGAGTACTTCTTTCTTTTTAAAAAAAAATATTCTTTTTTGGAAAAAGAATTTGTTTCCACTAAAACCCTACTTTTTGGGATATACAAAGGTTTTGTTTGGTTGACATAGAAAAACAACGGAAATATAATTTACCAGAAAGTGGAAGATAGTGGTATTAAAACATGAAAAGTCACACTTTCTAGTCACTTCCTACATAATGGAGGAAATTGCTTACCTATCTAGGTCCCCTTAGGTGAGTGGAACTTACCATGTGAATTAACTTCTTATGTTCAAGTTCAACCAAACAAGATTTCCCACTTCCTAGGAAAGGCTTATACGTGGAAAAAATTTCTTCCTAGAAAATTTTACTTTCTATGATCAACCAAACGACATCTAAGTAGGAAAAATATTTGAACAACGAATGGAGTATTACTCAAGTTTAAGTAAGGGGATAAGGGCTATTCAGTTATTCACATCTAAAAAACTAATAAGTTCACCAGTAAATTCAGGAAAAAGTTCAAATAAATAAATTTGAGGGGGAAATAGAATAGAAGGAACCCATTTAATAAACTTATCATCAGTAAATTTACCAGTAGCTGATCGATGATCATAAATGAAAAAAAGGAAATTGTGGTCTAATATTGTAGAGCCAAGATATGAAATCACGAGATCAGATTCCATGCTTAGCTTGATGGATTCTGAGGTAACATTTCTAATAGTAAAAGTAAGAAGACACGACAGGATTAGGTTAAATGTACGATTAGTTCTAGTTCAGCCTCGTGCGGTGTAGGGGAACTCTTGTGTTGGGAAGTAAAAAGGATAAGAGAAGAAATAAAACGAGACATTGACTGAAACTGGTCTTTAAATGGGAGTCGACTCGTGTCTTGTGTTCGACATATATTGGAACCAACACATATTACATATACTCTAATAGATATTGCGCATTTTAGATAATGTTTTTTTATAAATTCTTATATGTGATGTGGCACATATTAGTTGATGGCCGGTGTGCGTGGATTTAAATGAGGTTACTGATATATATATATATATATATATATATATATGTGGGGATTGAAATAATTACAAAGGGCTCGTTTGGTTGAAGTTGGGAAGTATAACTTCCCATGAATTTGCATTGCTCATGAAATTTTATTTCCTAGGAAGTACATTTTTTTGTTTGGTTGAACATGGAAAATTCTATTTCCCATGGGAATTTCCACTTACCTAGGGGGGCCTAGGTAAGTTATTTCCTCTATTTTGTAGGAAATAGAACTTCCTAGGAAGTTCTATTTCCCATGTTTTTGCCAACCAAACAACAACACGTATTTTTACTTCCTAGGAATTCTAATTTTCCATGCATTTGAAGGTTAACCAAACAAGCTCAAAGATTTATATAGAGTTATTGTTAAAGCATATACGGGATTACTTAAAGGTTAAAAGTACAAAAGAAGCTACTTCCTCCGTATTTTTTAGTTCTAACATTTTCTCTTTGCATGTTTGTCAACGCACAACTTTGAGCAATATTATTTTTTTAATTAGGTATAAGTAAAAAAAATTATAAATTGTTGATATTTTAAATATATATAACAAGACAAATCCAACAAGATCTCACATGACTATATTTTTCCTTATATATGAAAAATAAAAGATGGTCAAAGTAGAATTTGTAAATAATATCAGAAGTCAAAATGGTAAAACTAAGAATAACGGATGAAGTATTAATTGTGCATACATGGGATAATTCATAATGTGGCTCCATCATTTAACCATTTGATGCATTAGAAGAAAGACGGACTATATTTTATATCTGTTATAAGAACAGCTTGAGACTCTGTTGACATCTTTCTTTAGTACCTAAAATATTTGCATGCAGTAAATATTTGAATGAAATCGTGATAAGATAAGTGAAAAAGAAGATAAAATAAAGTCACAAACGTTGCATAATCTTTAATTTATACTACCTATATTGCTTACGTATGATTTCTTATAACAATAATACATTGTGCTCGTTTCAATTTTCTCGTGTAGTTTTATTTTCTATAACTTTTGACAAGTCGTAAGGATTTAGTAGTTGGAATTGCAATTTGGCTACATATTAGGTATGCAGTTTGGTGGTAAGATTATGACATTTAATCTAAGAGGTTAGGGGGTTTGAGACTCATATTTTGATCATTTTCTAGGAGAATGTCATGTTAGCATATGAATGTCTTATAGGAGCAAAGTGAAGGTCTCATATGAATGTCTTATAGGAGATAAAATGAAGCACACGTTAAGTTGTCAGCATATAAGTTGTTGGAGTGACACCTAGTATACTTTTAGTATGCCAATGTCCTTAATTTATTTCTAAGATAACGTTTTTCCATACTGTAGGTATACAAATGGACTAATGGAGTATGCTTGCGGGTAAAACTTGGTTTACCTAGTGGTTTGTTTACCATTAACAATTATTTTTTAGTGTTCTATTAGGAGTGGGTAATCTATCCAATAAATAGATGTAGTTATGTGAATATGTCATATATTTGCTTCTGTTGCCTCTTCAAAATTACGTTGTTAAGTTGGTGTGGCCTGTGGGGGGGGTGTTTCTTCGTCTAACATCGAGTGTGATAAAGCAAAAGAAAAGGTTGAAAAACGATTCCTTTACCTTGGATCCCTTTTCTCTCAAGAGAAACCAATTTTTCTTACAGTTTGCGAGTTCTAGGCTTCTAGCAGGCAGGATAAATTGGACATATTATAGCCTATATGTAGCTTTACTATGTTTCCGCTTTCCACATTTGTGTGGTCTATGATGTCTAGTTTGACAAAATAAACCAAAGATTATGAGGATTGATATGTAGGATCACCAAGTGATCGTAATTGCACCCAAAAAAACCAAGTGATCGTAATTTAAGAGGTGTAATATCTATCACCCTGCAAAAACACTAGAAGATACTATAATCTAATAGCAACAAATTGTGACCAATATGGTGCTCTGTATGAAATATGATACATGAATCTCCCATTTTCTTTTCGGATATATAAATGGTTCTAAATAATCCCAACTATTATCGGTGTGTCTTAAATAATAAATACTCAAATTTATTTGGTCATAAAGAACACAAAGTATTTAGTAAGTTGTGCTAAATAATACGCCGGTGACTTGAGATAAAATCTAAGGGATTATTCCGACCCAATTTGTTATTTTGATATTTTTTGTATTTTAGGGTTTTTAAAAATTGTTAAATATCGCCATTAAATATATTTTAATTTACCAAAATTAATTGCCATAGATTTCAAAATTGATAACACTCCTTAGCTTCTCTCTTCTATCTACTCTTTCAATTCACGGTCAATAATCCCATCAATCGTCTTCTTTCTTTCTTTCTTTTTCTTTCTTGGAACAATGAGAGCATCCCCTTCCTTCCTATTTCACCAACCAACCATCAACAACATCAATATAGATGGGCCAAACCAAAACCAAAATCAAAATTCATAAGAGATGGTGAAAGAAAAACAAAAGGAAAGTGTGGATTCAAGAGTTAAAGCCCTAGTCAACCATTCATCAATCGTACACCATATTCAATAATGACAATAGAGTAATTTATCCGTAATTTAAAACAAAATTAGCAAGTAGAACAAACTTTTTTTCCATAAAAAAAGACTATGTATGTTTGAAAATAATACAAAAAAGGATTCTTCCCTATTTTTTTCATAAAAAGAAACTTTGGAATTGCTGAATTACGTTTTCTAAAGGCTTTAAGCAAGATTTTAGAGTATTTATGAAAACCCACGACACCCCGAAAATCCTAAAAAAACATCAACAACACCATTTATGAGTCTGAGACAAAATTCTAAGGAGCTACATACTCCTTCGTGCAGTATGGTCCGACTACAATTGTTAAAGCCGGTGTTGATCCCCTTCGTGCAATTTGATGCTCTAAGCTAAGCTTTAATTGTTGATGGTGGGAAAGAAAAATGGGAAGAAGAAAAGGGGTGTGTAATTTTGTAAAGGAAAGAAAACAGACGTCCCATAGCTAAGTTTTAATAATTACTTCTTGATAAGTTATAGTAATTAATGGAAATTTCCCTTCTAAAATAAAATTTATTAAGGAAAAATTATTTTGGAACATAATAATGGCAATGTTTCATAACTTTAATCCCCAAACTACATAAAATAATAAATTAGATCGGAAGATTCTCATAAAAACTAATTGCATTCATCGGCGTATTAATTAGCACACACCACCAATTGAGATTTTTTAGAGCTAGCCAATATTGTCAAATCTACCTTACACCAAAGTTATTTTTATATATTGTCTTCCCACACATTATTGAGGAGAAGGCCTTATATATGCTTGTTGTTCCACATAGAAGATTAGCTAGGGAGGATAATCAAAATACTTCAATAATTACTAATTAATGTTTACAGCATAACTTTATCAAAGCTTTATATATTCAGAAGATCATCTATAACATACTTCCTTCATTTTAATTTGTATTAGTTTATGAAAGTCAAATTTTACAAACTTTTGGGAGAGAAACACTACAAACTTTACAAACTTAAATTATGTGCATAGAATAATCCATTATACTTCATTCTTTCTCATATATGTTGCTTTAGGTGCAAATCATTCTTTCTTATTTATTAGTCGTTGTTTTTAAAAGTTAAACTCTACAAACTTTAATTATAAGTTTTTAGTGACATATATATATTATCATATGAGATTTTATTGAATTGGTCTCGATTTTTATTTTTCAAAATATCTACTTTTATAAATTTTTCTAAATACGTAAACAAAAGAAATATCAATATTCAAGGTTGTACAATAAACACTGCAAAAACAAAATATTATGCATGTTTTAGGTTGGCCTCCTGATTAGGTGTCTAGCCTAAGTTTTCTCCCCTTATCAAAAAAAATTTTAAAAAAAATTGAAGGAGGAAGTAAGTATGATGTGTCCATTGTGTAGTAGTCCCATTAAAAAAGTTAAAACTAAAAGTCGTAGTGTTGCACGACAAGAACCATATCTTGCCATGACAGATCGTAGCCACTTGCTTCCAAGTCCCACCATTGCTCCTTAAATATATTCTATTGGCAAACAAACTTAAAGCATCAAGATATATGTACATGAACGTGTGGCTGTTACTAATTTACTATTCTAAGCACCTCAAAAAATCCAGATAGATCTCTCTATCCATCTTGTTTGAAGTCACTTCTCACTAGTCACTACTATAGACTATAGTATACCTCGGAGACAGGTAAGCTAAGCAATGCAACTTGGCCCTCCTCGTGCATGATCACTTCAAGTTACTTGCAAAGATCTCAAAGTATAACCGAAAGCAAATCGAGGGATATCATAACAAGAAAACGTATTTTCTTGAATCTCTGAGTTGGGTTTGGAGTCAAAAACTTAAAATTAGCCTAGATTTTCTAACTCGACCAATTCAAGCTCAAATTTAGGCTGATGCAAAGCCACTATAAGCTCAAACTCGACTCAATTGATTGGTTCAGTAAGGATTATTAATAAATCTTTCCGAATTTGTATGGATTTATAGGATTGCAAACAGATGCCGGAATGAAGCACATGACACATACGACGGTACGAGAGTGTCATATACTCCCTGTGTTCTTTCTATGTTTTTCTATACAGAATCCCTATTCCAAAAAAAAAAATAGAAGATGAACCAATACGAGGTACACACCCTCTGAAAATTTCTCAGTTAAACCAAAGAACTTGGATAGCCCATTGACCTCCGCAACAACATAAAAAATGGCCCTTCTACTATATCGAAATTCGAGACATCCCTTCAAAGTTTAAACTACTTTTATGGCGAATATGATATAACTAGTGCGTGACAATCTCGCCAAACGTCACATCATCGTCACACCTTTATGCCATCTTTGTAACTAAAGCAATGAAACTATTAATCACCTCTTCATAAATTGTCCTACCTCAAAAATGGTTTGGGAACATACTTTAGATAAGCAACGGCTTGATTGCTTCATAAGCTCGGGCGACCTTCTTCGTAAATTGACTCGACTATATATAAGCCGCCATTTCGAGCATAATCCACAAGCTTATTTTTGCGCTTTGGAGCATTTGGAAAGAGCACAATGAGTGCATATTCAACAACAACAAAAATTTCTCCTTCATCGGGTTCTCCATCGAGCTAGCTTCTCACACTGGAATGAGAACCATAATGATGGTAAACTCCCCGGCAAGCAACATGCACCCCGTTTTCCTCTTCATCTCCCATATCAATTTCTTCATCATCAACTCTCAACAATCCTTCCAACATGGTTAATTGGATGCCCCGACCCCCATCGCCTATCCACAAACTCAATTTCGACGGCTCGTATAAATATAAATCCTGATCAGCAGCTGGTATCATTCATCATCGGTGACTCCAATGCCAACACTAATACAATCAATCTCGGGACCTCTGCAACATATATAGCGGAAGCACTTGCATTCCACAAAGGTCCCCAAGTTGCAATCAGCTATAATACCTCAAGAATTATAATTGAAGGCGGCAATTTACAAGTGGTTGAATCTATTAAAAGCCACTTGAACACTCCAAGCAAAATCCAAAACATTATTTCCGACATCAAATTACTTATTCAACATTTCGATCATTGGGAAATTCATCACAATCTAGCGTGAATGAAATAGAACATCAGACTGGATAGCTAATGTAGGACATCTTGTAAATTCTTTTATGTATTTCAATACTTGTAATAGCCAACAATTCCTTTCGATTCTTCAAAATGATAAATTATGTGTTCCCCTCGAGAGGATGGCCTCCTAATTATAATATTTTTCTTATCTATCAAAAAAAATATAGAGTTTTAACTATCTATGTCTTTGATTACATATTAGTAGAATTATAAACTATCTATGTCAATAATGTACAACTTTGACCATTAATACTTTTTAATATTTGTTAGCAAAATTATAAAGTTGGTTTTTAGAAAATATATATGAGACATATCCAATAACGTATCACATGGATGATAACTTTTATTTTATATATTAGTAGAAAGCATATAGTAATAAAAGGGATATATAATATAATATAATCAGTGCAAAAATCAAAATGGTGCAACTAATTAATTTAAAACAAAGGAAATATTATTTAAGTTTTTTCATTGAGATGAGTGTAAGTTTAAATCAAAATCTCAAAAAGTAATATTTAAATTAGGGAAAATTCACTATAAAATCTGACCTAGAAATAGCATCTAATAGAATATATGCACCATCAAGATTCAAGAATGATGTCATTTTGAGGGAATGACTCTTGTAAGTAAACAGCAAGTCAACAGTCTTTGATGCCCTATTCACCGGCAGGGTCACACTCACACAGTATTGTTATAGGTAAACCTAACATAATCTGCCACTTGTATGAAAGGATTATATTTTTTGGAATTAAGTTCTTGCAGTTAGTCTGGATCCCACTCAAAAACTTTCTTTTTTAAGAATCTCAACCTATGAGTGGAGTTCTTTGGTGTCCCAATTCCAAATCACCCTAAGGAGAATATCACATCGAAGCCTTTATAAATGATTTATGATCCTAGAGTCATCTGACATTTAATTGCCAAATGGACTGAAATGAGAAATCATATATCCATTGAAGTCATATATATGGACTGAAATCATATAGCCATCAAAAAAATATGCACCTGAAACCATGTGTTCCTGTCACGTACGAACTATATGTATTGGTGTAGATTTTAATGGATGTGAGGCAAATCGCAATAGTTTTGAAAGTCTTGGGTGAAGTTTTTAAATATGGAAGGAGGAATATAAGAGCATGGGCGGTTCTTGGCCCATGCAATATGGGCAATACGTATAAAGGCCCCAAAAAGGGCCCCAAATATATTTTAGTTTGTTGATTGAATAATTGACAGAAGGAAAATGTTTGGAGTAGTGGTAAGACCACTCACCTAATGAATGCTAGGTATGGAGATCGAATCCTCTTAAACCCATTAAATTTTTGCTTTTTGGGAAATTGAAAAGTTGTCCATGACAGCTAGCGTGTGAAACAACACGCTTGCGGGCTGCGGCATTAATAACTTCTCTACTAGAAACTTCATCTCATTAATGACTATCATTTTTCCAATTCTAAAATTTAATTGCTGCATTACATATAAGAGTATACTACATTACTACTACCTTTTTAAATACCTTTCAAGTTTAAACACTACCCACTTCTCAAAATTCTGAACTATGCCTTTTTTATATAATTTTAGTTTAAATTTTGTTAATGAAAAAAATCAGCTTATGGTATTTGAAAAACATCTAATAAAATACAAATAAGAAATTTTTGTTATTTAACTATTCCATACTTTTTAAGTTGATAATTTTTTTTTCTAATATGATGTAATTTGGCATTATTTAAAATATAAAAGTAATTTTTTTTGTCAAAATTAAGAATATTATATTTGTTTTGAACTATGAATTAAAGGCCCAATTTTAAGAAAGTGAATAGGGCCACCATTATATTTGCCCCGCCCCTGTATAAGAGGAGAAACTATTTTAGATCTTTCGCTATCATACATGCTAAGTAATCTTTTAAAGTGGAGCGTAATACAATATAAATAGACTTTTGCATCAAGGATTCAAGGCAAGTTTAAGAAGATTAAATCTCCGAGGTAGCCAAAAATAAGATTGGGGCATGTAAAAAAAAGTTTATCTTTAATTTTTACCAACGAGTGGTTAAAAAAATCAATTGGAACTCATTGGAGGTTTAATAGATAAAGAGAAAAAATAATCATTTTTCTAGAGTAGCCAAAAAGGCCCTAAGAGAATCAAAAGGGAAAAGTATCGATGCACAAAGACACAACATAGTGGATCAAGGACATAAAAACACGATTAAAAAGAATAAAGAATGCTACCTGACTTTGGGAGGTACAGGAAGTTGTCCGATAGACCAAGTTAAACTTATATTATGAGGTATACGAAAATCTAGACTCGAGGATGGTGAAAATGAAGTAAGGACAATAAAAATCAGAGGTTGTAGTTTAGGACAGTGATATTAAGATTAAATTGAGGAAATATTTTAATGAATTGTTTAATGGAAGCCAAATGAGTGTTTGAAAAATCTCTATTGAAGAGCGAGAAATCAATTGGGAAATGCTTAGAATTCAAAGAAATTAAAGGTAGAAATTTGAGAAGGCATTGAAGAAAATAAAATTAGGGACAATAGTTGGCACAAATGGTATTTCTATTAAGGTTTGGAGATGCCTAAGTAGTGACTCATTGATCTCGGAGATGTGTATACAATAGCTGATCAAGTGGCATTTTCATAACGGACCCAAATTAATACACTATCATATTGACCAAATATACTATTACACTCTCATAAATTAAAGTTTTTTATATAAATAAAAGGGAAAAAAATGAATTATATATGGTATATATTTTTTCGGAGGGGTTATAAATAGTGGAGTATATTTAATCAATACGATATCATATTATTTTGGGTTTATCACAAAATGTCACTTAATATGTTACTATACACATATCTGCGAGATGAACTCGTCGTTTCTCGACATATTGGTATTGATTGTTAACGCAATTGTGCCAAAAGGCACATATTCAGATTGCTAGTTTACTGACAAATTAATCAAAAAAAATTGTCGCATTAATTTTCACATTGGATATAAGAGGAGCGGCCGGTTAAGGGGCATTATTGTAAATAAGATATCAGTATATCACTAATTGTCGATCTTGTAAAAGACCGCCTACTTTTAATTTAAAGTTAGCCACGGCCCAAGCTCAATATTAAGAAGAGAACTAACGAGCTTTCTGAATATAGTGACTAGTTTAATTTATTTAGTGACTAAGTTAATCCATTCGGTAAGATTGCAGGATTATTTTTTATAATTGTCTAATGTAGTTCGAGATTGGAAGGAAAACAAAGGAGAAGAGAAAGGACGACTAGGTTGGTGCGAGATGTCTATGAATAGTGTTGGGTTATAGTAGATGGAATGAGCTTGTTAGGAGAATAGGCTTGAGTTTGTCTAATTTTATGTTTAAATTAGACCGTTTATTCTAATAATTTGTGGATCACTAATAATATTAATTTGTAGGGTCAAATATCCCGTCATGACTTATTTTTATTTATTTTTTAGAAAAAATCTCAACTTAATATCTAACGTATACGACTTAATATTAACAATATTTATTGATGATAGTGCCCACTAGATGTACATAAGAACTGGATATATAACCTATACGACATAACATTAGTAACATCTTATTTACGATAATATCCCTTGATGTACAAACTTTGTAAATCAAAGTGAATAATTGGCAATTTCCCCAGGTATGCTGCTCTCAAGTCTCAAGTGACCGAACGTCAAGTAATTCTCAACTTTCGATCCATACACGCCCAAGGAAAACTAGGTTCCTGCACAAAGCTGACGATCGAAGACTTTTCCACAATAAGTTCAGAAATAAAGGAAAAAAATATCATGGTGAGACATTTATAAGATCTACAAATCTATTGTGCAATGTTCAAAGAATACAGCAGATCCTGTTCTGATCCTAAATCTTAGACCAACTATCACATAACATAAAATAAGACATCTTCCCTTACTTATTAATGACACAGTAGAGCTCTCAAACTTAATCCACAGATAATACAGAACAATGGAGTACATATTTGAGTAAATCAGATAAAAGAATAAACAATGTGGGAACAGAGAAGGATATGCAGCTCCCAAAAACTGAAGCATGCCCCTTCTGGTGCGAGTAAACTCATCGAGACCTTCGAGATATAAACCACGCAAAATTCTCCATTCAAGGCCAATGATGGCACAAAACAAGCACGTGGACCGACTTTTACTATCACTATCCATCTTATCATGTTTTCACTCACTCAAGTTGCATCTCCGGAGATAAGGGTGGTCATACTTGATGTACTTGGTCCAAACTGACCTGTATTTAGTCATTGCAATCTCCAACCATGGCTTCATGTTACCATTGTAATGCACAACTGCTGCCTTTTCAATCTCCGACTTGTCAATACTTGGATTATATCCCAAACCAAGAACATGCCAAGTCTTCTCAAGTGGATGTGTCAGTCCATAAAATGTAATTAGTCCGGGAGGCAATGTGCCCAATTTCCAAAGTGTCCGATCTTCATTCTGTACAATACATCATGTGTTAAGTTCCTATCAGAGTTGGAGCCACACAAAGATTTTGGCAACCATGCCCAATACATCTAATATAGAAAGATAAAGAATTTGTTGCTAAAGTATTCTCCAGGTCACATGATGATGCAGAATCTTATGTTCAAAATATAGCACTAACGTGATTCTGGAAGCACTTCAAAGTAGACATGACAGTCCGACAGATCATAGTGAAATAAATATGTGATACTAACACTAACGCTACTTAAGCATAGAGTATAACTTTAAAAGGCTGGTCATAATTTTAGTTCCAGTAACTAAACCAAGTCTCATGGAGCACAAGTTTCTTTTTCTAGCCCAATATAACCATGCATCAGCTAAAGCAGCTATTAGAAAGGGAGGCAAGAAAGTAAGGGGGAGCTGAGGTAATATATAAATGGAAAAGAAAAAAAAGGAACAAAATTTACCATATTCTGCCACTTGTGATATATGCCAGTGATATCCTTCTTTTTCCACTCCTTTAGATCAAAAGATTCATGCCATACGCCCATCCACACGCACTAGGATCGAAGTTTCTGGATATGTGCGGGTTGGAAAAGTTCAAATATTTATCAAAGCGATGAAAGCTCTCCCCGCAAGTTTCGACAGCACCATTAACTTTTCCATGAAGGTCCACTGACCACAATGGACTCAAGTCTTTTTGAACAACAATGTCATCATCTAGAAACAATATCTTGTCTAATTTTGGATAGATCTGTGGAAGATAGAACCTTAAGTGGTTAAGCATTGATAGGTACTTTGGGTTTCTATACTTCAGATTTGATGCCCCGGACGAAATCGTAGTAGGATGATCTGCCTTGAAATAATACTCCTTCATGGCAGCAGACTCAAGCTGACGCAGTACTGGACAATATGATGAGTTCAGCCACTTAAATTCATCGACATTTTCAACGTGGATAGTGGCTTTTCCAGGAGGGTTCAAGAGGAACCACATGTTCATTGCACCAAAATTGAGCTTATCAGTAACAAGATGAAAAACATGTTTCTCTGGCTCCTGTAACCCATTCCAAAAGATAAAACATCAAATGAGGAAGTAAAAGAGCTTGTATTTGTCAAATTTTAAATTTTGCCATAGAAACTGCAACCAACAGGTGGCTTGTAACAGTAGAAACTGCAATCAACAGGTGGCTTGTAACAGATGGTATATAACTATATATACTACGCAACTTAATGGATGCTTTGGCGCTATTACAACCAACCCCGTATAAAGGTACATGAGGAAGATGAATCGATGATCCTGGTCCCTAAAATCTAAAACGAGTTAAAAACTTGAAACACAAAGCAACAACCAGAGGTTTCAGTACTATAGGGAAAATTACCTATTTTCTAAGGGAAGATTAGCCCTCCCACCCCCCCCTCTCTCTATCTCTCCCCCTGGGATACCCCAGATATGGGAACAAGAGAAAGAAAAAAAGAAACAACTTCCTTTAACATATTTTTTCTTCTCAAATTTATCCTACACACAGCTGGAGTTCTATGAAAAACTGGTTCTTCTAAGTCTGGGAAACAGGGAAGGCAGAGATAGCCCCCCTTGTTAAGCCACAGAAGGAGAGGTCAGCATAGTAAATCACCTATAACAAAAAGGAACTTGAAAAAAAATATTTGAGCAGAAGGTCAGCGAACTTACCTTAGCATTCATAATAGTGGAGTTCACGACAACAGATGCGGCAAGAACATTGTCAGAAAAAAGTGCATAGTGATAAAGTTTGGAATTTTCCAAATTTTCACTCTTAGGGAACTTTCTCTTCTCTAAGGGTAGAAGGTAGTAATCTATCGTCAAGCGCATAGCCAGACAATGGATCCCATTTGGAATAGTCTTGGCTGCCAACTGGCTGAGAAATGTGCTCTGTTTTTTCAAGCTCCTCACTTGCTCCTCAGCAGATTGAAGCATGGCTCTCAGCTTTCCCGTAACCAGCTTGCAATCATACAATTGTTCTTTAGCTCTTGAAAGAACCTGGCCCATCGCTTTAATTTTCTCAGGTGCACTGAAATTAGTGGTGGCATTCATCAGAAGAGCAACCCACGTAATGAAAGAGAGGAACAATGTAGTGATTAATATGAGTAATTTATTTTCACCAATCTCTTACCTGCGAGAAAGATCAGCATCAGTAGTTGCCTCCCCTAAGGCACGCTGGCTCTCTTTAAGCCTAATCTGAAGTTCTCGAGACAAGTCTAGCTTATTCTTCATCTTAGCCAGGCTAATATACACTCTTGCCATAATATTTTGATCCCGCATCAAGCGTACAGTAGAATCAGTGTTCTCATTGTCATTTTCTCTCCTCCAGATATTATATTTTCCTAAAACTGCAGAGTCAACTGATTTAGAGCGCTGAATGGCAGCATTTTCAAGTTTCATAATAGTTTCATCATCCTGCTTCACCAAATCAGCTGCTCGTTTCTCACGTCTCTTCTCTCTTAACCGCTGCACGTGAGCCAAAACTTCACAAAATTAACTGGAGAACAGAAGTTAATTTTTGCAATGCAATTCTTCAGAAATCTTTAACCTAAAAATTACCCTTCGCATCTGTACAGCTGGTGAATCCACTACATCACGGTGGTCATCTGCTTGACATAAAGAGCAAGAAAAGGAGTCACCAAACGCATGTAAGCGACAAGCAAACATTGAGGGTATCATAAACCCAAAGCCAATAACAACCTGATGATCCTTTTAAGAAAAGAGCAGATATTCTTTCAAAAAAAAAAAGAGCAGATATGACAATTACCTGATAAGGTATCTTGTTTGCTCTTCGACTTATCTTGTTTCACATTTGAGCCCACATGCTTTGCCTTTAGACAATTACAAAGTTTAACCCAAAAAAGATTAGGTAATGGCTACCATAATAGCATTGAGCAAAGTTGTAGCAACAGCACCAGCAACAAATAAAAATAAAAAAGATTTTGTTACAGAATAACCAACCTCAAGAGAAGTATCATCATAATTCTCCTGACCAACAACTTTCCATGATGCAGAACCATTGTTTCTTCTAAAAGAATCAAGACTCAATGGCCCCAAGTCCTTCACATTTGCTAAGATGACATCAACGTTCTGCAAAATACATAAAATCAGCAATAGAATTGATAACCATATCCAGCAACATTAACCCAAAAATAAATTCACATGCCTCTTTTGAGAAGAATGGCTTCAAATGTTGCAATATGAGCCTTTCTCTCCAATTGACATTCTGCAACAATCAAACAAACATATTAAAAGTTTGTCAGGCAAGGTGAAAAATCAGCATTCAAAACAGTTGGAGAAGAAGTAACAGATATGTAAGCAACCTGTTTAACTGAACCAAATGAATTTTTAGACCCTGCACACAGAAAAGAATAGTCAATAGACAATATCAGATAGAAAATCCAATCCCATTTGCAAACAAAGGAAAGACAGACAGCACCATCTGAATCTGATGCAAGAAACTGAGGTTGTACAATATACAAAAAATGTAAGAAAAGTTGAATCAAGATGCATAATGTAAAGAGCCAACATCTACATTATCAACCACAGAATCTCCCTATGTTCTCTAAACATCCATACATTCTTATCCAAACATATTTTCTATATCCAAGTGTCTACACAGTGAGCAATCTGACCTCTTTACCAAAGTACGAAGAACTCAATCTAGCTTCCATCACCAAAATTTACATTTGATAATTCCATATTGACCGATACTTTCAAATCAATAAACTAACAGAGTTTGGGACTATGAAGAACTTCAGAACCATTCCTTTCACGAACATAAAGCAAACAAAAAACAGTTTACTCCAACAAATACAACCATACCCCTCTATGCATCAATCACAGACAAAATGACGCAGCAATAAGCCAAGAAACCACAGGAAGAGTAAAAGATGAAGACCAAAAGAAGACAGCAAACGGAACCTTACACATACAGAATGCAAATAAATTTATTTAGAGCACTATTTCACACAAATGAAATCTCTCAGAAACTCCACAATACTCTCAGTCTTATCCACAAACACAAGATCTCGGAGATAAGAATTACAAGCGAATAAGACTAAGTAAAATTCAAATCTTCTTACTCACTCCTCCTCAAAGTCTAAAAAACATAAGCACCCTTACACCCGACAAATTACTAGCTACCAAGGATACAACTGGGTTCACATAAATTCTCACTGTAGCACAGACCCACCCCAACAACATGATGCACATACCCAAAATGCGCGATTTGGTAACAGACTGAAATACAAAGTAAATCAACAATCTCCACAATACATGAAGCATCACCTCTAAGCCATCAAAAGTAAAGCAGCAAAGAGTTCATTTTTCAAGCGAAAATGACAAATTTCTATAATCCAGCCTATCAATAACCCAAACTTCTCCCAAGACTTTTCTTACAAGTTATAATCAACTGCATCGCCGCCATGATAAACGGACCAAAGCAGTTCATAATCTAGTACCATCACCAATACTAGAAATCCTCTAAATTATGGTAATCCGAATTGCTTTACCTTAAACCACCCTACCCCAGTACAGAAATACTACAACTATAATGCACTTCAATGTCCATAAACGCATCAAAACTTAAGCGAATTCAATTACCATTTTACCAACGAAGCTAAAGAAAGGATGCACTAACTTTCACTAGCATCCGCATAATCTAAAACAACACACAAATTTATCATATTCTAGGGTTCTTCAATTTCTCCCAACTTTAACAATTCCAATACAAAATTCTAGGTTAATCAACTATCATTCTACTACATTACACATAATTAACAACCAATTGAAACCCTAATCGACAAAAATCAACCAATCCACCATTGCAAACAAAAAAAAGTTGAAACAGATCTAACCTAGAAATTAAATTAAACTTGGAAGAAGAAAGAGAGTGAGACTAACCAGAGGTAGACGAGACATGGAGACCGCGACCGACAAAGAAAAAAAGAGGAAAAATAAAGAGAAGAAGGAAGAAAACAACAATGGAGGAAGTAGATAAACAAGATACATTGTTTCTACTCCTTGGAACTCCCGTACTCAATAACCCCCTTTTCATCGCCATTAATGTGACCTTCTCAGAAAAAAGAAGGGAGAAATTTGAGTTTTACCCAGATTTCTGTGAAATCGAAAATAATTGGTGATAAATTTATGAGTGCGCATAAAGATGCGGCGATTGATGGAGGAGGAGAGAGCAAATAGGAGAGAGATCTGATGATGATGTTAACAGAAGTGTGTCAAATTGAATTGGATTGGAAAAAAGGAAGGTGAAGAAAGAGGAAAGAAAGAAGAGTGTTAATTGATTGTCAGATACAGGAATTTCACGAGAAAAAAAAGGAGAGAGAGAGTCAGAGAGATGGTTTTTTGTAATTTTTATCTAGTTTTGGATTAATGAATGATACATAGGAAATTTGGATTTATTAGGAAGGTAGAAAAATTCCAATTCGTTTGCGAAAAAAAAATAGTGATCATTTTTTTTGATAGACTCGAGTATAAATTAGGAAATGTTCTTTTCATTATTTCCAAAAAGTTCTCATTAAGTGTAATTTTTAATTTTTAAGGAAAATTATGTGTAATTTAGTAGGTCTATTTTCATAGTTTATTTGATCGATAGAATAGAGAAAGACGATATAAAAGTTAAATTGGAATACATAATGATAAAAATAAAATATTATTTACATAATATAATAATAGGTAGTACTGAAATACAATAGTAATTATGGTAATAGTATTAAGTTTTGTGTGTAGTTTTGTAAGAAACTAGTTTTTGGCGCGGGCGATGCCCCAGATCATTTACCAATGTGAATTTGAAGTTTTAATCAAACATTTGAGAGAAGTGGAAAAAAAAAGTTATATGTATTAGATTGTGCTCTGGAAATGATTGTCGTCTTGTCGAGTTCCTTTAAAAATTTATGCATAGTAGATTATAACATGAATTATTCATCAATATAACTCTCGTCTTCAAAAGAGTACATACATATAAATATATAATTACTTATGAATAATATAAACAATATTGTTTTAAAATTTAGGGTAATATGAGAATATAACCGATGCAATTAAATGGTGTAGTAGTGTAAATTCTAAAGGTTATAAAAATGTGAAGACATTTTTTTTAATATAAGTAATGAAAGGTAGGACAAACTATCATTAGCATTAGCTTAATAAGTATTCATATATAGACATTTTGTATTTAATTATTTTTAAAAATAGAAATGTTGTATTGTCCTTAAATATATTTGTTTTCCCACAAGGAACAATATGAGATTGTAGAGTAATTGGTTAGTGCATTTGTGTCTTAAATGAGAGGTCACATGTTTGAATTTTAAAACATACAATTTTGTTCAATATGTCTCATTTGATTGTGTAGG
The DNA here is from genome assembly GCA_947648045.1 of Beta corolliflora. Taxonomy (NCBI): domain Eukaryota; kingdom Viridiplantae; phylum Streptophyta; class Magnoliopsida; order Caryophyllales; family Amaranthaceae; genus Beta; species Beta corolliflora. The sequence goes on from CANSZD010003522.1 coordinate 388,708, forward strand.
GGAAGAGACACATGTGGCAACATTGAATGTTTTTGTCTTGGGTTTTAGATAGATTCCAATATTATAGTAATGCAAGCTCGACCAAGTATAATGATTGTCAATCTTCATGTTTTACAACACTATTGTATGGAATTTCATTGTAACTTTAATGGTTAGGAAACACAATAACTATAGCATATTATTATGGGCATATACTTTGCAAAAGATTTAAGTTTGTGACCTAAAGTTTAAAAGTTTTGTTTTTAAAGAGTTAGCTATTGGAATTAACTTAACTATGTAATCCTATAACCTATACATCAAAACCAATACTACTTTGTCAAAGGAGCTGAGCTATCATCACTTACATTAATAATCATCCCTTACAACCTTCGAAACTAGCTAGCTTGACCACTATAACTATCTTTCGTCATGAAAAAAATCTCACACCCTTGGTCCTTCACAAAACAATTCACCGCAATCAACCATGAACCTCAACCAAAAGTTTAAGCTAATGGTTGGAGTCAGCACAAACCTCCCTTATACCTGACGCTAAATTTTACACTAGGAAAGGAGGGGTGGATGAGATTTGAACCCGTGACCTTTATGTCACGCTGGCTCTGATACCATGTCAAAGGACCAGATCAACAAAAAGCTTAAGCTGATAGTTGGAGTCCCAGGATTAGTTTTATACTCTATCAGTTGTAACCACCCCAAGTCCACAACCAACTTATGTCCACACCCAAGTTCACACCAATTGCAACTTATGTGTTGACCATAAAAAGATAAATTGCAATTGAAAAAAGAAAAAAAGGAAGTAGTAGAGGTGATCATGGGTCGGGTCGGGCCGCGCTTGGCCCAAAAAAAGTGGTCCATTTCGGGACAAAGTCGCAGGCCGGGCCAAGGTTCGGGCCAAAAAAATTCGTGCCAAAACCCGTTATTTCGGGCCTGGCCTAGCGGAATTTTCGGGGCGGGCCAGAATTTGGCCTATTTTTCCAAAACTAGGTTGTCCGTGGCCCAGATTTTTTGCACAAAAAATCGGGTCGGACCGGGTCGGGCCCGATCGCGGTCCGAAAAATCGTGCCCGAACCCGACCCATTTTCGGGCCGGGCTCAACTTGATCACCTCTAGGAAGTAGTAATTTGGATGTAAATTTATTATGAATGTGTATGGTCAATCATATAGACATATAGCAGTTCTTTCAAAAAAAAAAAAAATATTGACATATAGCAGTAATTTCTATGATTATCCTTTTGATAAGTTTCTATGTTCAATCAAATAGTACCATTATTATTTATGATTTTTTTGTCTAATGGAGTAGTGGTAGGATTTTCGCCTTATGATTGAAGGAGTATTAGGTTTGAATTTCGCTATTAAGGTTTTATAACTTGAAAGTTAGAATTGTTTGTGCAAGATTCTTAGCCTAGTAGCGTGCTTCTCATTATCAAATCCAGCTTGGGGGAGGAGAGCCAATTAGAGGAACGACGTCGTAATCAACCCAACAACAGGTACCTGTCGGCAGTGTTACTATATGGCCTTTGATTGATTATGGCAATAACCCAATACAATATACAACAAGTTGTGAAAACGACGGGTTCATTTTATTTTGGCTGCATATTTGAGGAGTGAGGATTCATGAGTGGACCCTTATTTTCTTTTTCTGTTTGACGTCAAGATCATGACTTTATTTTATAATCATAAACTTTCTTATATCCCGAAATATAATTAGTAGGACTACTCATTTTCTTTATTAATCCTTAAAAACTTTCTAATTTTGTTTCGATTTTTCACACGAGAAGCAAAGTGCTATTTAATTGACATAAGTTTTTCAATTGTGTGCGTCTTGGATACACAATAACTTTTTTTTTATGCAAATTAAAAGAGGGCAAAAAAACCCAAACAAACATTAAAGCAATGGACTAACTTATTGTGTAACAAAATCTCATATATTCATAATGACATAGACTCCAACAATAATGACATGAATATACAAATAATGAAATGAATCTTGTGTCAATTTGTCATTTATTTCATGTCATTTGACTTTTTTTTAAAAAAAAGAAGCGGTGGTTTTTGGGTTATTACATGGTGCAACAATTACACCTAAGAATTTGTGTTTTCAATTACAACCTTGTCAAAAAAAAAATTCAATTACAACACTTTAATATTTCCACAAATCGATCATATTCAAAGTTCGATTTTACCTTTTCTTTTTTTAAGTATGTAAGGCGCAAGATCGCATGCTGATTTGTAAGATATTGTTGGATTAGTTATCTCAAATTTTCAATGTTAATTTTCAATATGTCAATCTTTTTTTCTTTTTTATTTATTATGGCATCAATATCTTTTATACTTTATCTTATTAGATAATCAAGCATGTTAATTGTAATATCCCGAAAATTTGAACTGGCTTAACTTAAACAATAATAATTAGTGGTTAAATTTTTCCTTTAATTATAAATTATGACAGAAATTTGTTACTCCAAGTATTGATAAAAAGATACTTAGTTATTTAAATAAATATATGTTGTATGTATTACAAGAATTGCAAATAATAACATTAATAAAGGTACTTCTAATCCAATGTTTGGTACAAATTGTTGGTATATAAAAACAAAATAAAAATAATAATAAAAAAAAAAAAAATAATAAAATAAATAAATAATAAAAAATAAAAGAGAAAAGAAGAAAAAGAAAAAGGAAAAACTCAATACAGAGTTACTGTTCATTTTAGTTCCCCATCCCCATTTTTCCCTCACAAAAATTCAACAAGGAATTTCTAAATCCAGCTGAATTTTTCTTGCACACAAAATTCACTCCAAATTAAAAACTCCATCTCCACATCAAATCTCACAAAAATTAGAGTTTGAAGACACCCAATAATGGCTATAAATAGCCATCCTTCCTCCCTCAAATCACCATACATCCACCACTCTATCTCCCACCATCTTCATCACCACTGAGATCCTTCACCTTCGCCGGAAACCGCCGTCGATAGCCCCTCCAAGCTCTGTTTTAATTTTCGCACTTCACACTCCCTCCTTCCTCTGTTTCGAATTACCCACAACTCGCCCCACCGCAGCGCCGCCGCGCGGCCTCCTCCTCTGACCCCCAGCGTGCCCCCCTTCGGCGTGCCACCTACTGCACCGCCAACCCAGCAGCGACGTCCACCCTTTTCCCTCGCCGCTCGTGTTTTCTCTATCTCGCCTCAACTCTTTTCCTCTCTCGCGCTCCTTTGTTCCTCCTCACTGGCGAGCCACAACCACCCCTTATATCTCTCCCCTCACCCAAAGAAACCCCAACTCCATTTTTCTCTCTCCTTCCCGTGAGAAAACCCCAAAGCCCTCTCATCCTTTTCTCTCGCTCACGCCGTCATCTTCCTCCCTCCTCTCGCCGACGACCTGCGTCGGTGGCCCGGACGGCGCACCGCACGCGCAGCTCCCCCTCGCACGGTGCTGCTGCTGTTCGAGCTCCCTTACTCCTCGCTGCTCTCCTCTTCCTCTCGCGTTTCTGTTGTTGCTCGTGGATGGTGGTGTTGCTACTGTTTTCTTATTTTTCCTTTCTTTGCTCTATGAGGTACTACACCCCTCTCTCCTCCTCCTCTTGTTTCCCTCAAATTAAAAGTCATTTTTGAAACTATGAATTCTGAAGTTTGGTTATTTATTGTTGATGCTTTGAATTCATGAGCTATTATAAGTACTACCCCTCTCCAATCCTTCTGTTAATTGGATTTATTCTGATTTTATATTCAATATATGCTTATCAAATGGATTATTGAGTATGGATTTGATTAATATAATTTGTAGTTTGATAAATGAGTATCAATCTATATATGTGCTGCAAAGAAATGGTTGAAAGTCTGAGACTCTGAGTTCTAGTTAGTGTTGAACAGTTGACAAAAGAATTAATGATTTTAAGATTTCTTTTGATTTATGGGTAAATTTTGATGTTGAACTTTACTACCTAGATTTGACTATAATTATCATGATAGCAAAAATGTGGTCATATACATTAGTATACTATGTTTATTGGTGCAAGATGTTTGTATAGATCCTCACTCTCATATAATATCAATTGTAGTGAGGTTAATTTAATTAGTATGAGGTCCTCTGTCAATAAACGTTTCGTTTTATGATGTATCTATTTGGAATCTGATGAGAAGCTCTTTGATTTATGTTGTTCAACTTGATAGAGTTAGCTTGAGAGATTTCATTTAATAATTGCTAATTGAAGGATGTCAGTCATGTGGCGAAAGTAATTATATTTAATCTAGGAAGGTTTTATGTGTAGCACTTTCAGAAAATTAACACTAGTTTATCTTGTTATTATGGCTTAAGTAGTTGGAGTTGGAGTTGATTTATGAAATTAAGAAATGGATTAGTTAATATATGACGCGGAAATGTTCTAGTTTATATAATGATATGAAAGTACGTAAAGATAACTTTTATTCTTATGAATGATGGGTTGGAAATGTTTGCTATAATATATGTTTATGTATTCTGAATATGATAAAGTATACCTTTTAAATTCTGAAACCATCTGAAAGTACGAATGGCTCTTAAACGATATGAGATACGAAAAGACCGTTATGTTTTACGCTATGCTCCCGATATGTTTGTGTTATTCTATGCTCCCGATATGTTTGTGTTATTCTTAAAAGTACGTAAAGGTATGAGATATGCTTACAATTTCCGGTTATGTAAATGTTTACGTTATGATCATTCTGAAACGATCTGAAAGTATAAAAAGTAACATCTATTGCTAACACCTACGATCCCCTTCGAAATGTGTTTATGAAATGATGTTTATAATTATGTTAAGGATTTTGCGATGTGATTCTCATATGGATTGTGGGATTAAATTGCCTTCGAATGATTTTCGTAAATGATGATCTTATGAGTTATTGATGCTCAAGTATGATTCATGAAGGATCTATGGCTTATGCCGATGAATGCTAAACAAACGAAACATGATAAATAAAAGTGAAAGAGGTTCCGCGGTATAATGTTACGCTTATCTACTTTATGGTCGTGCACGTACCTTCGCACCCGCCGTACACCCGAAAAGGGAGCCGGGCTCCTTGAGGGGTACCGCATGTTATTTTGGTGCGAGCGGTGTATCCAACAAGGGAGGCTGGGCTCCTTGAGGATCATCGCATGGTGGTCTATCCAACAAGGGAGGCTCCTTGAGGATCATCACATGGTGGGAGACGTCCCACATGTCTCGAGCGGTGTATCCAACAAGGGGGGCTGGGCTCCTTGAGGATCATCGCATGGTGGTGTATCCAACAAGGGAGCTGGGCTCCTTGAGGATCATCACATGGTGGGAGACGTCCCACATATCTATACTCGCCAGTTACCAAGCTAAAAGATGAAAAGATAATGATGAAACTTATGATATGAAATGAAATATTTGTTATGTTGATGATTTTATGATTTAATGTTATGCAGTATGATGACTATGATGTTACGGAAGTATGATTATGATTGCGATTATGTTTTATTATCGATGATTGGATTAGGAAATATGGAATGTTTTATGAATATGATGATTAGTGATGTTTATGAACGAATGCTGTGAAATAACTATGTTATTACGATAAGTACGATCATTACTAGTTAAGTAAATGAAAGATGATGATGATTTATGATATTCTGTATGACTTTAAGTATATGTTTATGAATGTTTATTTTCTAATGATATGAAAGTATGTCTTCTGCTTTGATATGAAAGAACTATGATGATGTTACGACTCTGCTATGATTTCTGAAAGTAGTTAAAGGTCATGAAACATGATGAATGATAATGGATTATGTGAATGTTGCTATGTTGTTGTGATACGGTTATGAATGATGTGAACGTGTTGATTACGTGAGAGTCGTAGACACCAAAGCATGTTTTAAGAATGTTTTATGGGTTAGTACTCAGCGTTGTGCTGATGTGTCTGTCAATGTTTTGTTTTGTCACTACTGTGGCCCGTCACTTGGTGGGTGGCAGTGTTACAATAGTTTCAGGTTGAAGTTCTGGAGCATCTTCTCCAAGATAGAAGCAGTTACGTACTAAGAGCTCAGCCATGATTGTTTTATGTTCTTTTTGAGGCGAGGACGTTCCACTTTGTATTAATTAATAGTTAATGATTTAGTTTCATTTCTAGTTCTGGTTGAGCAATAGTGCTCCTGTTTCTCTTTAGCTGCTACTCCGCGAAAGCGTTGAGTTATGGATTTGAAAATATTTTATAACAGGTTTTTCAAACATTTTCCCATTTTGGGTTGTCCAATTTACAAAGGAAACTCTGCCGAAATTTCTTGAAAATAGTAATCTATTATTAAAGTGTTTCTTTAAAGAGTGTCAAATCAAGGTATTGTCCCTGTAAGTTAATGTCAAAGGTCGCCTTGTATTTTCCCATAGTGGAAAGTACGGCGGTAGCGCGCCGACTAAGCTAAGTCTTCCGCTGCTAATCCTGATTAATTAACTTAATAAGGATGTATGAAAGTCGGGGCGTTACATTAATAATCAAGATGGTAAAAAGCTATTGAGCTAGTATATCAAAGTGTTGCAATTAAAAAGAAACATATGAAGTATTTTTAATTTTGACAAGCCTTTTAGTTGTCCTTGTAAAATTTTCGTTATTTTCTCATATATTCTCATCTCCTCTATATTATGCACCGTTATCACTATTTTTTGGTTATTAAGGAAGGAAAAACTTCAACTTAGGGCGCATTTCTTCGGCATAAATCAATCAACGGTCGAATGAATCAATTGAACCGAACCGAACCAACCAATCGAATCAAATTATAACTAATAGTAATGAATAAATTTAGGAATTGAATCAACCGAACGAATCAGGCAACGGGCGAATCAAGCGAAAATAAGTTGGGGAGAATGCGCCTTAATCAAAATGAGGGCGTCGCTAGTTGCATATGGTGCGTATATGTTTGTTTAATTTAAGCTTACTAGTTTTGTGATTAACAAAGTCAATCGAACATTTTTAACTCTTGGATTACATTGTGAAAATCATCTAAGTTGATTATTGGTATCGTTTTCTAGGCATTGCAAATTTGCAATGTAGTACTTCTTGTGTCCCACATTAATCTCTATAAACTATAGAGGGAATGTTTATGAGTCCAATAGATGTATCTCAACAAGACAATAACTATATCTTTAACTATGTACAACTAAAAAAAAGTTTATGGTCTTAAAGTACACTTTGACATGAATCAAGTTAGACCAGGTTAACATTTTTCATTGTATATTTGGAGAAAATTTATGGTCAAAGTTTCAAACTTTGAATTTGAAATGAAAAATAGTTAATAGATTCAAGTATCCAATCAGAGGATACTGGAAGATCTATATTAAAGCAAGAGGTGTTAAGACATAACCGGAAACCTAGTACAATTACATAATGCCCCCTCCTCGCTAGATAATAAGAATATAGCACCTTGATAAACTTTCTTTCAATGATGAAACCATCTTGATAAAGTTGGATCATAACCATAAGAGAAGAGGTAGATACTTAACCTTCATAGAGTACACACTACACATGATAAAGATATTCAATTCTAGCCCTTTATTTTAATGTTTAACAATAGGATACAAATCATCCACGTACATACCCCCAAACTAGTAAGTAGTAAAGACATAGATTACTTCAGTCTCAAGAGCACTTTAAATTTTAGTAGTGGTGGCCATGCACACTTGTAGGAACTGTTGATAACGTTAATGATAATTACCATAATCATAATAACCATGTCCATAACCACCACTATGCATAACATGGTGATCATTATGGCCATAGTAACCATTAGTGCTGCCATGACTGTGTCGATTACCACCACCTGGGCAACCATAAGGAGCATGGTGCTGATGTTCCCTCCCCCAAACATTCATTTCAAGTGATTCTTGTAGACCATATGGTGGCGGCTTACAATCCCTTGATCTATGACCATCATCATGGCCATGGTTAGCATGATCACCCCATGCATGGAATCCAAATGCCTCTTGCATAGACATAATATAATTATATAACGTCCAACAGAAGTTTAGTAGCAGGTTATTGTTCCTTTTTCGGGGATATGTTTTATTGGGCAGGGCTTGTTGTGCTGCAAGAAATGGCAAAGGACTATATGGTATATATACTCACATCCCTATTACTCATCATGTTACTTTGATATTTTGATTTGTTTGCATCATATATTCTTTACTTTTCTTTTAATTTGTTTGCATCAGATTCTTTATTTGAGTGGAACACGTATACATTTATATTCACTATTGCACAATAGTAAGCCTTTTTTGATTATTTAGTGCATCAATGTTACGTAGAGGTGCTATTTTGTCATTTTGTATACTATTATCAATGTTGCTGATCACCAATTTGCTCTTTTTAGGAGTGTGTTCATCATCGTTATTAGTTACTCCAATATGAAGAGCAAAAATTGATATATGATTTTTATTTAGTTGTCAGTTTTCAGAGTAATCATGATTAGTTTAACTATGATTTCTTTTTGTTCACTATACAACTTATATCTTGTGAGTATAAAAATATTAAAACCAAATATTGAGAACTGGCATTAATTTGGGTGGCATTAATTTTTTATATTTTCTGATGTTTTGTGTAATAATAGAATGTACTCCACCCAATTTGTGTTGATACTAAAAGAACTTAATAAGAAAAAACTAGTTATTAGGTCCGTGCTATGCTCATTAACTAAAACTAGCTCCCGACCTTCCCTTCTCTCCCTTCTTTCCCTTTCTCTCCTAAACCCTAGCCTCCATTAGTGAATTTCAAAGGGGCTTCCATCGATTTTATCGGTGGATAGCCCCACCTTAATTTTAATTTTCATTGTTGTTTAGTTTTGTTTATGTTCAATCTTGTTTGAATAATACTTCCTCCTTTAAAGAGAGGATCGTTTCTCCCTTGGAAGAAAGGGCTTATTCTCCTCTCCTTGGGAGAGACTTTAGTTTACTCCTTTGTTTCTAGATGAATTATCGTAATTTTGGATCATTGATGAAGAATTATGCGGTGTCGAAGTACGATTTCGGGATCTACAATTACAATCATCAGTATTAGATTTAATTCTATTTCAAAACTACAACATATCGAAAGACCCCCTCGTTGAAGGCTGTATCAAACAGCGATGTGGAAGAGGGTATGTGGAATTGTTAGATCTACTACACAACGATCTTGGTTTTGCAAATTCTGAATTTTATTTGTTCAAAATTGTTATGTATTTCTTATTTATGATTTCTATTGTAGATGTCGTATGACTCTTTTATTAATGAATTAATTTTACTTTAAAAAAAAGAGATTAAAAAAAAGAAATGGGAATAAACTTAACTGTCGAATATATATGGTTGAATATATCCTCTTGGGATAAGAGTTTAAGTGAAGGTTTCTTGGATATTGATGTAACATGTCATATGTGATTGAGCAAGGAGCAGCAAGTTACAAAGTGAAATCAATGAACCATCATCTTCTAACACTGAATAAGGTTCAATTCTTCGACCTCATCTTCGGGTATACGTGTATGTAGGTGTATCCTTCCACTATCTTCTTCGGCCAAAACCAATAATAAAAGAATATTGTGTTTGAAGCTACATAATAGTGGGCAAAGTATTTAATAATAATTCAAGCCTCATTAGGCTAATTATTGCATTAGTCAATTAGTGTTGATTACTTGTTCAGTCCTAAAGCTAGATTATGAAGTAAGTAGTTGGGATGGATCTTGCACTTCAAATCAATAAGTTGAAATTCTTTATAAAAATATGCCATCTCTTTCATTCCATTCAAAGTTCAAACTGACCGCTAGTATGAGCTTGCTTTGACTTCACATATAAGGGCTAATGCTGCATGTCTCATGCTGATCACAAAATAATGGAGTATTATTATGAATTTCCAGTTCTTTTTAAAAAACTGAAAACAAGATTTCCAAAATTAGACCCCAAAAAAATGGTAATTTGTTGTAGTTTTCAAATACTACACAACTAATTTACATGACTATCTTAAATTTATTATAAAACTTATTTCATACAACTTTAAAAAGTTGAAACAAACTAAAAACAAGCAGTTATATATAATGATATGATTCTGAGATTAATCAGTGGCTAGTACAAAATGCAACAAACTTCAGAACCAACACCGGCATTCCGCCCACAGGCCATAATCTACAAGGTTAAACACTGATAACATTCTCAGAAGCTAGACCCAACTAATGCCAGCATCTACTGTTAATACTCAAAATATGCACACAGCCAAAATAAGTATCTTTAGAGATTATGAGCTCTGCATACTCTTCAAACAGGACAGTTAATCTACAGAAAAGCTGTTAAGCTTCCAAAAAGACTGATTAGTATGAGCACCCTAAAACTATCCAGTTGAATAACAAGCTCAGATAATCTTTGCCGTGATATATATATTTCACTTTTGTTAGCAACTTCAATAATGTTGTCGGAGATATCAGTCTAGAAAATTGCCACATCCAAATAGTCACCAATCTGCAACCATGTAAAAGAGTATATGATTATTGAGTGACAAATAGCAGGAGTTTATCTGATGCAAGAAGCGCATCTTTTGTAGTTCTTTAAGCAATCTACAGCTGAATAGAAGTTCTAGATCACCTGAAAACCAAGTTGAGCCAATGGCTTGTCATCATCTACCTTTCTGTTACCATATGCAAATGTTTCCCCTACCTACAAGAATCATGACACAAAAAGCAACAACAGGCATCAAAACTGCATAAGGGGAATCACCATGTGGCATATATTACACAATGATTTGATGCCTAAGTGTAATAATAGATGAGCACGAATAAAAGTCTCTGGCATAAGCTTCTTGATTGGCTTATCACCAGGGGAGCAGCTTTCGAATCTCAACAAAATAGCCGCAAACCTGCAACACTACTTATCTGTATAGAATTTGCTAGGATAAGCTTCACTACCAGCCTTCTTTTCTCCTTAACTTTATTTTTCCTTTAAAGGCTCTTTTAGCTTCTTTTTTTCCTATTTTTTTTGGTGGAGGAAGGGGAGCCTCAACAATGACAGACACATGTCAAGTTGAGTTCAGGTTTTCGGTTCCAGTTATTGGGTTGAGTAAGAGATCGCCAATTCTAGTTGATGGTAATGCTCACTAAAAACTGAAAACCCCCCACACCTAATCCAACTCTGCACCAAGCGTAAATCTCATTAGAGGCACTGGAATAGTAGTACAATAAAGCACAGTATGGTAGTTACTACAAACATTGACTTCATTTGAAGTACAAAAAACATGTATAATATGCATGGATACTAGTGGGAGACTCAACGTCAGGCAGTGGAGTAGCAAGATGGTTGAGGAAATTACCGGCCTAACCACGAAATGACCAAGTTTCTCTGGGAACACAAAAGCAAAAGACAGCCTTGCATGTCTCCTTTTAGCTTCCGGGGTTACCTCCTTTACCTATAAGAAATCAAAAGGGAATTGGAGTCAACATAAGACCATAAAACTGAGACAGGAAGAGAGAAGAGTAATTGCTATCATTCAAGATTAAACTGCAAAGATAAAAAAAAGCCGGACTAACATTACAAGCGCATCATTTGTCAGCTTACAGGTACACATGTCACATATTCCATTACCCTTTCATTTGGTTTTGGGTGGGCGAACTCCTGATGTCGTCTTCACTATAGAGTTTGACAATTAACATACATCTTCATAGAGCATTAGACCACGCTAGGTAGTATATGCAATACAAGATTACAACAGAAGCAAATTGAACAAACTGCTACAAACACAGGTACGACAACAAACACTAAGTGGTCTCTCATATGAAACGAGATATGCTTACTCCACTTAAGATGCTTACTCAACATATATGAGGTCGTCAAGCTTCTTCATAGATTAAATATCATCATTGAAGGGGTCTCTTATCCTAATTACCAGAAGCACAAAGCACTAACAGCCTGTTAGTAGCCGATAATTATTGATAATAATGGAAATAAATTTATAAGTCATTCCATACAGAAAATGGAGCTTCATTCCTAAACATGTCTTTTTCTTCACAAGTATTCATTACCACTCGGTACCACATCTAATGTCATAATGGATGATCATGAATTTGTGAAGAAAAAGAGGCATTTCGGGATAGACAAGCATTTACTATGCATATTAGCATAGAACTTTCTTCACAAAATTATAAATTCATTACTATTACCACTATATATTACCACCTAGTCACCTGTCAGATGAGCGAGCTGTAAAAGGTTAAAAAGCTCTCCTAGGCATAAACAGACTTTGCAAAACAGCCTCTTCTTACAGAATCGTAAGGCTGGTACGTTAGGTACTTGTACTGTTTGAAACAGCAAAACCTTGCCAATCCCTGTGATCCATCTATCAGCCCCCATGCACAAACAGCCAAAAAACATTCAACACAAGAACCACACTTCACAAAAATTTCTCGAAATCATCCCAGGAAGAGAAGATTGGTGGCATACATTATACAAACAAATTAACCTCATAGCTTTCAGACAAAAATGTTTGACATGACTGTTACAACTGAAATGAAATGATCCGCTCATGAACTAAAATGATGATGCATAAACCAATTTCAGAAATCATATATTCTTGTTAAGGAAATTCATATTTCCGACTTCTAATGGACCCAAAACATTGTAATAGTCATCTTGAAATTGAACATGGATAATACTTAAGTTTGTGTTATACTTATATACAAGCTTTTAGATTGTATCCTGTGATAAAATGAACATGGCCTATATGTTATAAACTTATAATGGGGTTGAGTTGTCAGTCGAGTAAAATCTTAAAAGAGCAATCTGCTTAGTCCTTTACAAGTTTTGACATTACACACAGTTCTTTTGCAGCTTCAGCGGTGTTGGAAGTTGGAACAAGAAGTTGAAGCCACAACCCACCGCCACAATCATTAAAGGAATATAAACTAATAAATGAAATGGAACAAAAAGGAGCCCATGGGCCATGGATACAGGTAAAGATTGAAAATATTAAACAAACCAGATCAGTCAACTCCCGAAGACTAGCATCCTTCCATGTATAGATTTGAAATTCATTTTTCGGCTCCTTTCCTCTGACTGCAAAGTCCTCCTTGCTATGATGACTGCCAATCTGCAAAAAATTTAGACCACCATTTAGGACTACCTTTACACAAAGTATGTTAAGAACCATGTAAGAGCTAATTTGTATAGCTCCAGTCCCAGTGTCCGTCCATGAGGTTGGGTATTCAAATCTCACTGATCACAGATGGGAAAGGTTTTAATTGTGGTCACTTTGGGCCTTAATCTCATTTCCTAGCTATTGTGCATCACAGATGGGAAAGGATTAAATTGTGGTCACTTTGGGACTACCTTTACCCCTAAAAAGAAACGAATTGCAGAACTGTGCTCTTCGTATGACTATCCTTAGTTCCTTACCCCTTGCTTCACAAGGGTGGGCCTCCACGTTGATCAAAAGAAATTCAGACCCAACAGATAAGAATCCGCTTCTTTACATGATTTCTTCTTCCTGCCATCCAAATCTAGGCTCAAAATAGAGATTTATCCTGGCTGGCTCATAGCAGCTCACTCAGTTGAAACTCATGCCCTACTCTGACAATTTAGAGAGTAGAAACAACTTTAAATTAGATTGAAAACTTTGCTACTCTTTCGGGAATTTGACTGGTATTCAATCAATTAGGTAGTTCTCGCTTTAATCAAGAAAGATGAGGCCAGAAGTCTAAACCATGATTGGACCGGGGCAACCAAAGACTACTTGGGTAAAGCTATCCACAATCAAGCCGTAAATTTACAGATGATAGCAACAACAAGAGCACTACATCTGCTAAATCAGACAGTACAACCCTAAATGCAAAAATCAAAAGAAAAATCTAATAATTTTTAGCAAGTTTCAGGAAACACAGACAGAAACGGCATCATTTGTGCTTCCTATATAGAATGACACAGAAAAGAGAATTCCTGGAAATGCAACGCAGCAATAAACACAAAAAGTGCGAAATAGGAAAAGTACCTTAGTGAAAACCCGAAGCAGCAAAGGACAAGTCTGCAACCACAATGAGATAATGTATTACCAACATGAATATAAATATAGAAAACGGAACTAAAAAATCCATTACTATAGATAAACAACAGTTACAACATGAGCATAACAGCACTAAACCACTAAATACAGTTCTTAAGATGCATTTTTAAGATTAACAACATAACATCACATTCGACGAACACTAAAGACTACTTTGAACCTCATAATATGTAATGTCAAACATGCCCAAGTAAAGGAAGGACTATTTTAGACTTACAGTAAATAAATATAGAGAATACCTTCTAATCAGACATGAAAAATGAAAAAAGTCGATAATTTTGGCATAAAACAACCTCAATCTCACATTAATAAGAATAATAACCCTAAAAAAAAAAGAACCCCCAAAATACAAAAAATCAAACCACATAAGAAAAACTTAAAAATTTCCCATTCTATTTTTCTAAAAAAAAAAACGTAAACAAACCTAGCAATCTGAATCATATTTGTGGAAAATTATACAAATTTCACTCTCAAATACTAAAATTCGTGCCAAAAGATTGTTGCAACTAGACAATAACAGAGAGTAAATCAACAGTAATTTCCCTAGCTCGAAATAACTGTGATTAGCTATAAACTCGAACAATTTAGAGAAGAAAATTGAACTCAAGTAAACACATTGAAAATAGCATTCAATGAATCAAATTTTAAAACACAAAACAAAAATGCAGAAGAAACCCTAGAAAAAAAAAAGAACCTTTTCGCGATCGACGGAGAAGAAACGACGCGGAAGCGTATTTGGTGGAGGTGGTAATAGCTGCACTTTCCGGTGAAGCCCTGCTACTCCCGCCATTTTTCCTTTTAACTCTTTTTTCTCTCTCTCTACAGTTGTGATTTGTGAATGTAATAATGGTTTACGAAACATTGTTTGAGTTGGAGGAAATTTACATGCCCAAAAAGATACCTTTTGTGTGAAATTCATTAACTTGTGGCCCAATTAGTTTATTTTGTTCATGATAATTTGCGAATTGATTTTTTGCCAAATGCAGTCCTTTAAAGTTGTCACTTTATTAATTGCAACATTTTCATTTCAATATCTTTAATTACCTCCTCAAATAAACCAAACTTTTTTAAGTTACAGCTCAAATCCAACCTATTTTCACGCCTTTTGGGATGCAACTTAAAAGTGTTTGGTTTGTTTGAGGTTGTAATTGAAGAGATTGAAATGAAATGACTGCAATTAACAAAGTGGCCACTTTAAAGGGCTGCATTTGGTAATGAAAATGAAACCCTAGGACATGATTAGTCTATAAAAATAAAGGACAAAGATTTCAATAGTTTTAGTGGCTACAATTTTGTTGTAACTATGGAATAATCGTTCCTAGGTTATTATGGCGCCCATTAGCAGTTTGTTTGGTGGGTGATAATAAGGACATATCATGTAAATATCCATGATCTTTAATTTTGTTATATACCCCCCTCCACCCACACACACACACACCTTCACTTCATCTTATTTTTACTGGGCTGAAATTATATTTACATGTTAAAATTGATTGTTTACAAACTAAAAGTGATTTTAGCTTCTTATAACTTATTTTTCCTAATTACAATTGATCTTGTTGATCTATATATATAGTGTATGTCTCTTATGCAGTTGATCGATTTTTATTGATTGAGCTTATTGAAAATATTTTCCTTAGATTAATACTGATTTTTACTAATTAAAACTTATTTCTTACATAACGTTATTTTTCAAGGTGAAGTGAACAAGGTCTTATGGCGTTTGATACTTGAAATTGCATTTTTGCTCATTCTCATTATGCATATTGGTGAATCTATGGTATTGATACACAATGTTAATTCATTTACAAAAAAAAATCGCAATTTGTAAATTAAGGTGGTAATACTTTTGACTACCGTTCTTATGACATATTGACAAGGGTTCTATTTCTACTGGAGGCCGCCATAGGAGATCATGAGGAGTTGTTGATAGATTACACATTAATTTGAAAAAAGGTGAATTCAATCCGAGCCAAGTCCACATCATGTATCAATCGAAAACAAAGTCACTTTTTTTATGTTTATGATAAAGAGTTTGATACTAAGTGTATGTCTAGATACAAAATTTTATTCCACTAATGATAACATCTAATAACATATGTTTGTGAGGCGTAATTGATGAGACTATAATAAAGAAAGATTACTAAATCTGAAACTTCCACATACTAGCTTACCCCCCAATACTCCAATAGTACATATAATTCATAATGAGATGATTAAGGAGCATGCATGAGAAGTAAATAATATAGAGAAGACATCCTTAACATTTCCAAATCGTCGGAACTAAATCATACAACTTGTGTATCGCATGTTCAACCAAAGATTAACGGTAGACCTCCACCTAAGGATTTTAAGGCAACAATTCAGCAAACATTCAAATATGGAGCCCTAGATCACATGTAATTTTCTTATGTAAATTAGCACTTGCATAGTTGCATTGTCGTGGGAGACGGGAAGTTGTCGGTCTTCATTTGCGTAAACAATGTGATTAGATGAGCACTTGTCATCTAGTATAATATGTCGAGTCCGATATTTCATTATTTTAGCGTAGCAAAAGGTTGGATTGTTATATTGGTATACACAAAATCATACGAAAAACAATTTGATTTTACTAGATGCTAACCAATATAGTTTTAAGATAATAATTAAGATCGAGAATTAGATTATTTCGTCTAAATCGTTGTCATGTGACTTTGATTAATCTCAATAAAGTAGAATTCGTCTATAGTCTATACATAAATCTAGTTTCTAACAGAAGTAATAAATTTAGGAGTGTCTCTCCTTTGTACAAGTAGAGGTGTATTCGTATAATTGTTAGAATTACTCCTATTTACTTTTCCTTTTTCTACTGAATTATATCACACCCAAGAGAGATGAACATATTATAGGTGATGAGTCAAAATTTTCTTTTCAATTTTTGCGACCGGTTTTCTTCATTTACAATTCTATATTGTGGCAATATAGGATGCTTCTTGTAACGCTTGAAAATGCTTCGGCCATGTGTCATTGCTAGTTTCCTATTGAATTTAGACGTTGTAAGTATGATGCATGTTGTAATGTGAGTTTAAACGTCATACTAACCATACAAATCATATTTACTTTGTGTTTTTGGTTTTTTGAATTTAGACGTCGGAAGTATGATGTAGGTCGTAATGTGAGCTTTAACGTCATACCAACCATATGAATCAATTAACTTTGAAAATTGAAAAACCATAAATAAAATTGGAATAATGCATATACCCTTATTCATAGACCCTAATTTTAGTAATATATAGTATTTTGGTTCAATTTTTAGTATTCAAAAATATCAAAACAAAAACAATAATGCATAGACCCTAATTTAAAAGATATAGTATCAAATTGTGTAATCCTTCCCTTATACCCAAAATTTCAGCCATAAGTGGATTTCGAGAATCTGACGAATTGCATTATTCTCACGGATAGTCAAATTGCGTCCCATGTAATTAGTCGTCCGCCTAATATTTGGTGCACTCTCACCCCTTTGATTATGGAATGCAAATAGCTATGTGAAGAGAATCCTAACATCAAGATTTGCTATGCAAGGAGGGAAGTAAACAAGCTCGCGGATTGTTTAGCTAAGCATGCTAGAAGTTTAGATGATTGTATGAGTACCATTAGGGAATCCCCCTACCCCCCTAATTTTTGTATGACTACATACATCTCGGATTGTAATAACTCTATTATCGGATCTTTTTAATTGGGGGATTGTTATATATCGCCCCACTATTACTTAAAATCGCCCCGGTTCACAAAATATTTCCAACTTTACCCCTCTCTTTTTTTTCTTTTTTTCCACAATCAACACCTCCATTCCCACAATCACCACCAAAACCACGCAAACCACCACTGAGGCCACACACACCACCACCGGAACCACGCAAACCACCACGAACAAGCCGGAAAAAATAAAAAAGTAAAGTTGTGGAAACGCACGTTTCTACATAGAAACGCACGTTTCCATGGACACAACGTCTGGCCTGGACGTTGTGTCCATGGGGCCAACGTGCAAGCCACACGTTAGCCCCATGGAAACAACGTCCAGGCCAGACGTTGTGTCTATGGGGCTAACCGTGGCCTGTACGTTGGCCCCATGGACACAGCGTTTGGCCTGGACGTTGTGTCCATGGGGCCAACGTGCGGAGCCACACGTTAGCCCCATGGACACAACGTCCACGCCGGGACGTTGTGTCCATGGGGCCAACGTGCGAGCCACACGTTAGCCCCATGGAATTCGTTAAAAAAAAAAAATTTACCTCGTCGGAATTTTGTGCTCGTCGGTGGTGCTCATCGGTGGTGATCGCCGATGGGTTGGAGGTAGCGATTGGTGGTTAGTGATTTTAGGTGGTGGTGGAGAAAGAGTTGTAAAAGTAGCCAAGGGTAAAATGATACATTTATATGCTAGTTGGGGAGATTTTAAGTAATTTCAAGGTGATGAATAGAAGTTCAGATTTAATTTTTTTTATTTTTCACCCAAAAAAAAAGTATCAAATCGTGTAACACCCAAAATATATCAAGATTAAAAAAACCAATATATAGAGGAGAAGATTAAGGCCCTGTTCTTTTGGACTTATTTTCAGCAAAAATAAGTAAAAATAAGTTCGATTCGGCAGAAAATAAGTTCGGTTCCAAAGAAAAATAAGTTCGGTTCGACGAAAAATAAGTAAAAATAAGTTCGGTTCCAAAAAAATAAGTTCAGTTCAGCAAAAATAAGTTCAGTTC
>CANSZD010003522.1:410000-487812 GCA_947648045.1 Beta corolliflora
AACCATCACCACCACTGTTCAATAGTATTAGATGGCTTGTCCTTTTCCAATTTGAGTGGGGTCCACCCAAGGAAATCATTTCATCAAATTATGTGCTCTGAATATTTGATCAGAGATTCATATGCAAGAACCAGTTTGTCAACAAAGGAGTAATAATGTAATACTTCTCTCACAATTTCACATATTAGTACTTAGGTCGCACTGTTTGAAGTAAACCTTCTTATATATAGACACACAAAAGTAATAAATCTCCATATTGGAAAGTTATGTAGTACGAGACCTAGGACTATAGTAAAAAAAGAAAAAAAAAGCTCTCACATTTTTTGGTCTGCATAAATAAGTTATGATTAATGAAAATCATTAAGTTAAAGTAGATTTAGACAAGAGTTTAAATAAATTAATAAGTTTAGATCCTCTCAAACAAACATAAGTTTAGCTCAATCAAGTTTACTTGAGCATAACACGTCGTAAGACTCGGTAAGAGCATTTATACAATTACTGAGCTATATATATATTGTTATACCTAATTCAAATTGGATGAAATCTTTAAATAACATGCGTCCAATATTTTATTATTTGTGGCAAAGTAAAATTCTACATTGGACAATAATTTTTGTCGGATTTGTTTCAACAATCTATGCATGTACTAAAAGATGTTGTCTAGTCAGTCTATTCTTTAAGTAAAGTTCTTCCTCAATTAATGGGTTTCATTTGATGGTATCTTTGTGCACTTATGAATAAAGAAAACTAACAAATATGGTCAATACAAGTCTTGAACACCCAATCTCAAGTATGAATGTCAATAACTTAGCGATTAATCCCAGTTGACCTTATCATTGTTCTCCCAAAACAAAATATAATAAATAACAAAATACAAGAAGTAGAAATTGAAAACCAAATAAAAGATCCCATTATCAATTTTGTATCGATGCATAACTGTTATCCATCCAACAACGTGAGAGTTGAGACATCTCTTAGACCCAATAATTTATTTAAAAAATATGTGAATATCATAACTAATTGTATATAAGGTGATAATGAAATCTCCATTCAAATAAGAATCTCCTTATTCTACAAGATTAATCACAAGTTTAAGTTTAATTTTTCACTTTAGTAAATTAGGTTGAATTTTTCAAGTTATCATTATTATATTTAGTTTTTTTTAATATGGTTAGAGAGGGCCATATTAAAATTAAACCTATTGTAGGTAAATCCAATCTGAAGGTATCCACTTGACATTAGGAATACGAGTTCTACTCGTATTGTGATGATTTATATGGTGCTTAATTTATTACTTACCATAAGTTTATCTTATTATGTTTAAATAATTCATATGTTAATTAGATATTTATATCATTAGGAAAGTGTGTGTGTTGTTTCCCTATATATTAGGAATATGTTTATTGATTGTTTCCTAATAGGTTTATGATATATATTTATATTTTTCATGTACTTCATATTATCTGAGGTCAATCAATATATTATTTTTTCCGTATATCATCATGGTATCAACTCACATGTGGGTTAACACCTTAGCAAATTCAATGTTAGTCATCCTTTCTCTTTTTTTCAATGTGGGACAAGCTCACATGTGGGTTAACACCTTAACAAATTCAATGTTTCTTGTTCGTTATTTATCATTATCTTTTTCTTCAATGTGGGACAAGCTCACATGTAGGACAAGTTTATCTTATCTTATAAACTAAAACACAATCATTAGTTTAAGATCAAAAATAAATGATAAATGAAGCTCTCTCCAGCAGTCCAGCCTATGTTCATTGTGACTTAAGAGTATGTTTAACTTAAGCTATATGATCAACTTAAGCTATGTCTCTACTCTCTAGCTTAAGTTTATAACTTGCCAGATACTTCCTCCGTTCTTTTATTATTGTAATATTTCCCTTATTTTAAAGTTTCATATTAATTGCAACATTACTAAATTTGATTATGTTTTCTCTCTATCTCTCTCCTTATCACATGGGTCCATTTTTTCATCTCTCGCTATCTCTCTCATCTCCTTAAAAAATGTGCAACCCCTACATGTTGCAATTATTAATGAACGGAGGAAGTATAATATTGAGTACAACTTTCGTAGTAGCATATATAGCTTATGTTTATTTAGAAAATCAATTTTTTTGGTAAGTAACCTAATACCAAGATCACCAAAGAAAAGAAAAAAAAAAATCACCAAAGAACATTACACCCTAAATTCTTGACTTATCGGCAAACCTTTTAGATAGACTCTCCATTAACCATAAGAATCAAAGACTTCTAGGCGACAACTAGGCCTAAAGATAGACGTATAAAACCGAAATGAGTCACTTTTAATCAAATCAATCAAGATCAGCTTGACTACTTTCTTTCATATCAATGGTTCAATTCTATATTTCCTTGGTTCTTTTTAATTACTACATTGTATTACCTCCGTTTCTTTTTAATCTACACACTTTTCTTTTCGGGCCGTTTTTTTAATAGTTACACTATTATTTTATCTATATAAGTTAAAATGTTCAATTAATATTCACCACTTTTGTCTCTCATGTGGTCCCTCACCAAATAAATTAACTAAGTATAACCCCCCACCTACCCATTTTGCTCTCTACTCTATTTTTTTATTTACCTTTTGTACTTCTTACTCCCCACTTTTCAGAATTCCTCTCCTTTTTCTCTTTTACTTTTTCACCTTTTCTTTGGTTATACCCCAAAGCAAATCGTGTAGATTAATTAGGAGGTAGTATTATGCACAAGAGTTAAGGCAATGTCACTTTCAACCTTTTTTGATGTTACTTTTTGACCCATTTGTGTAATACCCCACATGTATCTTTTAAAAGGGATTTAGCAGCTACTCATTCCAACAAGATCCATCTTTTCTTTTAGGGAGCTCATTAAAATAAGAGTTTTGCTAAATGCCGCCATTTTTTTCCTACTAACGCCATGTATTTTGTACAAAAATACATGGGTTGTATTCCTTTCCTCTTTCCCTTTGTTTATTTAAACTCACATGTGTTTCTTATTTCCACACAACCCCACCATCTTAATTTCTTTATTCACTTTCATTCTCTCTCATTATTTCCGGCGTTGACCACGGTGTTTACCGGCGTTAACCAACTTTGACCGGCATTGACCAACTTTGACCGGCATTGACCAAGAAGAAAAATAAACTCCGGCTTCATGGCAAACAATGTAAGTTTTTTTTTCGCCGTTAAAAGGGTCGAGGCGCCTAAATTAGGCGATTCACCGGATGGTCAGGCGCCTAATTTAGGTGCCTTCACCATTGGTGGGGCGCCTAATTTAGGTGCCTTCACCACAGTGGGGCGCCTAAATTAGGCGCTTGCACCACGTGGGGCGTTTAAATTAGACGCCCAACTCCGGTGCAAGCGCCTAATTTAGGCGCCCAACTCGTGGTGAAGGCACCTAAATTAGGCGCCCCACCAGTGGTGGAACCGCCTAAAATAGGCGCCTGCATATATTTTAAGAATTTGTACACTAACCTTGCGCCGGAGTTCGTTGTTAGCCGAGGTGTTGTCGGAGTTCTTGTTGCCAGAGTTATGTTGGCCGGACAAATGCCATCTTTTCCTTCATCCACGTGTCACCGGAGAGAGGGCCCAACTTTGTCGCCGCAGTAATTGCGCCTCACCGGAGCCCAACTTTGTCGCCGGAGAAAATTGCGTCTCACCGGAGCCCAACTTTGCCTCACCGGAGTTAGGAGAGTGAAGAGAGTGGGAGAGTAGGAGAGTGAGAGAGAGGGAGAGTATCTCAATAGTGATATACATGTATACGTATTTATACATGTATATATGGCGTTAGTAGGAATAAAAATGGCGGCATTTAGCAAATGAGTAAAATAATGGAGAAAAGTGAAAAAGTAGTATTTCTTTGTGGAAAAAGAGAAAAACAAATATAATAGTATTACTTTTTGGTGGGCCAAGTACCCCAAATAAGGAAAGTTTAAACAATTTAGTAATTAAAAAGAAACAATCATTTAAGGAAAATATAGCAATTAAAAAAACGGAGGGACCAATTTTTTTTTGAAAGAGAAATTTCATTAATTGAAGGCCAAACGGCATCTACAATAGGTATTAGAAAAAAAAAAGATACAATTAAACAAGACTAAATCAAATTCGTCTTCGAAGAAACTACAATGAACCAGATCGAGCAATACAGCGCAGCCCCCTTGTATTTGCTTAATCAAGCAGCTATTGATGAGGAAATCTATCATTCTGATATAGTTTGGGAAGAACATTTTTGATCGAGTCAGGTTGACCGCATCCGAGATTCCAATACCTTCATGTTGAGTCTCGAACTTCAACCAATGAGAATAATTTCTCATACCTAAAAACAAAAGAACCATACTCACAACTCCCATAGGGGAGAAGGAGATTTCCAAAACAGAAACTAAAAACCCCATAACAGGGTTTGAGAAAATCTCATAAAGAGAGACTAATTTATTAAACAAAATAAGAAAATGAACTAAAAACTGAAAATAAAAGGGGAAAAGGGGCTTACTATGGATGGAATCATCCATGCAAATTTCCTAATTATGATGAAGAAGGGGTAGGGAAGTTTAGGGGTTTGAGAGAGAGAAAAAGAGAGAGGGGACGGCTAGGTGAAAGGTGTACAATGATATACGGAGGGACCAATTGTAATAACCATATACTTCACTTTAACCATATTTGGTAACTTGTATATAAGTAATAAAAATTGTTATTATGAAGTGTATTATGTTTAGTAATTAACTCGGGTTGGAGAATTATTTTTGCATTTTTATCTATTCATACATTTTTATTATTATGAAACAATAGAAATCAATGATAAATAAAGAAGAGAACAAAATACAAACTGACTTATTGTTTTGAGACGAAGAAAGTACTAAAGTAGCAACAACAATATCGATCAACAATTGTAGATATCGTTGTCAATTGTCAAGGTTTGACTAAAGTCAAGCTTATGAAGTCTTGGAAAATTTCTTGATTAGTACCAAAAAGTTTTAATATCAATATCCAGCTCATTAAATTGGGTTTTGATGAAAATGCATATACTTCCTTCGTTTTTTTTTACCCGCAACACTTTCTTAAAAGGGAAATAATTAATTACTTGCAAGACTTTATATTTTTGCTTTTCCTTTCTCTCTATCACTCTCCAATCACATGGACCCTTTTTTTTTTTCCTCTCTACCTCTCTCATACCCAAAAATTGCATTGGAGTTGATGAAAAAAAAGTGTTGCGAGTAAAAAAAACGGAGAAAGTAATTAAGTTGTGTACTTTGCTCCCTTGTTGTCAACAATTTAATTTGGTAATTGGTAATTGGTAGTTTGGTACTATGGAGTTATGGACAATCAGAATATTGACAACAGGCCAAAAGCTAACCTATACTTGATAGCAAGTACACAATTACTCCCTCCTGTCTTTATTAGTTTACCCGTTTCTTTTGCACAGAGTTTTAGAAGAAATAATGTTGTGGGACATAGGAAGAAAGATAAACTATTATTTTATATTAAAATTGAATGTATGTATGATGGAAAGTTAGTGGTCCCATTCCAAAAATAGAAACAAAAGAAATGGTAAACTAATAAGGGACATACCAAAAGGAATACGGGTAAATTAATAAAGACCGGAGGGAGTATGTTGGAGCATGAGTACCATTTTTCTCATCTTTATCTTGTAGCGCATATGAATTGATATCAAATCAAGTACCATCTACCAACCATGCATGAACGTGGATCATGTATTCATGTCTCATTAGTCATTACTCGTACTACCATGTGTTCTACTTCTATTGTACTCCTTTTTTTTAATCCACAAATTTTGTATCTTTATTCTATTCACATTTTATTTTCTGACCGTTATTAGTGATTCATACAGTTTTTTTAAGAACATAGTAATTCATACATAAGGAAGGAATACGGAAGAATATAGTCATATGAGATCTTATTAAATTCGTCCAAATATCTATTTTTATAGTATCAACTTTTATAATCTTTAAATATTGATAAATAATTAACAATATATATACTACACTAAAGTTATGTGTTGATCGTACGTATAAAAAGTTAAATTGTATAAATTGAAAACAAAAGGAGGTATTTTGTAGTTGGAATTTCACATAGTCAATTAAGTACATATTAATCAGAATTTTATTATCAGGTGTCTATGAATCCTCTATGCAGATGTTAGCTAATTAGTCGATTACAATTTTCCGAATGATAATAAAGTACATACATATATAACCTATTATATAGAAATAGATATTAGGGTCGGGTAACTAATATGATGAGAGGATATTAGGCTCTGTTCTTTTGGACTGAATTGAACTGAACTGTACCAATCCGAACTTAATTTGTCTGAATTGAATGGGCGAACCGAAGATGAACCAAGTGGATGAAAAGCGTAAGAGGAAACTAACCGAACCGAATAAACCCGAACCGAACCGAATTGAATTTGTCAACGAACCGGGCGAGCCGAATTTTCACTAATTCAGTCCAAAAGAACAGAACCTTAATACAAGGAACATACCGATATATCATATATCCTCACAATATATTTATTATCCTGATAAAAAAAGAAATAGACCAAACGTGTTCTTATATGTTACAATCAAAGTTACCATTTCTAAGAGCATATCAACAAGAGATGAAAATATAATGACGAAGTCTTCACCTAATAATTAAGACTGACATATATCTCCAAGTTTTAATTTAGGCAAGCAGATTATACAGTTTTAATTTAGGCAAGCAGATTACTTGGTATATAACGATTTAAAATTAATTTACAATTTCCATCATAGCTATTCAGTAACCAAATTTTTAAAAAAAAATTAAGTTAAAAAATTATCATAATTCAATCATGCGAATCTCGATGTAATGATGGTCTATTATCACAAGGACCACATGATCATCAGAGGATGATCACCCTAAATAATAAAGTGTGGATGATTTTCTAATTTTTTTTTTGCTTTTATGGTAAAATGGAATACTATTAGAAGACAACCCTCTGT
The DNA here is from genome assembly GCA_947648045.1 of Beta corolliflora. Taxonomy (NCBI): domain Eukaryota; kingdom Viridiplantae; phylum Streptophyta; class Magnoliopsida; order Caryophyllales; family Amaranthaceae; genus Beta; species Beta corolliflora. The sequence goes on from CANSZD010003522.1 coordinate 416,995, forward strand.
AATAAAATAGTGGTTATTAATAGATATCTACCAAAGATTGGTAATGAGAGTTGTTCAATCAATGTTCATGGACTCATAGTAGCAATTAGAGCTAAGTCATGAAAATATAATGGACTTTAATTTCATGAGATTACTGATTGTTTCATTAAGTTGGAATAAATCATATGGTATTATTTTATATATTTTCATGGTAGCAATTGAAGCTAAGTCATATGAATAATATTAATGTCGTAGTGATATAAGTAGCCTTGGTGTTCAAGGCATAGAGTAACTCCCAAGGTAGTTAGATATTGCTTAGCCATCAAAAAGAAAGTTGCACGAAGAAAGTAACTAATAAATACTCCGAGTGGGCCCTTCCTACGAGCATGGGCCTTAGCAAGAGAGTAGTTGCGGTGGAGCCGAGGTGCGGTGTGTGTGGTGCTGAGGAGGAGGTGGGAATTCATGCGCTAAGGTGGTGTGGGCTGGCGAGGGGTGTATGGGAGCATAGTGGGGTGGCGTGTGAAGTGCCTCGTGGGTATGGGAATGTAGGAATTATGCCTTGAATCGGGCTTAACGTCGCGTCAATAGGTGGAGCGTTGTGCTCGCCGCCCGAGCGGCTTGGCTCGGGAGACCGGGGCGAGTGGCCGAGGCCGGTTTCTCGTCCAAATCGGCTTGCGCGCTCGGCCAAGGCGGTTTGGCCCGGGCGACCGAGCGGTTTGGCCCGGGCAACCGAGGGGATTCTGTTTTGACGTGGGATGGCGATTCCGAGTTGGGTTATATAAATAGCCTTAACCTAAATCGTTAATTCGGCCATTTAGTTCATAATCACATCTGTAATTCTGGTTTTCCTCAAGATCAATAAATTTGTTTTATCTCTGCCCGTGGACGTAGCCAACACTCCGTTGGTGAACCACGTTAAATCTGTGTGTTCTTTATTGCTTTTCTGTGTTCATTATTTGTTCTTTCTCACACCCGTTATAACAAATTGGTATCAGAGCTTTGTGTTCGATCTGGGTGAGAAAGATGTCTGGGATGAATGTGAAAATTGATAAATTCACTAGGAGAAACAGTTTCAGTATGTGGCAAATCAAGATGCGGGCTTTACAGAAGCAACAAGGGTTGTGGGCACCGTTGGCAAAGAAGTCAACGGATTCAGTCACCGCTGAGATGGATGTTCTGGAGGAGAAGACACATTCAACGATTATGTTGTGTCTTGCTGACGACATAATCACTGAAGTCTCGGAGGAGGAAACCGCCGCTGGTCCGTGGTTGAAGTTAGAGAGTCTATACATGACGAAATCTCTAACCAACAAGTTGCTATTGAAGCAACATCTGTTCAGCCTGCGTATGCAGGAATGTACGTCTCTTAGGGACCATCTATAAAAATTGAATACTATCTTACTAGATCTTCGTAATATTGATTCTAAAGTAGATGATGAGGATGCTGCTTTAATTCTGTTATTATCTTTGCCTTTATCATATGATAATTTTGTGGATTCTTTTATTGTTGGGAAATATGGTCTGTCACTAGAAGAAGTAAGATCTGCTCTTCATACTAGAGAGGTTCGTCATCAGGCAACTGGTTCTGGTACAGAAAATCAGGCATCGGGATTAGTTGTTACTGGGGGTAAGGGACAAGGAAAATCTGGTAAAAATAAATCGAACTATAAAAATTCGAATTCTAAGGGTCCTAAAACTAATGATGTCTGTAATTATTGTAAGGAGAAAGGGCATTGAAAAAATGAATGTCCTAAGAAAAAGAAGCAGCAGGAAAAGAATGAAGGTTCTGCTGCTTTGGCAGAAACTGATGGTAACTCTGAGGAAAATCTGGCCCTAGATGCTAATAACCAGTCACATTATAGGGATGTGTGGGTTCTTGATTCTGGGGCATCGTATCATATTAGTCCATGCAGGGAGTGGTTTTCGACTTATGAGCAGATAGATGAGGGTAATGTTTCTATGGCCAGCAGTGCTGCTTGCAAAGTAGTTGGAATAGGCTCCATCAGGTCGAGGACTCATGATGGTACATTCTGCACATTGAACGAAGTTAGGCATGTTCCACTGATGACAAAGAATCTGATATTTTTGAGTCTTCTTGACAGTAAGGGTTTCAGCTTTCAAGGTGAAGGTGGAGTTATGAGTGTCTGTAAAGGTTCGAAGGTGGTTCTGAAAGATATTAAAAATGGTACCTTGTATCTTCTTCAAGGTTCTACTGTGACATGTTCCGCTGCTATTGCATCATCTGAGATTCACAAGGAAGATATGACCAAGCTGTGGCATATGAGGCTTGGACATATGAGTGAAAGGGGGATGCAAATTCTATCAAAAAGGGATTTTCTATGTGGGCACAAGGTGCAGGATCTAGAGTTCTGCGAGCATTGTGTGTTTGGGAAGCTTCATCGCATCAAGTTTCCAAAGGTTGTTCATAAGACAAAGGGCACACTTGATTATATCCATTCTGATTGTTGGGGTCCTTCTCGAGTTGAATCTATTGGAGGTCACATGTATTTTGTGTCGATGATCGATGATTATTCAAGAATGACTTGGGTAATTATGATGAAGCATAAAAGTGAAGCTTTCAAGAATTTCAAGCAGTGGACGGCTTTGGTGGAAAATCAAGCTGGAAGAAAGATCAAAAGGCTGTTGTAATACTCCGTATTTTTGGGAGTTATTCTTTTATAAATAAGAAATATAAAGTGAAAGTGAAAGTATTTTATATTATAGTTTAGGTAAGACTACAGTTATAATTTAAATATACAACCTACTTTGGTACCTAATTATATTTTAATTCGGTTTTTGTTAAATAATAAATCAGAATTCATTTTGGAAACAAATCCTAATAAACTAAGGTTTCTCATACTATAAATAAGAAAAGGAAGAAAAAAAAAATTATTAGAAAACCCTATTCTTAACTCAGCCGTTTTTTCTTCTTTTCACTCTCAAGATCCTTTTCTCTCTCCTCTCTTCTCCTCCCTCCTCACGCTGCTCCTCCTCCGCCTCCTACGTTCTTCCTCCCTCATCGATCTTTCCCTGTTGATTCGTCGGCTCTATTGCTTCGTCAAGCACAGCAACCCGTCGGCAGAGACTCGCGAAGCGGGGAGGCAGGTTCGTGTGGGTCGCACGAGGCTCCGACTGCGGGGTTCATCGAGGGCGTGCGGTGCGTCGAGGCGAGGGACGTGTTGTGCGTGCGTGGGCTCGAACCTTCGAGCGTGGTGGCGTGTGGCTGGTGTTGCAGCCGGATTTCTTCAATACGTCGCCGGTGATCGTCGCCGGCGAAGTCTTTTCGGTAAAGAAAAAATTCTTTTTTTCTACTTTAAATTAATTCATATAATCTGATTTTGTTATTCTTTGATTAAATTTGGTTAAGTTTGATGATTTTTAAATAAGGCATAAAGTAAAGAATAGAAATCAGATTTGTGATTATACTCATAGTTCTTATGATGATTTTTAGTTCTCAATTCTATTTTTATTATACTTATGGATATTGGGTAAAGTTGTGATTTTAAATAAAGGTACATATTATGAACTAAAGGAAATCAGATTTATATTACACTACTAGTTCCTACTTTGATTTTAGTTCTTCAATTCCGATTTTATAGTTCTTTTATATATGTATCTAGCTAGTTGAGTTTGTTATTATAAACAAAGTAGTGTAAAAGTTAAACGAAATCAGATTCGCAAACTTATTATTAAGTTCTAAAAAAATATTAGTTTTAATAGAGTTCATGAAAAGGAAGTTTAAACAACAAGAACGTTTACTGTTATTGTTCAAAACACTAAGTTTTACATAGTAGTTAAGTTGGTTTCATTTTAATGATATCAAGGACTTAGTACTGAAATACTTTTATTATTCGATTAGGTCCCAATTTCATAAGCGGAACGTTTTAAGTAGTCAGCGAAGATTCTCCGTTACAAGGTACGTACGCGTACCAGTTCAGTTGCAATTACTAGTATCATGTTAGGTTGTGATTTATTCTATTGGAACCTAGAACCATGATAGGAAATAATTGTGATTGCTGAGATTGTTTGGTAACATGATTGTGATTGGAAATCGATATGTAGCATGGTTATGCGAAATTCTATCGTATCATAAGCATGATTATTGGATTTGTATTCTTTGATCTATGGTGTAACAAGGATGTTACAAGAAGTAAAGATTTGAGTATTGTATCTAAGAAGGAATGTTAAATGATTACATGTCTAATGTGGTATGAATGGACAATACTAAGAAAGGATTTTGGCAATAAACTTGTAGTTGGACTCCCTACAAGTGATGAACAATGGGGGGGAGTGTGGGACTTGTTCTACACTCCTACGCAGGCCTACTGTGACGACAGTAGTGTCCTTATAAATTTTGATAACTCAAGTAGGCGGAAGGTTCCGTACGATCTTGGGGGTATGCATACTAAGGTGATGGATGTGGAACGGAACGAAACCGTATTTACATTTCATCTAATAGACCAAGTTGTCTATTAAGGATTAAGTAGCCCGTATGATTCTAGAAAGATGACGGTGCCCGTTCGATGCCAAATAAATTGTAAAAACGGAATTTAATATTTTTGTAGAATCATGTTTAAGAATCGTTATTATTATTCTGATCATGTTTAGTGTATTATGTAACTGATTTTGTACGTACTCAGCATAGCTGATTATTTGTTATTTATGTTGTTTGTTGACCTGTGATGAACCATTGATATTTCAATGGGGAGCGGATTAGGTATCTTGGTGATCTTTGCATGAGTTCGGGCATACGGGGATACTTTTGATTATAAACTTTTAAATTGTTTTGGTTGAACATCCTAGAGATTGTTTATGATTTACATAGTTAATGGTTTTAAATAAAAGGGGTCAATAATGATTCCCGAGTTGTAGTTTAAAGTTAGCATTTTATTTCCGCTGCAATGTAGTTTTCTTAATAAGGAGTTGTTAACGTTTTGATTTTATTATGCCTTGCGTTTCACCGCGGCGGTAACACTCCCAAGGTCGATGCAACGTAGTTTAGACGTGTATGGATTTTGGGGGTGTTACAGCTGCGAACTGATAATAGTCTGAAATTTTGTTGGTCTGAGTTTAATGAGTTCTGCAAAAAATGAAGGGATTGCTCGCCATCATAATGTCAGGGATACTCCGCAACAGAACGAGGTAGCAGAACGCATGAATCAGACACTGTTGGAGAGAGCGAGGTGCATGCTCTCTAATGCTGTGTTAGCTAGAAGATTTTGGGCAGAAGTTGTAAGTACAGCTTGCTATCTGATCAACCGTGGACCTCACATGGGTATTGATTGTAAAACACCTTATGAGGTGTGGTCTGGTAAGCCTGCAGATTACTCTTTGTTGAGAGTTTTTGGTTCTATTGTTTATTATCATGTAAGTGAGGGTAACTTAGAACCTAGAGCTAAGAAGGGTGTATTTATGGGTTTTGGGAGTGGAGTTAAGGACAATAGAATCTGGTCACCTTCTGAGAGTCGAGTTATACTTAGTAGAAGTGTAATATTTGATGATAATTCTATGCTTAACCCGACTGTGAAGTCCATTGTGGTACGGTGCCAGTTAGTAGCAATGTTGATAAATAGGTGGAGCTGTAAGTCACTCATAATGAGAGTGAATCACAGCACCAAGGTGGAGAAGATCAACATGATGGTGCTACTGAATCTTCTAGTCATCAATCAGCCTCATATGAAGCACATCGACCTAGCATAGCACTTGATAGAGCTAGAAGAGTTGGTGTGGGACCTCCAAGGAGGTATAGTTTTGAGGATATGGTTGCTTATGCACTGCAGGTTGCTGAAGAGGTGGACACTCATGAGCCATCCACCTATAAAGAAGCTGTTTCAGGTAGTAAGTATGCTCAATGGCTCGCTGCAGTGGGAGATGAGATGGAGCCTCTAGATAGAAATCAGACTTGGGAGCTAGTCAAACGTCCTAAGGAAAGAAAGATTATCACATGCAAATGAGTTTTCAAGAAGAAGGAAGGGACCTCACCTTCTAAGGGGGTCAAGTATAAAGCTCGGGTTGTTGCAAGAGGGTTCACGTAAAGGGAAGGAGTTGATTATAATGAGATTTTATCACCAGTGATCAGACACACTTCCATCGAGGTGTTACTAGCGATAGTTGCACATCAGGATCTTGAACTTGAGCAACTAGATGTGAAAACAACTTTCCTACATGGGGAGTTAGAAGAGGAGATTTATATGACTCAACCAGATGGGTTCCAAGTTCCTAAAAAAAAGACTATGTTTGCAGATTGAAGAAGTCCTTGTATGGGCTAAAGCAGTCTCCCAGGCAGTGGTACAAATGGTTTGATAGCTATATGATTGAATTAGGCTACAACAGGAGTCTGTATGATTGTTGTGTGTATCACAACAAGTTGGATGATGGATCGATGATTTATCTGGTCCTGTATGTAGATGATATGCTCATAGCTGCAAAGTCCAAGTCTGATATTCAGAAGTTGAAGGGTCTTCTCAGTGCTGATTTTGAGATGAAGGATTTGGGTGCTGCGAAAGATTTTGGGGATGGAGATTTATAGGGAAAGATATCAGGGAAAGAGATAAGAGAAAGCTTTTCTTGTCACAGAAAGATTACATTCAGAAGATACTATCAAGGTTTGGCATGTCATCAGCTAAACCTATAGATACTCCTAGTGCTGCAAATATACATCTATATGCTGATTTTGCACCCCAGTCTGATGTTGAGAAGGATTATATGTCTCGAGTCCCATATGCTAGTGCAGTTGGAAGTTTGATGTATGCTATGGTCTGCACTAGTCCGGATCTTGCACATGATGTTAGTGTTGTTAGTAGGTTCATGGGGCAACCTGGGAAGGAGCACTGGCAAGCTGTGAAGAGGATTTTTCATTACCTTAGAGGTACGTCTGATGTTGGTCTCATTTATGGGAATGATACTCAGTGTTTAGTTACTAGTTATTCTGATTCTAATTATGCTGGAGATGTTGACAGTAGAAGGTCTATGACTGGTTATGTATTTACTCTTGGTGGTTCTGTTGTTAGTTGGAAGGCAACTTTACAGGCTACAGTTACTTTGTCTACAACTGAAGCAGAGTACATGGCGTTGACAGAAAGCTACTAAAGAGGGAATATGGTTAAAAGGGCTAGTTAGTGATCTTGGTTTACATGAGGATCAGGCTATTGTGTATTGTGAGTTTGTGACAGTTTGAGTGCAATGTGCTTAGCCAAGGATCAAGTCCATCATGAGAGGACTAAGCACATTGATGTGAGATATCATTTTCTGAGGAGTGAAACAAGAGTCAAGGTGAAGAAGGTAGGTACAGCTGATAATCCTGCTAATATGTTCACCAAGTCGGTTCCGCAGAGTAAGTTTCAACATTGTTTGGACTTGCTCAATGTTCGGGGTTGTTAATTGCCCTTTGGGGCAAGTCTGGGGCTCTTAGGGGCTAATCTGGTGTCCTTAAGGGACAAATCTGGTATGGTTGTCTTTCGGGGTAAATCTGGTTGCAGGGAGAATCTGGGCATTGTGTTTAATGCGTCTGTTATCTGGTTTTCTGGTTCGTTGTGAGAGGATTCAAGTCAAGGTGGAGATTTGTAGGAATTATGCCTTGAATCTGGGCTTAACATCGCGTCAATAGGTGGAGCGTTGTGCTCGCCCGCCCAGGCGGCTTGGCCCGGGAGACCGGGCGAGTGACCGGGCAGTTTCTTGTCCAAATCAGCTTGCGCGCCCGACCGGGCGGTTTGGCCCGGGCGACCAGGCGAATTCTGTTTTGACGCGGGATGGCGATTTCGAGTTGGGTTATATAAATAGCCTTAACCTAAATCGTTAATTCGACGATTTAGTTCATAATCACAACTGTAATTCTGGTTTTCCTCAAGATCAATAAATTTGTTCTCTCTCTGCCCATGGACGTAGCCAACACTCCGTTGGTGAACCACGTTAAATCTGTGTGTTCTTTATTGCTTTTCTGTTTTCATTATTTCTTCTTTCTCACATACGTTATAACAGGGAAGGTGATAGTCTGATAGAGTGGTGGGATGTGTGCTTGCAACAGTTGGATGAGGATGAAGTTGCTATTTTTCTCACAACATGCTGGGCCATATGGGGCGCGACGTGTAAAGGGTTGATGGAGGGGAAGTTTCGACCCCCGTCGGACGTTGTGGCGTATGTACATAAGCTGTATGATGAGGTGAAGGAGGCGAGTTGTGCGAGTATGAGGGGGAAGGGGGCTGTGAGCACCGTGCCGCCGTAAGTCTGGAAGCCTCCGGAGGAGGGCTGGATTAAAGTGAATGCTGATGCGGGCGTGATGGGGGAAGTGGGCTGCGGGTTAGGAGCTGTGTGTCGAGATGAGGAGTACGTTGGGCTGGGCTGTGCGGTGGTGCAAGCGTGCTCGGTATGGGAGGTGCGGGTGGCTGAGGCGAAGGTTTTGATGGTAGGGCTGCAGTTGGCGAGGGAGTTGGGGCACACTCACGTCATGGTGGAGAGCGATAGCATGATGGTCATTGAAGTGTTACAAAATAAATCCTCGGAAGCTAGTGAATTTCATCTTGTTATAGAAGATATCTTAGCTTTTTCTTCTCATTTTGTACGTGTCTGTTATTTGGTGTGTTGTCAAGAGAACTGGTAACAATGTCGCTCATAGTTTAGCCCATTTCCAACCTTGGGAGATAGGCAAACGTTGTTGGGTTGATGATGTGCCTGAGGATGTTATTGCTTTGGCTATTTCTGATATTATAAATTAGTTCCCTGTTGGGTTCTTTCAAAAAAAAAAAATTCGTGTGACCTCGAGTAATACCTTGTAACTAGTTATTAGGCCCGGGCTATGCTCCGAATAAGGAAAATTTTCATTTATTAATATTATACTTTAAAATAATAACACTAAATATCACTTGGTCTAGTGGCTAAAACTTTAGTATATCAACTTCAAGTGACAGGATCGAGCCCTATACTATGCAACTTCTAATTTTTTTATTGTATGTGGATTACATGGAGTAAAACGTCATTAGGAAGAGTGCCACGTGGCACCATTCCTTGTTTAGGAACACCTTTTAATATATTAGTATAGATTTGCTTAATGTAAAACGATAGGTAGTCAAACTTTCCTTTTTGCTTTTAAATTATCATATAGGAGTAACTATATTTTGAAGCTATTTATTCTGCAACATCTCCAATACTTCCTCAGTTTTTTATTACTTGCATTGTATCCTTTTGCATAAAGACCAAGGTGAGAAGAGTAATAGAGAGAGATAAAAAAAAAAGGAACTCCATGTGCTAGGAGAGAGAAAGAGAGAATATATTGCCAAAAAATGGAAACGTTTCAAGTAATAGAGAATTGCTAAAAATGGAAAACAATGCAAGTAATTAAAAATGGTGGAAGTATATTTTTAAACTGATTGTTTTGCAGTATACCCCTAAAGGTCCGTTTGGTAGTTGGTTATAAATAGTGATAATGGGAATGAATTTGTATGTAAATTTGTGAAAAAAATCATTGTTCATTCCCATGGTAATGCTGATTTATTCTAAAGTGTCTATTTTTCTTCTTGAATTTTCATTCCCATCCAATACCACCTTGTAGGTGATAATGAGTGGTAATGAATATTGCTTCCACTTGGAGAGAAAAACACAAGTTTAGGGGTGAGAATTGAGATTACTTCCCCATGGAGAAAAAACACAAACTTGGGGATTGAAATTGCCTCCCCATGGAGATTCATTCCCATTACCGCAATTTATTAACAACTACCAAACGGACCATAAAAGTACTAAGCTTAAGCTTCGGTACCATTTTTTGATGCTTCTACCTTGTTTTTCTATAATAATCGATCAATGACTAGTTCACTACAAGGTGAAGTAGTACTGCTTTTGGAAGATGATGACATGATATAAATAAGGAAAAAGTGATGCATATGACATGTAATAGTAATTTTTCACCTCCTCTACAATATGAAAGTTTTTCATTAAGTAACTAAACTTGTGACCCGGCCATGTCATATACGAGTGAAAAATTATTATATGAAAAATATATATTATTTCTTTGTTAGATTGAATAATATAATTTTAAACTTCTAGATAAATATATATTTCTCCTTTTATTACTAGTTTTTATATTGTTGTTTCTAATAAACTTCAGTCTCTCTCTAATGGAGAGTTTTCTACCCATATATTGGGTTATATCTACCCATATATTGGGTTTTATCTCTCTCCATGTGAGAGTTTGGAGATTTTATTTTTGGTTTTTTGTGTTGTTCAAGAGATTGATTTGTTGATCGAAATTTATGTCGGGTTTCAACATATGTCAGTACTTCGTTTACAATCACTTGAATTAAATCCAGTTCTACTTCAAAACTACAAAAGATCGACAAACCCCCTTGTAGAAGCTAGGCTGCATCAGACAACGATATGAAAGACGAGGGTTTTCAGAAGTGTTAGATCTCTTCAACGATTGTGGTTTTGTCATATTAGAATTGTATTTATTTTATTTTGATATGTATTTGTTGGTTTTGACTTCTATTGTAGATGTCGTATGACTTTGAATCAATGAATTAATTTTAGTTTAAAAAAAAAGATAAAACAATGGTAGTAGCTATTAAGTAATACAACAATTGATCACATATACAAACTATGAAAGGATTATATTCATATATAAATGGTAATATCAACTATAATTTCCATATTATTTAAAAGTTCCTATATATTACAATTACATAGAATATATAATTAGGAAGTATTATATACAATTATCATTATCAAAAGAATTACAAATATAAAATATTTAGTTTCCTTACAAAAAACTTGACATTTAAAAGAGGCATACAGTGCCGGATCCAATATATATATATATATATATTAATTAGATTAGATTAGATTAGGAGTTTCTATTTTGCATGACTTTATAAGCAAGTGACATCAACCAATGAGTTGTAGCTCAGATAATATTGTTGCTCATTTTTGTAAATTGTAAGAAATCCTAAGTTTTGAGCTAGCCTTGACAAGAGCACGAATTGTAGTTCGAGGTGGGGGATGGGTTTGGGGTTGAGTCTCTTGGGCTTAAACTTTTGGATTTTTTGATTTTAATAATGCAACCTTTTGGCCATTCGCAAGTAATAGAGCAACCTTTTGATTATTCCACAATAAGACAACCTTTATACCCCATTAACTTTAGGTAGGTCAAAACCGGTTATAACCTGAAGAATAGGTAAAATGGGACACGTGTCGCATAATAATTGGTTCCATAAACAAATTTTATTAAAAAAAATTTAAAAACAAAAGATTAAAAAAAAAAGGATAAAACCCCCTAACCCCCTCACCCCACCGTAAACCCCCTCTCTCCTCCTCCCCATCCCCGCCACGCCTCTCTCTCCCCCCCCCCCTGGTCACCCTCGCGCAACTCCGAGCCACCTCTTTCCTCACCGCCGGGTCCCATTGCCACCCTCACCCCACCCTTGCCCCATCCCTTCTTCTACTTGACCCACCAACCCAACCCCAGAGAGTTCCCCCCCCCCACGGCCACCGCAACCACCTCTTTCAAGGCTTCCCGATGGTTTTTCGGGGTGGGGGAGGTGGGGCCTGGAGTCGGGGATGGAGGGGTGGGGTTAGGGGGATGGTTGTTATTATGTGGGTCGGGGATGGCGAGGAGAGAGAAAGAGAGGGAGAGGGGTTGTCGTGGTTGGGGAAGGGGAGGGATGGGGGTGGCAGTGGTTAGGGAAGGGGAGGGATGGGGTGGCAGTGGTTAGGGAAGAGGGGGTGTCGTGGTCGGGAAGGGGAGGGATGGGGTTGTCGTGGGTGGGGAAGCGAGAGGGAGGGGGTGACGTGGTCGGGGAAGGGGAGGGAGGGGGTGGCGTGGGGGGGGAGGGAGGGAGGGGGGTGGCAGTGGGTGGGGGGAGGGGTGGGTTTAGTTTAGGTTTTTTTTATTAAAGTTTATTTAATATTATTAATTAGAATTAAGGTTGTTAATGGGTTTTAATTAAAAAATTACCATTTCTTCAGGTCACCGATCAACTTGACCTACCATAGGTAATTGGGTATAAAGGTTGTCTTATTGTGGAATAATCAAAAGGTTGCTCTATTATTTGCGAATGGCCAAAAGGTTGCATTATTAAAATCAAAAAATCCTAAACTTTTTAGTCTCTGATAAAAGTTAAATCTAGAAAATACTTGTACCAATGTATTACCTGCTAAAAAAAAGGGATCTTAGGAGACTTTTCACATTTTGTGTGAAACAAAATTATATGATGATAGTTAAATTAAACAATCAAACATTAGTATAATAAGGTGAGAGATTAATAAATATGTGATTAATGTCAATTAATTTGATGTCAAATGCGCATAATTAGATGATATGCTTTAGTTCTATTTTGAGGCAGACAAAAGCAAAGTATGCTTGCTTATGATATAAGTTTAGTGATTTAATTGATTCAATAGCTAACAAACATTATACCTAGTTCTTGTAACGTCAACAATATAATTAACATTGTAAACCTAAACAACAAGTGGAAATCAATAAGACACATTAGCATTATATAGACTACTTCAAACTCAATAACCCAAATTCACTAGTTCTTCTATACCACCCAAAGAAAAAATGTGAAAAGAAACAAATTAGCTAGTACCATGAACTAAAACCTTTTCTCAAAAAGTTGCTAGGACTATGTACGAGTTTTGCACTGCATAGACTTATATGGAACTTAATTAGTTTACTAAAAGTAATCGATCACTTGACAAACTACACGCTCTCTTTTACCCTCAGGGTGGACTGACTTATGATCAATTCCAATTATAGGAAAAAACTTTAATACGCAAATACTTTGAGTATTAGACCCGTAATAATTCCGTAGGTGTAAATCATAATAATCTTTAAGCTTGCATTAGGAGGGAGAGGGAGATGGAGATCGAGATGGAGAGTATTGAAGCTATGATGTATATCATACATTACATGATCTGATGTGAGTGTCCTACATTGATAAAAGAAGAGCTAGAGATGAGTCACCTTATCTTATTTCAATATGGTTTTAAGGTGGAACCTGCTCCTTAATCCTATGGAGTGGACTCCCTCCTTAAGAGAAGAGAGATGAGTTCATCTTAAAAGACAAAAGGGCTACTTATTTTCCCCTAAAAAAAATCACGGTTAGCTAGTTAGGGTTACGAGTGAGTGATCGGACCTATTTAACCAAAGAAACACGGCACGAACTCGACCCAACCCGACCCACTTACCTAGCTTTAGTGTTAAATAATTAACCCTTCCTTTTTTTTTTACCATTAATGTTGAGTCTCCTTTTCCCATATAGATTTCTATAAATACAAAAATCAAAGTGTGAGCAACAGCTTTATTAAATTTAGTTTCTTACCCACCCAAAAAAGCAGATAAAACACGTACCCTTAAATTCATATATTTTCCATCGTCTTCTTTGATCCCTTCCCTTCATAAACTCAGAAAAAAAATAGAAGAGAGAGAAAAGGGTAATATGGGTAGAGGAAAAGTTGAGCTGAAGAGGATAGAGAACAACATTAGCAGACAAGTAACCTTCTCTAAAAGAAGAAGTGGTCTCTTGAAGAAAGCTAAGGAACTCTCTGTCCTTTGTGATGCCGAAATTGCCCTCATCGTTTTTTCCTCCCGTGGCAAACTCTATGAATTCAGCAGCATCGAGTAAATTATTTTTACTCTTTTTTTTTTAAAGATTTTTCTCTATTTTCAAGGTTGTTATTTATTCCATTAAAAAATTAAAGAAGAACAACAATAGTGAATCATCACCTCTCTAAGGGAATTATTTATTTTTCCGATCTTGATGTTGTGTTAGAAGATGCTTTGTTTTTTAGTAAAGAATTCCAGTCTATTAGGTGGTCTCATGTGCTTACGGATGGAAATAGCTTACCCCATCACCTAGCTAGAATTGTGCCGTTTGGAGTTGAGCAACGTTGGGATTCTCATTGTCCGGCGGGGGTAGCCTATGTTCTAATAGACACTTTGTCTTTGGATGAATATAAGCACAATCTTTTTCCCTTAAAAAAAGAAAGAAGAAAGTACTTTCACCAATGGCAGATTGACACGTGGAAGATCTAGGGCTTCTTCCTCCAAATTTCTGATTTTTTTAAGAAAAATTCTCTTTTTATGGTTTCACGTATATACTCACAATTTTCATAATGCAAATGTTTCACCCCAAAAAATGATCTTTTGTTTTGGTGTATAATTTTTTTTATGAATATTAGAATATGAGTACTTGTTAAAGTTAATGCATATGAGAAAATGGAGTGTCTTTATGTGCTAGCTGGATTGTTCTATTACATGTAGCTACTATTTTAGTGATAAGTTTGGAGTTTTCAGCTAAAAATCTGGAATGTTTTACAAAATTACTAATAGTTTGTACTAAGAGACTGAGAGTGTATTAATGATTTTCTGGAGTGTATATTAAATTAAGGGGGATATGTAATTAATACTGTGTCAGAATATTTGTTTTGATTTTCCTCGGATTTTCTCTAACATTGTTGTTTTCATCTTTTCCCTCTTCTGTGTATTCTTCTTCCTCTGTCATTTCTTGCTTGTTTGGTCAGTTTTTGTGCTAGTTTTTCTCCTTTCTCCCACTCCAACTTTATTTTGCTTTACCATAAAATAAAACAGAAAGATATAAATCCAACAATGTTAACTTTAAGAAACTAAATTATCATGAAAAATTATGCCCAATATGGAGTATTTATTTATTTATCGCGTGGATGCCATTAAAATAGTTGGTAAAGTTTTGTAGGATGGGCTGCGAGACCTGGGATCAAATCCGGTCTATATTACTACGCTTAGTCACTCTTTTAATAAAAAAAAAAGTTATACATCAATTACTTATATTATTATTTGGGGGATTATTATATAGATGCGTTCCAAAAACCATCGAGAGATACCAGCGTTGTGGCAATAACATTGAACTTCATCATCATAATCATCAAGATCATGCCATTGAGGCTCAAACACAGGTTTGAATATAATTCCCATAGTTTTTGAAAAAAACATAGTAGTGTTAATTCTATATACTGTATATTTGATCATAGTAACAAGCTAAGATCCGGATATATTGAAGTTGCATAAAGTTATATGTTTTGGAAATTTTGAGTAATTAAACCTTGGCATAATTGAATCTACCTAATTTTAAAAAAATGGATCGAGAATGTGGTAAGCCAATGATAATGATTTTTTTCCTCATGTTTCCTCTCTATATATATAATGTCAATCAAGCTAGTAGATTAAACTAGATCATTTCTACAAACACAATATAAAGTTTCTTTTCGTAATATTTTCATCAAATTTTTGGGATTAGCAAATTTGATTTGTTTAGTTTATAATAATATTATAAGGAAATTTATCAAGGTCCATGAAGCACATATCATGTGATAATAATGTCAACTTCTGGCTTATGAGTTTCTTACACATTTCAATATATATGTTCTTTTGTTTTATTTCTTGTATTACATGTTATTGAATTTCTCTTATTTTACTTTAATCATTATTTACAGAGTTGGCTCCAAGAGATCGCGCATTTGGAGTCGCAATGTGAATCTCTAAAGAGAGCCCAAAGGTCTAAATTCTTAGTTGTAGTATGTTAATTACTCTTATTATTGTAATATCATGCTTCTAAGTTTGTAATTAGTAAACTTCATACAAATTGAAAAAGAATATTACCTAGTTTTAATTACCATGGATTTGTCCTTTATAAAGTTCGGTCGTGTTAAATTAAATTGTTTAGCTATAATTTGCATTTAAATGGAGATGATGTACTTGATGATTTAGGCATATGCTGGGAGAAGAATTGGGATCTCTGAGTTTGAAAGAGTTGCAACATCTTGAGAAGCAACTTGAAAGTGCTCTTGCTCAGACCAGGGCGAGGAAGGTATTGATCTATCACAACCTAAATTTAAGTAAATGTCATTCAATATTGATAAACAAATAACCCATATAATTCGGAATGACATATATAACACCCTCATATATTCAACATGATATCGAGAATTTTACTAATTTTGTTGATGTAGAAAGTTAATAAATAATTACACGGATAATTTGGTAGTAGTTTATAAGATTTGCAAATCAACGATGTAACATTGTGTTAAGTTTCAATCAAATTGTGTTATCTTTCCATTAAAGCACGACTAATTGAGTTGTTCTCTTATAAATCTTGAACATATACTTCATATGTCTAGTATAAGTTTTGATTTTGATAAGTTTTTCTATTTTGTTGCACGGACTTATTGATATTTTCATAGTAGGTAAAACAACGTTCACTCAGTTCCAAATTAGTTGCAACATTTTTATGGTCAAAGTTCGTCGATTTTGACCATATTATTTCACTAATATACAAGAAAATATTTTATCATATACGATCTTTTTAGGTTTGTTTCAATGTGTATTTCCTTAATATCTACTATTTATATTTTTTTTTATAAATATGCTTTTAAAGATGTTAATGGTCGATGTATATCATAAAGACTTAAAAAATAAATGAATGTTGCAGTTAAGCTGGTTGGATGGAGTGTATTTGTTATAGAAAAGAGAAAAGATTTGATTTATGTTCTTAATATATCCAAATGCTTGAATAATAGTCATGGCTTTGATTGAGCATGTGATGCATGCATGAACCTCAAGTTCGGATCACTTGACAGTCTTCTTTTGTAACCAAATTAAATCAAGTAGTATATCATATAGTAATAATTCAATTAAATGTAGCCATCTATAAGTCTGATTTGGACTTAATCGGCCTAATTTAGCCATCTATATCATATACTAAATTACTAATTATGACAGGCACAACTGATGGCTGAGCAAATGGATGCACTTCGGAGATCGGTAAGTCGTTTCATATATTGCTGACTCATAATCCATGAACTGCATGCATGCATGAACTCACTGATGTACAATTTCTAGTTTTCTACTACTATCATAACTCATAACAACGACAAGTTTTTCTTAGCTTTAATTTTATTTAGAAATTCACTGGCAATGGATGGCACTATTCAAGTAAAGAAATTCTTATCGTATAAACCAGAAAATGGGATTTAACCCAAAAGATAACCACAATAGTACCTCAATCACAGTTGACAGGTGCGAACTATTCCTCGTAGGGTGCATTTTCTTCACATTATTTCAATTGAACTTGTTAGAATTTTATGAAACTTATTTTGTAACCTATCTAAATTTTATTAAACCTAAAACTTATTTTATAATGGTGAACAACACACTTTTAATTCTCAAACAAAATGTTTTATGAATATTAATACTACCTATGTTGTTTATCATTAATAGTTAAAAATTAATTTTTGAAATTATCTTGTGAGATCTTTTCAGATTCTTCTTATTAAAAGTGCACATCAGAAACTGTGAAAAATAAAGTGTCACTATCAAAAAGAAATAATTGTTGGGATAATCTCCCTAAATTCCCAAATAATAGTGTCTTAATTTTTGTTAAAGAAAAAGAAAAAAAAAACAAAAATAGAAGAAGAAGAAGATAGCTTGCCGTGGATTTTGAGCAGAGTAAGAAGATTGCACAAAGACTTTCTTGGATGTAGGAAGACTCCTTTTTTACTTTGTTAGAGCAAGCTATTTAGAGATAGGGAACACTAGATGTTTATTGAGTCCAAGAGTGTCATAAACTGCATTTATGAAGCTTGGACTTTTGAGGTTTGGCAAGAAGAGTTTCACGGTGAAACTTTGGCATTTGTTTTGTGAACTTGTATTATATATACAAGAGAATTTGAAATAGAACATAAGCAGAAGAAGAGAAAGTGGTGTAAGTATATTACAGAAGAAGGTAGCTCAAATCCACAAGAGTGTGAGGGAGTTTTGGTGACAGAGAGAAACACATTATGTGGTGAGAGTGTTTTTAGAATTAGTGTTAAGTACCAATGTTGAAGGTACTAAGAGAGATCTATTCTAAAATACACTATAGCTAATATTGTAGTTATAGTAGTTACCATCATACTCCCAAATATTAGTAGTGAAGTTTCATCCCCGGAGATCAGGACCGTGGTTTTTCTCTATTGTTGAAAAAGGGTTTTCTACGTAAAAATATTGTGCGTCATTTTTGCCATTTTGTACTATATTTTTCTTCCCATTATTTTGCGTATTTATTACTTATTTTCCAACAGTAATGGAGTAGTTAAGAATAATAGAACAATTGATTATTATAATCGTATTAGTATCAATATTAACATTGTTAGTTTCTTCTAGGAACGCAAACTTGGAGACTTGAATAAGGAGTTGAAGCTGAGGGTTAGTTTCCTTCAACTTAATTTATTGATCTAAAATGAGAAAATTAAAACTTTTTTGTGATTTGTTTTTTTCAATTTTTTCCCTTAAAAATTGCAGGTAGGAGATCAGGGACATGGTTTTAGGCCAATATTGGATTCTAATGGTTGTATCCCATTCATACACCCATCTCAGTCTACGAGTTTTGAGTATGATCCCATTACCTTGCAAATTGGATCATACAAACCTGAGCCAGTAGTTCTAGAAATAGGGTAATTCCCTCAATCTCAAATAATTATCCACAAAATCATTCATCTTATCAAAAAATTATTAGACTTCTAACAGCGAAAAGAAAATTTGATATGAATCATCCCAACTTTCACAACTTTAGATTATTTAGAAATAATCTCAAGTTTTGGAAGACATTTTCAAAATTATTCATATGAATATAGAAAATTGATAATTCGAATTATTTATAAGAATTTATACCTAAATATCGGAGTTAGGATTAAATTATTTTGGAAAGATCTGTGAAAATTGAGAATTATTTGCTTGTATATTTCTAAATCAGAAAGTGCATGAAATTTATATTCTCTTGTTTATGAACAGATATCCTCCTCACTATGCATCTCATGAGGATGAAGGGCCATCCAATGGCAATCAAAGAGCTTGCTTGGGTAGTGACACTACTAACTTTCATCAGGCAGGATGGTTGCTTTAATATGGTGCATTTGAATCAATTGTGGTGCTCAAATTCATTATTTCTGTAGTATTTATATCATAATATGCTTTGTTGGACGTACAAATTTAAAGTTATTTTGTGTTTGGTGTGATATACATACACGTTTATTATTTTGTTAATGATTTCTATTGAAGGTGAAGAAAAAAGAAATTACGTACTATCATTTATTTCCAATTAGTAGATATATTTACCTTGTGGAATTTGATAGTGTTTATTAGGAGTTAGGAATACTACATTGATTTTATTAGACTGTGTTTTGGAGTATTTGTTATACTAATGAGTTTGCTTGTCTTGGATAAGGATTTATGGCGCACTGTAACACTTTTGTTAATGAACCTTGATTTCTATATAAATCTATTAAAAGGCGTTCCTAAACAAGGAATTGTGCCACGTGACACTATCCCTAAGGGTGTTTTACTTCATGTAATCCATGTACAATAAAAAAAATTAGAAATTGCATAGTATAGGCTTCGATCCCGGCCCGTGACCTCAAGTTCATATACTAAAGTCTTAACCACTAGACAAAATGATATTTAGTATTATCATTTTAAAGTACAATATTAATAAATGAAAATTTTCCTTACCTGGGGCATAGCCCGGGCCTAATAACTAGTTTTTAAGAAAAGGTGATATATACATGGTATTGTACCTCGGTTAATTGATTTTTAACCTTTTTTCTTAATACTAATATTACATATATAATATTCTAGTAAATTAGTAGTATTTGCACATTGGATAGGTACACAGGATTTTGTAAAGCTTCTTAATTGAAAATCATTAACGTAATTGTATAGAGTATCAAATGACAAATGGTGATCATGTAGATAGTGTGAAGGATAATTGACTCCCTGACGAGGCTTGGCGCTCTCTCATTAGCGATATAATCTCACAACCTAAATAGGTTACAAAATACATTAACAAAATAACATAGCTATATTTGTAAAAAAAAAAAAAAAAGCATATGAAATATTAACATATTTATATACAGGACGGAATCTATCACAAGTTAAAATATTTACTATCAGCCTATCAGGCACAGGCAGCTATGGGCCTATGGTCATGATTGTATATTGTTGTACATGATCTATGGTATCACGAACCTTGTTGTGAATTCTAATGCATCAAATGAGTGAACCATAATTCAAAAAATTAGTGGATATCATCTAGCATAATTAATAAATTCTTGTGGGGGTGGTAGTGGTGGTAATGATGAGTCGAGTACGAGTTTAAGTTTAGCTCGACTCGACTCGTTAGCTTATCGAGTTGAGTCGAGCTCACTTGGGTCAAGTATTAACCTATCACCCAAGTGTTTTTTTCCCGTACTACAGATCCCATACTACCTCCCAGAAATTGAAAATCCATAATTCCAATTGCTACAAGAATACCATTTAGTTGATTGAGTTTTAATCAAGTCGATCATCGTACTTAATCACATTTATACACCAAACAGTTATTCACAAACTTGATCAAAAACTAAAAAATTAATGAATAGAATTAGGCAGAGGCCGCGCGAACGCAGGCCCCCACTAACACAAATTATGACGTACGCTCTCCCACATTGGGGAGACGTTAGGCAGGCACCCCTCCGGTATGTGCAATGGAGGTCACCGTCCCAGGCCATGAGCCTTCATGATCGCCCATTGACCCCGTCCAGGTAAGTAATTTGTTAGATAGCACAAGGTGCCGTTTTAAAAGCTGGTTTCTCTTTTTTACCTTCTTCAAGCTTCGATGTGGGACATCTGAAATAGTAACATGAGACGTTACGACTTGCGAACATGTTTATGTTTTATCTCTACTAGGAGTACCCTGTATTACTTTGCAATTCAGGGTCAATTGTGGAAAGTTCTTGAATGGAGATGCAATTGAAGTTAGTAATTTTTAAGCCTTCACAAACTTTTCAGATTCAATATTTATTTTCTCTTCGCATTTTTCAATAATTTAGGAGTGTAAAACTAAGGAATTTTTTTAAAATTGAGAAAATTTCTTAGATTGACATGCCTGCACATTTATATATACTAGATTAAAATGCACGCATTATAAAAGCATGTACAATAGTCAAATATGTTAAAATCAAACAGTAAAAATATAGCAGATAAGGTATTTTAGGTGTGTACACCAAACTTCTCAAGTGTTGGTTAATAGAGATTATTTCATCTTGGCACTATCAAGTTTACGGATTTTAATTTTCATTTTGTGATAATTTCCATATCAATAATTCACCCCATATGTTTCATAGACAATAAGTTTTATCATGTTTAACAAGCTAAGTTTGAGGTGAAATAGACCTACAAGAAATTAAAATTTTGTATTTAGAATTAGTAAGAAATCGCCCCTTAAAATTAAAAAGTTACCCAGTCTTACTATTATTTTTATAAGTTGGCCTCATATAAGATTTCATGGACTAGAATTATGTTATCCATCCATGTGACTTGAACTATTGATAAAACTTTAGAGCATCCTTATTAATGAACAATGAAATTGTTTACAAATAAAGGTTCATTTATGAACAAAAAGCATGAATGTTTTGATATCCGAATGGTTCATGTAAACTTGTCAAAGCCAACAAGTGATGCGGACCACACAAAACGCGCCAAGTGTCGAGAATGAAAATATCACAAATAAACATACATTTTGACATATTTTTCTAACATTTTAATTTTACCCTTTTTTAACCATTTTTTGTGATGAACCTTTTTTTTTTAATCAAGTTCATGATTAGATGTGAAATTGAAAATAGTTTGTGATAATAATGAGTGGGAGAGAGAAATAAGGAGAAGGATGAACCATTTTTTGGGATTCATTGACAATGGTGCTCCTACTAGTAGCTGATTTCATTTGTCCTTGATGCACTAATATATATATATATATATATATATATATATATATATATATATATATATATATATATATATATATATATATATATATATAGAGAGAGAGAGAGAGAGAGAGAGAGAGGATACAAGACATAAATATAACTTTCGGAATTAATATGAGCCATATATTGTGAATAGTGAGGGACTAATAAGACAATAGAAATTAACATAACTAATAATCGATAAATTTTGCCTATAAAAAACAAATTTAACATATTATTTGACGATGGAAGATTGTTAGCTAGGATAAATTATCCTTAATGCGTCCTTTGTTTACTTGAGTACCATGTCTTCTTGAGAATGGACTTTGTTTTTGTTATGGTCAAAATTTACAAGAGGTAATACATAAAGTTCCTAGAATCATGGAAGTGGTTACAAGCCAATTACACCAAGTCAAAGCAATTCCTATTGTTATGAGATAATTATCCCACTTACTTGGTCATGTTTAACGGCACATGGGAAATAATACTTGGTGAACAAGTTCAACAAAGCTAGAGATATTCAAGGGATGAAACAAGATGATCTCCCACAACTGGTTAGTGGGGAGAAGATTAAGGAGCCACTAAGCAGGAATATTCCACCAACGATGTTGCAACAAGGCCTATAAAAAGGCTAATGTATCTCACGGCAGAGGGACACACTCAAGGGCCATCTACAACCAACTACTATTGTTTATTCCTTCTAATTACTCCAATTGCCAATTTATCCATCTCATGTTCCTTCCTCACATACAAATATATCATCACTATATTCTATGTCTATGACCTGACACCTAGCCATTTATAAGCTCCACTACAAAGATACAAGGCTACTGTTGTTTATGGGAAGGAAAAGTCACCCAAAGCCAATCCTTCAACTACTATTGCAATACTTTCGTTCTGCATCCTGCAGCGCTGAACGTCATTCCCCACGCTACATATACTTATCCTTGATACTCCGCTCAGAGTAACCAATTTTATACGAAAAGAGTCCATAGAAGTTCTGCCGGCAATATAAGTCTCTTGGTACTGCAACCATTCCTCTGTATATTTTTATCTATATTTCCTAATGTCAATACTTTTCCATTCGCAGTAGCTACATATATACATATGGTCATACAATGTACTTATAAATACAATGGCTTTAACGCCCGAACCATAGTGGATTGGTGGTCTCATATCCACCCGCGGTTTTACCCACCTTCATTGGGGTTTTCCGCGTCACCATTTCTTGTCTTCTCTTTCTTTATTTTCGTCACTTAAATTTCGTCCTATATTTTTCTTGTTCTAGTCTAGTTATCGACGTCCCAACCAATAATTGCGATTTTTGGCATAAACAATTTGGCGCCCACCGTGGGGCCGATGGCTAGATTTTTTTTCTCTAAACACATATCCACAAAAAATCCTCTCCAAACACATTCAAGCCCATTCAAACCATCAAGATTCATCCAAGTCCATTTTAAAGCAATTTTGGCTGTGCAAGAATTGTTCGTTGTCTCGACGTCGTCAGCAACTCAGTGTCACCAATCAGTGACGACGTCAGAAGTCGGCGTCGCCAGTCCGTGACGACGTCAAAGGTCAGCGTCATCAGTCCGTGACGTCGTTAGAAGCTCAATGTCAATTGTTAGTGACAACTTCAACAATTCTACGTTCCCATCCGTTAGCGTCACCACCAATTCGGCGCCAATCATTATCGAATAATAATGTCCTCGTAGATGGAGATAAGTGATACCTTAACACTATACAAGTAAGTTTTTACCTATTTTAAAATTCAGGTTGTTTACTTTAGAATGTCATACTTTATGTTTATTTTAGCCTTTATCTGTGACATCAATCTTATATCGTGACATTAGCATGTGAAGTACTTAGATGTATTGAAATCTATATATTGTGATGACTAACCTATTATGTACCAAGTGCATTTTTAGAGAAAATAAAGTGACAGGTGAAGATCGTAATGTTAAGTGATTGTGATGTCAAGACCTTGCAAAAAAAAAAAAAAAAATTAAAGGTAACATTATACTTTGTGGCTAACTTCATTTCATAATATTCATATTTTTTCATGAAGTTGCCAAGGGGGACAAGACAGTATACTTTGCTTGTTATAAATTTAATGCTTTGTTCATTATTATTATATTATTAATCTTCAATGCATGCTTTAATATTTAATGTTTTGATTATCTTGTAATTTTTCGATACTTAATTTTTAATGCTTTAATTACTAATGCTTTTTCTAATATTAAGCAACACGACATTAAGGGATTAGTTTAAATGTCGACGTCTTCCCAATGTAAGTTTTTTTATCGTAAATGACGTTTATATTAAGCATGTCATGAACAACGACAGTCATCAAAACCACTGAGGTATGCCATATTACTCTTATTTTTAATATTAATATGATGATGATCCTTGTTATCTAGATTAAAGTTTTAATTTATTGTCTCTTCTAGCTAGTCTCTAATTCGTTGTTATTAACATGGTCTTTACAACTCTAAAGTTTTACTTTTTATCCTTATCGATATGTATCTTACCTTAACGCTTTATATTTTATTTCCATCAATATCTTGTTGCCTTAAAGTTTTACCTTTTAGTTTCATTGTTAATTCATTATCTTTGTCACCTTGCAAGTATTATCTTTTCATCGCCATGTTTTTAACGTATTAAAAGCACACACGATCAATTTATGATTCGCATAACTTATTATCTTGTTTACTATCCGTTATCGACTAACCGTGATTCTTGTGCACACACTAATTGAAACACTTTAATCTGCATCTTTATTATGGACTAACGTTGTTTGCATTATTTAAATCTTTTTACATGTCATTAGTATTTTCGATTTACTAACGATGTCATGCCTAAGTACGACATTATTGTTTAAAGTGATGACAACAGGTTAATTGGTGCCACGATTAACCAACATGATCACGGCGTATGCAAACATCAATGTCACCTTACTGTCGTTCATCATTCCATGGCATCATCTTAATGCCAGTCTTGAACCAAAGACATATTCTTAGTAATGGTCGTCACCCATGTGACGCATGAGTAAGTTTTTTACTTGGCGTGATAACCAGATATTTCTCTTTAAGACTACTTATATTAGCTTTGATATGATTTCGATTATGACTAACTGCTATAATTAGTGCGTCTTGAGTTCACACAAGTTTGTCAGGACCAATTAGAAAAATATATTATAGCGTCAAGCTTCTGCACTATCGGTTACCGCCAAAGGACAATCCTAAAGTCACAAGCGTCATCTAATTTTGTGCGTGGCTAACTTCAGTCCAAAACTAAGTTCGGTATATGCAGACCTCTGTTTTGTCCTAAAGTCCCCACAGGGGGACATGATAGTATGATTTAATTAATGTGACTTTTATATTGTAACTTATGATATTTTTATCATAACTTTGAAAGCGATTGACAGTTATGCTTATAGAATTTAAGCATAGGTACAACGTTAGTCAAAGACTTAAGCGTCATGGGGGCTCGACATCAGCTATGATTACACACTATCACTCAAAGAAGTCTAAGATCTCAAGTAGATTAAGATGCTAGAAACTTCCGATGTCATCACGACATGAAAGACATCTAAAAAGGAGCAGATGGAGAATACATTGGGGGCTAACACCAGCATGACAAAGTTTGATATTAAAACGTCTTTTGCCATTAACGTCGTCAAGTAAGTTGCAAATTGTGATCACTGTCGATGCCACATAGGTATGCTACAAAACTCTTTCAAAACTTTGTGTTCAATGTTATGGTTCAGATGAATGGGATGAAGACTTAGTACATAAATTATCCGTCACACTTGACTATAACGTAATTACACTAGCATTTACTCTTGCTTTATTTATTAACTCAATGACAATTTTTCTGTGTCGGGAAGTGACAAAGAGGTTACTATTATTTGCTTGAACTAACGTCAACTGCAGGACTTAATTCCTTCACCAAGATTGATTGAAACGTTTATAATTGTATAAACAATAAGACATTCAAAGCTAACGTCAACATGTAGATTGAAAACCGTTTGATACAATGATGGCGACATTTACGATCTCCGTCACGACAATGATGACAAGTTCAATGACAGCGACGCTACGGTCACGACAGTGATGACAAGAACCAATTGACGAATGGATTTAACACCCACACTTAGCACTGTGACGATCCATACGGATATTAAAACATCATCAATTAATGAGTACTCGATCCTAAAGTCTCTCAATATTCAAGTAATGTCGTTCCTTCTTCATTGTTGATTTCATTTGTTTCACTTTATTCTTTGCAATTGTTCATCTCTGTTGTTTACACTCTAATGATTCTCATCATCCCTTACATATATTTTGACGGTCTTGACTATCTCTTGTTTATAATACATATATTTCTATCATATTTCTGAAAGTACTTTTTACTTACGCCTCCAAAGAGCCATTGCGTTTACAACTAGTTTTGCAGATCAATCATGTAGCAATGACATTGACAAAATTCTGATTCTTGAGAAGTACCCTTGTCCATTGACTCCAAACGCAAAACATCAGTTGTTCGACACTATATAAGACATTCATCACCAAAACCAGCGTTCGTCGTCAACGTCAAGAGCAGTATACAACGAGTATGTTAAAGGCAATCGAGACCATATATTAGATGATGGTAAATGACATAGAATCTCAAATATTACAAGTCTTAGGGGACCACAACATATAGTCAACAACTGAGGCGCTACGACGAGAACAAATCATTGGTGTACCATGACCAGTCACTAACGTTGCTACAACTCATGACGACAATTAAACAATTTCTAATCTATTTCTGCAATTCTTACTCGTATCATTGACCCCTATGAATTACTTGTTGCTAACATTTGAACACTTTATTGTGTTTCTTATCTATTACACATGTTTATATTGGTCCTTACAAGCACTACTAACTTGGTTATCACAAGAACATTCGTTGTTGTATCCTTTCTTTCGCAGAATTATTGACCGACGACACGATGACGATGTGACGCTTGTCTCCAAACGACGTGACGCTTGTCTCCAGACGACGTGACGCTTGTCTCCAGACGACGTGACACTTTTCTCCAAACGACGTGACGCCTGTCACCAGATCGACGACACGATGCCAGTCAATTGACGACGCGACGCTTGTCTCGAAACGACGCGACACCTGCCTCTAAACAACGAGACGCTAGTCAGAAGATGACGCGACACATATCTATACACGATACAATGCCTACAATGATCTCACAAACGTGGGTTACACAGAGTTTACAAAACTATGGAAATGCATCGAGTCAATAGCATCACATGACATTAGTTCACCTGATCTACTAGCTATGACGACATAACAAAGGTATTCATTTTTTGTGTAGCACATGCATCTATTAAGCACATATAGTTTAACGCCAGATATCGACAGACACATTTACGATCACTTCGTTTATTATGTTTAAACATTACATCATGAGGTAAAAATATACATATATTCAAGCCACACGTAGTATTTACACATAGACATACACGGGCTTACTTAGACATGTATTATATATTTCGATGGTGGAATTTTATATGTCCTAACATCTGTGCGTCAATATAAATGAAGTTTCGTAACAATGGATAATGCATTAGCTAAGTGACATTAGATGACATAAGTTTGCTATGATGACATACCGACATGCAAAGGTATTTACACTTAAATTCACTAAAGCCCCTAGTAAGACCTTTGAGTTTTACATCGTGTATCAACATTCGCACCTATGATTATTTCATTTGTTGACTTAAGCTATTGCATCCTGAGCTAATGCATGCATATGTTCAAACACACAAAGCGTTCACACCTACGAGGACATGCATACATATTTTTTTAATGATGTGTAACATATGACATGACATCTGCGTCATGACACTACGAGGCAACATCGCTTATAAGGCATCATGAAAAGAAACTTAATGATTACAAAAGAATGACTAACGATATACTACGACACTCTGAAGGCTTTGACGCCAGAATCTCATGCTTTAACATCCTGAGCGACTTTATCGTCAGACTTCGTCCCACGACACTTCAGGTGGCCATTTCGCCAGTTCTATGATACTTCAAATGGCCATGTCGCCTGAATTTTTTCAACGACATCGTCTTAAGTGGCCATGTCGCCAGAATTTTTTCTACGACATCGTCTTAAGTAGTCATGTCGCCAGAATTCTTACTACGACATCTTAAGTGGCCGTGTCGCCAGATATCTCCTACGACATGTTAATTGACATACGATTTGACTTCGTTCTATGTATTCATTCCGAGATTCTCTATTGGTCATGTCGCCAGCAAACATACGATGAGAAAAGAACCAAGGCACCTTGAACGACTACGACACCAGTGTACGACGCCTATGAAATGATCCCTTACAAATGTCAGCATTAGTTGTGACACTAGCTCATCTTCGATGACAAATGTCACTCATTTACGATGCGACAAAGTTTCAAAGTCACATTCATATAGTTTCTCTTGTAAGCCAGTGACTATGAGATGACAATCAACAAAAATCAAAGACGTCAGCAGGCAGCATGATGATGATTGAAAGTCATCGGACAAAAGACACACGTCGCTAGCAAAGGATGCGAGAAGAACTGAAGACGTGAAGTCAAACATGAAGCTTATTTTTCTAATCTTCGGCATGCTCCAATTACAAAAATGGGGGCTAACTGTTATGGTCAAATTTTACAAGAGGTAATACATAAAGTTCCTAGAATCATGGAAGTGGTTACAAGCCAATTACACCAAGTCAAAGCACTTCCTATTGTTATGGGATAATTATCCCACTTACTTGGTCATGTTTAACGGCACATGGGAAATAATACTTGGTGAACAAGTTCAACAAAGCTAGAAATATTCAAGGGATGAAACAAGATGATCTCCCACAACTGGTTAGTGGGGAGAAGATTAAGGAGCCACTAAGCAGGAATATTCCACCAACGATGTTGCAACAAGGCCTATAAAAAGGCTAATGTATCTCACGGCAGAGGGACACACTCAAGGGCCATCTACAACCAACTATTATTGTTTATTCCTTCTAATTACTCCAATTGCCAATTTATCCATCTCCTGTTCCTTCCTCACATACAAATATATCATCACTATATTCTATGTCTATGACCTGACACCTAGCCATTTATAAGCTCCACTACAAAGATACAAGGCTACTGTTGTTTATGGGAAGGAAAAGTCACCCAAAGCCAATCCTTCAACTACTATTGCAATACTTTCGTTCTGCATCCTGCAGCGCTGAACGTCATTCCCCACGCTACATATACTTATCCTTGATACTCCGCTCAGAGTAACCAATTTTATACGAAAAGAGTCCATAGAAGTTCTGCCGGCAATATAAGTCTCTTGGTACTGCAACCATTCCTCTGTATATTTTTATCTATATTTCCTAATGTCAATACTTTTCCATTCGCAGTAGCTACATATATACATATGGTCATACAATGTACTTATAAATACAATGGCTTTAACGCCCGAACCATAGTGGATTGGTGGTCTCATATCCACCCGCGGTTTTACCCACCTTCATTGGGGTTTTCCGCGTCACCATTTCTTGTCTTCTCTTTTTTTTATTTTCGTCACTTAGATTCCGTCCTATATTTTTCTTGTTCTAGTCTAGTTATCGACGTCCCAACCAATAATTGCGATTTTTGGCATAAACAGTTTTTAGCTTGAAGGTGGAAAGGATCTCTGAGAAAGCAAAATATATTGTTCTCATCTAAAACCCCTTCATATTTGCTGAGAAACTTATATCCAAGTTCAATGAATTTCTTAGCATCATGATGATTAAACCTTTAATCCAACCTGTCCTCTGACTCATTTACATCTCAATCATGGTCGTTCTTGCAAAGTTGCGATTAGGAAGAGTATCTAAAGTCGATTACACATCAAGGCTCCGTTTGATAGGGCGTAAAACATTTTCCTGAAAAACTATTTTCCTCTATTTTCAGTTTTACATTGTTTGGTTGGTAGAGGAGTGTAAAACCATTTTCCCTTGTAGTAAAATTGCTCTTCCAATAATGGAAAACCATTTTCCTTTCAAAATGAAGGGAAAATAGTTTTCCTTATCTCTCTTGTACACTCCTCTCACAACCTCCTTACTTTCCCTTTCATTTTCCTTTCAATTCATCATTTTTCTTACATGGAACCAAACAATGGAAAACTAATTTTGGAATTGTGTTTTCCATTGTAAATTGTTTTCCATGAAAATCATTTTACACTGAAAATGTTTTACGCCCTACCAAACGGAGCCCAAAAGGTAAAAAAATTGAGATAGTTTTCAAAATTGAAAGCAATTAGCCTCCTCCAAGTCACAACTGTTAAGACTAAGCCATACTATAAGAGTCTTACATTGCTCGCAAAATAAATACAAAGAATAGCCGTCGATCTAACATGTACTGCATCTTGACAACATGCACTCGAGCAATCTTGCATCACAAGAAACTAAGATGTCAAAACTTCGATACGACGCACAATAGAATTTTTTCACTGCATACTCTAGTTGCCTCTACTCATGTAGCATAGCTACGATCTCCCGCATCCCCAAGTCCCGGTATGATGAACCTGTACATGAATAGTCAGTATAACCAGGAAAATGATGAATTGATAAGCGAGCCATTATTTGGTGCCTACCCTTTCTCATCAACAACTTCATCAATGATTCCGGTGTATACATGCAGCCTGAAAAGGAAAAAAAACATTAAAGTGCATAAATCAAGAGCTACCTATCATCCTTGACTCTCACTATTTATCGTTAGATAGCTAACAGGGATAGAAAGGATATTCTAGTAACTCTAGTTGTTGGTAGGGTCCACAACTGTTCCTGTCTTGTCAGATCTCTTAATGGTAGATAACCAGAGTTTCTCATGAATTTTATATTGACCAACCAGTAAAAAGAAAGCTTTCATACCCAGGAAACTTCTCGCCGAGCTTTGAGAGTGCTGGAGGAGCAGCAACAGCTGATATCTGTAAAACAGTTTAGTTTACATAATAACATACGGTAAGCACTTTTCAGTAGACTGAAATGCTCACGTAAACACAAACTAATGCTCCTCACTATCACTCTACCCCAGTCTAATGTGGGCACTATCAGTGGACAAAATCTTAAGGTTCATCACAATGAAAAAAAATATTTAGAAAATAAAATAAGATAAAGTTAGTGCAAGCTTCTGTTCCACGAACTGAAATTCAAAGCCCATGGTAGAATGGCTGTACAAGAGAAACGGCTGAGATTTGTACTTGGGACACAGTAGAACAAGCACCTGAGTATTTAAACAGTGAACTAATTAATGTCATGGTGACAACAACATAGCAACTTACCACTTTAATTTGTTTGTTTTCAACACCACGCTCCTTTAGAAGCTCAATGGCTTTAACGATTGTTCCACCTGAAAATTGAAAAGAATTGAAACTTGTATGTGTTAAGTAAAAAGTGCAAAAATTAGAGAATTGTTCGCACCACAAAAAGAAAGAAAAGGCAAAGCAGAGAGATGATTCAAGTTAAAATTGCAGGTACAAAGGATGGGTAGTGCTGAAAGAACACAAGCAATAATAATAATAATAATAATAAAAGAGTATTACGTGATTTAAAGATACAATCGCCAAACTATTTCAAGGGGGGAAGGGGGGAGTAAACAACATATTTTGTGATCACAGTGAGGTCAGTAGTCTGGAGATCTAAGCATCTCTCTCAAAGCATGATTGATATATAAACATTGAACTAATAAAATATTGTGACATGCATCATGTTTTGATAATTCTAGGTCTTGGAAAGGAAATTCCCACTGAAAATGTCAGACCTGTTGCCAACATTGGATCAACAACAAATATTCGAGCTCCTTCTGGAAACTTTTCTGGCAACCTGGAAGATGAAATGATCAGGCTTAGGATCTGCCATCGGCTATGAATTAAACTTAAAATACGAAAAAACACCGATCAAGAAAGTTGCACTGTAAAAAAAAGACTCATTTGACAGAAGTTTGATACATGTATGAAGCTGCAGCACAAACACGCGTACAAACACAGTTTACAAGCGTGCAAACACAGCAAGATCCAAGCTACTGTGATTTCTCCTTTAGGATAAAACATGTGCCTGAGATGAGCAGAAGATAACATCCTCATCCTTAAAGAAAGAATCTTACTTGTTCAAATAGACGGTTGGCTGAAGTGTCTCCTCATCCCTGCTGAGCCCTTGACATCAGACATAAAATGCGAAATACTTCAATGAAAATCAAGTGGCAAAGCAACCAAAATACAAGATGTAACACATTTGTTAAAAGAATAGCAGAGACCATCCACTTCAATCTCCTGCTTGAACCTACTGAAAGGCCTATTCTGGTATTCCCTTAAATCAACATAAATGGGATTCCATGCCTAAAGGAAATAAAAATATAAGATACCTAAATGATAGGTCGCTGTTGCAGGTAGAATAGAGGCAGCATGCTCTGCAAGTGCTAGACCAGCTCTTAATATAGGAATGACCTGCAAGATAAAGAATGTAATTAGTAGATGTCATCAGTGTAACCCAAAGGGCTAACACAGACTAGATAAGCCAAAGCCTATAATCAGCACCATACTTCACATAACCGGCAAACAGATTATCTAATATTTAACAAACAAGCAGAGGCATAGCCAACTAAACTACTCATACTAAAGTCGCACTGAACATTACCACACAGGCAACAACCAAAAAAAAGATCATGGTCATATAAAGATAGCAGCACTTAGGGAACGTGGTGATGTGGCTCACCAACTCAAATCACTAACTATTTGAGATGCTTAAGTTCACCGCAATGGACCACCTTCCAGACTCACCACAATATTTCTTTACCTAATTTTTATACCCTCACTGGATTATTGATATTGACATGGGATAGCAGCTCCTAGGCAATTAAGAGTACGCACTCATCAAGAATCCGAGCCCAAAAAATAGTAGAACTGCTAATGAGTCATTGAATAAAATAAGGTTAGCCAAAGCCTTTCACTTTAATTCCAAGATAAAGTAACACCAACTGTAACAGCTCCACAGTTGTGAGTTGACAGTAGACACATTCATACATAATTTAATTCAGTAAGCTCCCAACTCTGCTCCAAAACAACAGCCCTCAGGATGCCAAAGTCCAAACCCCTTCTCTAGAACACTAGCAGGGAAAGGTGAGAGGTGGCAAAATTAATAACGCTTCAACATGTTATAGAAGATCGCCCACTTTCATCTGAAATAAGGCTCTCTAAAAGGCCACCATAAGGTTTCATATATTCCCCTAAGCCACTTACAGGAGGACATGCCAAGGACCTAGACCTCGGTTCTTGCACTAGATAGTGATTTCATCATAGTGTTTCACATATAGTAGATATGACCAAGAAAGAGCAAGTGAACAACAACCTATAGTAGGTTAACATGGAGAAAGTATTATTCTCTTACGTTGTCATATGTTTTCTTGATATAAAAAACTCTAGCAGCAATTGTGGCAGTCCCTATTTACACAAATGTTTGTCCATCATTTATGGCTATCACTAACTAAACTCCCAGAATGTGCTTCAGATGAATCTAAACTTTCTGTTATCATACAAATCACAAAAGCATGTAAAATACATTATTATTATTACTTTTGAGTGGGAAAAAAGTGAATACATGACCAAACAAGTATGCTAAGCATCTATAATTAGGGGGAGGGGCAGTTTAAGTAGTAGAGCTATAATTAACTTGTTAGTAGCTTGAAGAATAAGATAGGTAGTTTTTTAGAAGAAAAGCTCTATATATAGAGCATATAAGAAAGAGAGAATCATGCTGAAATTTTTTAAGAATTATTTTAATTTGGTTTAGTTCTCTTAGGAGTGAATCAGGCCAATGGAATGCCTTGATGTTCTATCTTATTTTCTGTAACTTCCCAACAATCAATCAAAAGTCCATCTTTAGTCCTTAACTATTTCCATTAAATTGTTCCGGCTATGGCAGTGCATGAAAAGCATTGTCATCTATCACTTATCAGTAGTACCGTCAAAGAAACAACATTCAGTACACAAAAATGGTATTCGTAGTACAATGAAGCAAAAAAAAAAAGCACATCATATATACTCACCGCTACAGGCTCCCTTGGATCTACAAATTCAACTTTGGCAACAGCCATAGGCGTTTGAATTTCTCCGGCAATAGTCGGCTAAAAACAACTCCATTAGGATACAAAATTTAAGTCAAAAGAATAAGTGAAGTGTAAATTTCACAGAGGAATGAACTCACCAACCAATCCCTAGCAGCTTCATACATAAGTAGTCTCCCCAACTCACCCATTGCACTCTCTGCAATGAACAAAACAAAAACATGAGAATGTGCAACTGACAAAGTTTTAAAAACATAACTTCATTACAACATTATCATTCATAAAAAGCTACATATTTCTACAAACAAATGATTTTTAAGCGATCTGGTGAGTTCTTGCTTCCCTTGAAGACCCTTGACCGGTAGTATGTAATGTAAAACAACTGCCTTTCAAACTCAATTCAAGTCATAATCAAATAAACATAGAATAATTACACAGATTTTACATTAAACAGTAAACAAAATCATTCCTGAGTTTGTTAAACCCGCATAGCAATACTTGCATAATTCCACTTGTACTATGAAGCTTTTTCTATTTGGCCATTCTTTTTATCATTTACAACCAATCTATAGTACTCAATGCATATATTTAGCCAATTTGACAGTTATACACATGATGGAAACTTAATAATAAAATAAATTAGACAGGCACCATCCCCAACCTCTAACTGGGTCTTAAGGGAAGCATTATCTTGGTCATTAGTGGCATTTGTAGACATTTCACCACTTAATTTACAAAAAGGTTAGTTTAAGGTTGAAAGAGTACTCTTTTATAAGCAGAATTGTGTTTCAAGATCTCTTGTGAGTCGTGAGTGAAAGTGATTATAAATATCTCAATATTGTTCTTCATCATATTAGTGGATTCATTCTCTTCCTCCATTTTGTGGCATTTTTTCCCAGTTCAGATATTCCAACATATATTGCATTATCCATCTCTTGTCCTCTTTACTAACTTCTGTTATTCTCAATATTTTAGCATTGCTATCCTAATTTGCAATCAGTTCCTAGGATTCAGACTTCAGAGGATAGTGATCCTAACTCTAAGGGTAACATTCCCAACACTATACTATTCGTGAATAGTGAAATTCCATAAACTTTCATATGTACATTACTACATTACCGATCAGATATTGAATATTACAAATTTTCTGGCCATAAAAGCTCTTTGCTTTCCACTCCGTTCACTTTGAAATCCAATTTGGCGTGCAATTGAAGCTTAAATTACATCCTAATAATCAACATGAAGCATTAATAGCTGAACTAAAATCACACTTATGAACTCAAATTACATACCAATATACAAAATTGCAAGCATTGTCAACCAAATTAACCAAGCAGCAATCAAATCATATATAGTAAAGCAAGACTAGAGAAAAAAATTCAACATACTGAAAACAGCGCAAGGAGTTTGCTCATTCCTAAGAACAGAAACCCAATGTTTGATCAATGGATGTGGAGGAACAAAAACCTGCAACAACAACAAAAACATTAAAAAAAATCAAAAAAATCCAAAAAAAAAATAACCCAGGTAAAATCAATGAAGTCCCACAAAAACCCATGAAGCAAAACAGAAAGAAGTGAACTTTTAAACAAGAACCCAGATAAAAAAAAGATATGAACTTTTTCAAAAAGAAACCCATTAATCAAAAGCTAAAAAAAGATGAAAGAAAAGATAGAAATTTACAAGCATTCTGTCGTCGGAGATGATGGGATTCTGGTGAGTGGTAGCACGACAATTAAGTGAAAGAGAAGGAAAACGGCGAGGTTGAGGAGTAGTGTGATAGTGATTTGTTTGGGTGGAAAAATTGTGAGGGAAAGTGAGAGTAAAAGAAGTTGTTGGAGGAGAAACACATTTTAATTCCCACATCTCATATACTCCGAGTAGATGTAGGACTGTAGTAGCCGCCTATTGGATGATATCTTATGCGGAGTTTGGCAAATGGGAATTTGGGAAGAGGTCGAGGAGAGGAAAGAACTAAACAAAGTGTGCAGAGAAAAAGGAACAACACTCCCCCCCTCATCCATACTCTTTCAAACATGCCAAAATGATTGTTTATTTATTACTTCCTCCATTTTATTTTGGATTCATTATTTACAGTCCGTATTTACTAAACACAACTCATATATTTCTATACGTATTTTGTACTCTCTTGGTTATTTTTTAGATGTAACACATTGACTTTGGGTACTATTCATCCACCTCCTTTTGACCATCAATAGTTATTTACATATAAGGAAAAATATAGTCATGTGGGATCTTATTGGATTCGTCTTGATACACTTTCCAAATATGTATTTCTTATAATTTTTACATTTATAAAATTAGAGATTTTGTGGATCAAAGTTGTGTGCCGATAAGTGTGAAAAGTCAAATGTTACCTCTATTAAAGAATGGAAGGAGTATATTTTTTTTCCTTAAAAATATAAAAAAAATAGAATTTTTTAACATGAACCGAACCAATTTTCCGTGATCTCCACCATGGTTCCGGGAACATTTTTAAAAAAATTTCATAGCGGGGGAGGAAGGGGGAAAGAGGAAGAAGAAGAAGGGGTGGGGGGGCCACGGGGATGTCGGGGAAGCACACGAGAGGGGGTTGCGAGGGAGGGCTTGAGGCTAGGAGTGTGGGCGATGGGGGGCAGGGACGAAGGGGGGATAGGAGGGAGTTGGAGGGTGGGGTGGGGGTTGGCTGGTAGTGGTGGCTAGGTAGTGGTGGTTATAGAGGAAGAAGAAGTAGAGGAGGGAGAAAGAAGAAAAAAACCCGTATAAATACGGGTGGTATACGGTAAATACGGGCGGCAAATAACATGGAGGTTTATTTTTTTATAATTTTTCCAAATTGTTGGTCGTTTGGTT
Organism: Beta corolliflora; assembly: GCA_947648045.1. Classification (NCBI taxonomy): domain Eukaryota; kingdom Viridiplantae; phylum Streptophyta; class Magnoliopsida; order Caryophyllales; family Amaranthaceae; genus Beta; species Beta corolliflora. The sequence goes on from CANSZD010003522.1 coordinate 453,747, forward strand.
GAGGAAAGGAACTAAGATTTTTTGAGGAATTGTTTACCCTATGAAGTTAAAAATGTTGCTTGTTTGATCATGACTCGTGATAACCAAAAAAATTCATATAAAGTTTATATTACCCTAGAGAGTTTTTTTTTTTTTTTTTTTTTTTTAAGGTAAGGAAAAAGAATATTAGGAGACCCTCCGCACGAGAGGTGGTCCTAATATATCGTTTACAATGATTGAGTGTAAAGCCGAATTTGTACAATCTTCAATAAAGAATGGCGCATCAATTAAATGACCCACATTTGCAATCCAGGTCTCCGCGCTTGTTTCGCTTCTCTATAGATGGCTTTGGATGCTCCAGTGGGAGAACGATGTTAGAAGCTCCCGTATGTCTTTTTATGATGTTGGCAATTTGCCATGGTGGTGTCCATTTGCCTTGAATCGCGTTGATAACAAGTAGATTGTCTCCTTCTATGTAAAGATTTGTTATTCCGGTTTGAATAGCAAGAAGGATACCCTTTTGAAGTGTCGTTGCTTCACTATGAACACCGAGCTAAGGCCGAGGTTGTATGCGCATGCTTTGAGGAGATTGCCTTGTGAGTCGCGGATGATGACCCCAGCGGAAGCAGAGCCATTTCGAACCGAGCCATCAAAATTAAGTTTGTGCGACGAAGGTGGTGGAGGGGACCACTGTACTTGGATGAAACGTGGAGTAGCTGGAGTTGGATGAGTGGAGGTTGAGTGAGTTGAGGAAAATGGAGTACTGTGAGAAACATTATGGTCGATAGTGGTCCCGACGAGACCATTCCGTATGCAGAAATTTTGCTTTGTGGAAAATTCTGTAATGATTGAGAGTTTGATTGTTAATAATAATATCATTTCTTTCCTTCCAGATGGTCCATAAAAGATATACTAATTTTGTAATCTTGTTTTTGTCCTTTTTAAGGGTTTGGAGAAACGGTAGCAACGATTTGTTGATTAATGAATAACCAAGCCATGTGCGAAGTTCATGAAGATTCCATAACTGATTGAGATTAGGACATGACCCGAAAAGGTGATCGATGGTTTCTTCTTGATTGGTGCAAAGGGCACATGTATTAATTGGTAGAATGTTTCGGTTGTGGAGCACACTCCGAACTCCAATACTAGAATGGCATATTTGCCAGAGAAAAATTAACAGTTTAGGTGGGAGGTCGAGTTTCCAAATCCATTTAAAAGGCCATTTATGTTCTTTGGTGTTGATGTTATGAGCCAACCATGTGGCCGATTTGACAGTGAATTCCCCATTAGAAGATGGGCCCCAAATGGGGGTATCGGGGGTGTCAGTGGATGGTAGCGGAATTCCTTTAATTTTTGCCAAAATATCGGCTGGTAGCAGGGTGCTTAGTTTGATCCAATCCCAACTGCCATGGGGTAAGATGAATTCGCTGAGTTTGACGTTTAAATCAAGTTGGTTAGATGATTGTTTGGTGAGTTCTATAAGGTTTTTATGAGATAACCAATTATCCAAACTTAAGTAAATATTTTCGTCCATTACCTATTTTCCATCTTATCCCTTTTTGAATGATTTCTCGTTGCGCCAGGATTTTGCGCCAAATATGAGAGTCGTTTGGTTTAGGTTTGTAAGTGAAGAAGCTTTGGGTTTTTAAGTATCGTTTCCTAACAAGGTTAACCCAAAAACTCGAGTATCTCGTTAAAATCTTCCATCCCAGCTTAGCAATGAAGGCTTTATTAAGTGGGAGGGTTTTCCTAAGGCCTAGGCCACCTTGACTTTTAGGTTGACGAGATGGTATCCCAAGCAATAAGGGGTGTAGTATTCTTATCCTTCGTTGACGCTTGAAAAATTTTCTATGAAGGTTGTCAATAGTGTGAGCAGAGAACTAGGTAAGAGCGAAGAAGAGCATACATAAGAAGGGAGAGCTTCAAGATTGCTTTGAATAAGAGTGCATCTACCCTTTTGAAAGGAAGCCTCGCTTCCCAGGTGTTGGATACGTTGTTCGCTTTTTTGCAATAGATTATTGTAATCGCCTTTAGTTGGGGTAAAAGAACTAAAGTATACACCTAAGTAACGTCCCGGGGACGAGTTTGGAAGCATATTGAAGTGACTCGGCTAGAGAGAATTTTCTTGCCGAGTTTATCTGTTTTGAGAAAATGATGGCAGATTTATGGAAATTCACTAATTGTCCAGAGAGGGTACAAAAATCGTCAATTTGTTTTTTGAGATTATTGCATGCTGTTGAAGTGGCTTTACAAAAAAGAGTACTATCATCGCAAAGAGGAGGCAAGGAATATTCGGTGTCTGAGGTTGAATTTTGAAACCAATTCCAGATTTGGAAGTGGAAGCAGCCAATGATAATTTCATAATGAAAGCTTCCATACAGATGATGAAAAGATAGGGGGAAAGAGGATCCCCTTGCCTGAGGCCCCGAGAAGGTTTGAACCATTCTGTAGTGTGAACATTAATTTTGATTGAGTATGAGACATTTGATACACACTCCTTTATCCAATTGATCCATTGCGGTGGGAAACCCATGGCGGATAAACATTGCCATAAAAAATCCCATTCTATTCGGTCATAAGCTTTTTCCATGTCAAGCTTTAAGGCACATTGCCATAAAAAATCCCATTCTATTCGGTCATAAGCTTTTTCCATGTCAAGCTTTAAGGCACACCATCCTCTTTTATTTTTCGATTTTTGAAAGGTGTTTAGTATTTCTTGAACCAATAGTAAGTTGTCATGTATAGAACGGTCTTTAGTAAAGGCATTTTGAAAGGGACTAATCTCCCGTTGAAGGATGGGGCTTAGTCGTTGGACTAATATTTTAGAAATTGCTTTGTATATAGTGTTTATAAGACTAATTGGTCGAAAGTGATTCGGTATATCTGGATTTTCTATTTTCGGTAAAAGAGTTATTATGGTATGATTCAAAGATGGTGGTAATTTTCCATGGAAGAAAAAACTTTCTATAGCAAGACATACATCATTCTGAATGATAGGCCAGTAGGCTTGGAAAAATTTGCTTCCAAAGCCATCTTGGTGCTTTATGCGGATTGATATCAAAAAATGCGTTTTTTATTTCCTCCTTGGAAATAGGAGCTAACAAGGATGAGATGTCCTCAGTAGAGACAATTTTTGTTAGGAAAGAAAGATCAATAGTACGGGGACTATTTGAGTTACTTTGAAATCGTTTTTGAAAGGAGGAGATAAGAAGCTTAGAAATCTCCTCCTGTTCATCAACCCATTGATCTAAATCATTTTTCAATCTGTAGATTGTGTTAGAAGCGATTTTTTGTTTCATGCGGTTGTGAAAAAATCTTGTATTTCGATCCCCCTGAGTAAGCCATTTTTTGCGACTATGATCGCCCCAAAGTTTTTGCCCACAGAGAAGCAGTTTCTCTTGTTGCGTAATAAGACGGTTGATGTGTTTAATCCAGATAGTATTATAAGGTTGTTTCCATAAATTTTCTTGTAAGAGTTTAATTTTATTTTCATTTTGTAGCAATTTGTTACTATTATGTTTGTACTTGGTTTTTGCCCAAGTTTTGAGTGCGGTCTTTATACGACTTAATTTTTGTTGTACTCGAAAAAATCGAGAACCTCTTAGTGGTATTGCCCATTGCTTGCGAATAATGTTTTGAGATTCCTGTTCTAGAGTCCAATTGTTTTGGAAACGGAACTGAAAAGGGCGAGGTGATGTGCGTTCATTTGTATTAAAGAGAATTGGTGCATGATCAGAGACAGTAAAATTTCCATAACAAACAGTGCTATGCGGGAAGTCATTAAGAAAGGTGTGGTGACCGATAGCCCGATCTAAACGCTCATAAATGGTAACATTTTGTTGCGTGTTTTTCCATGAGAAAGCTTTTTGTAAGCAAGGAATATCAATTCCATTAGAGTTTGCTAGTAAGTTAGGGAGGCGATTTAATTGAGTGGGGGATAAAGGCCTTCCCCCTTGTTTGTCGCTAGTAGAGAGCATTTCGTTAAAATCGCCTAGCAACAGCCAAGGATGTGCAATATTTGTAAAGTATGTGTGAAGATATTGCCAAAAGGAGTCTTTATCATTTTCTTTTCTTTGGACAAGTAAACACCGTGATAGAGTAGCATTTGTAGTTTGGTTTGTACACAATTTCTAAATGAGCACACCGTTGATTGGTTACAAAGTTTGTAACAACTATATTAGCCGAATTCGGCCAGACCCGGAGGCCCCCACAATGGTTAACGGGATCAATGATTAACGTTTTGTCAAAGTGCAAGGCTTTAAGAATACTGCGACTATTATGAGCGTTTGTAAGAGTCTCTAAAATGAAAACAATGTCAGGTTGAAATTTATTCTTTAGATAGATGAGTTCGGCTATGGCGTGGAGTTTTTTGCCTCCTTGTATATTCCAACTTAGAATTTTCATTTTAACTTTGATGAAAAATATGGGCTTGGATGCCCCAAGGCCCAGTAGATGTAGTCCATAATGACCACGCCAAGAAAGGTGCCAGAAAGAGAAATTGGCCCGTCAACGTTAAGAAGTACCTGTCCAAAGAAACAATTCGTTAAAGGGGAGCAAAGCCCCTGTTGAGTCAATTGCGAGTGATGGCGCACTCGAGTCCAAAGGGCCATAAAGGCCCAAGCCAGAAGCGGAGGATAAAAAAGAGAAGAGCACAACCTTAGAGACCCATTAGTGACCAAGGAGCGTTCTTTGGAGAATTTGGACCTGCAAACAATGAGCACACCGTTAGGGGATACTAAGGTATCCCTGTGCTTAAGCGAGTGATTGAACACTCGATGTAATACCCCAATCCTTAAAAGCGTTTTAATTAGCGTTAATTATAATTATAAAGTTAATTATGTTTCGAAAATCCTTATTTTATTTGAGTATGGAATATTTGTAGTATTTGTAATTGAGATGTTGCAATGTGTTTGTTAATTTAGTTTTATAAAGATATTGTTATTTAAAATTATTTTGGGTTTTTAAATATCCAAGAATGAGTTGAGCGGTATTTGACCCAATAGGAAACCAAAAGTCAGTTTTCCTTCCTTCCATTTATGATTGTCGGTTTAAGTTGGGAACACAAAAACCCATTTCTCTCTCCTTCCCGTGAAACCCCAAAGCCCCAACCCTCACCCTTCTCTCTCTTCTCACGCACCCCTCTTCCTCTCTCCTCGCCGGCGTTTCCCCAAGCTCGCCGGAGCTTTCTCTCTCCTCCGTCCGCGTGTGTCTGCCGTCGGTGCTGCTCGCGTGCCACCGCGGTGCTGTTGTGGTTTCGTTGCTGCTGCTGTTCGAGCTCCCCTGCTCGCGATCTCTCTCCTCCTCGCTGCTCTTGTTGTTCGTGGGTGCTACTGTGCACCGCTGCCTTCGTGTGTCGCCTGCGCTGCTCGCCGGAGCACAGCTCCCCTTCCCTGCCGCCTCTGTTCGTCCCTGCTCCAAGTGAGCAGAGGTACTACACCCCTCTTCTCTAACTCTACGTTTCTACTTCGGTATTTGCAAGCTTTGATGCTTATAATTATTGAATTCTGAAATTTGAGTTAATTAATTGATGATTTGAATGATTGTTGATGCATTCTATTCCCTGATATTTGGATTCAGCCTCGGTCCGAACAATATGGAGGCCCTGTGCTGAAGTTGAAAACGAGGCCTCTATAAACACCATTACTATCATCAATAGAATCATTATTTTCATTTACACCATTGTTATCATGAGTAGGATCATCATTTTCATTAACATTATTACCAACACCAGTAAGATAATTATTTTCATTCAATTTGCACCAACTTAGGGGCATCAATCAGAAACTTGCAATTATTTGAGAAGCTGTCAATCATTTCTAGACTCAAACACTTGAGATTAATGGCAGATATATTAACATGTAGACACAAGTGCAAATCTTCCAACAATGGGCAAGACTTAAAAAACAACACCCATCAAAGGATAATGTGAATCACGGAGAAAAAGGTGAAGTTTCTTCATATTAATCAATGAACTTCCATCATCATCAAAGTAACAAAATCGATTATCATTGCCCGGTGATACCACTTCGGTTCAACGACTAGGTGATGCGAATTTTAAGTAGCAGTAGAAGGTAACTTGTAAGAGGTAAGAACTAAGAACAGAGAGAGGAAGAGGTGAGTTTTTGGGGCTGGATTTTTGGTAAGGAGAGAGAGTGAAGATCCAGCAGTTAAAGGCTTAAAGCAAGGAGGAAATCTAGGAGAGGGAGAGAGAAAGTCAGGACTCAGGAGAGAGAAATTTTGGGGCTGCTATTTTGTTCACTCAAGCTGGTAATATGCGGTAATGCCTAGGCTAGTACTTTTGCCTTTTGGGCCTTTACTGGTTTAAATTTTTTTTTTTTTAATTTGAGGCCTCTCGAAAAGGGAGGCCCTGTTCTGAGTCCCATTTTGGACTTGCTCAGGGCCGGCCCTGGGACTTAAGTATTGAATTGAATTATATGCTCCTGGTTCAGTTAAACTTAACTGATAATTAGAAAGGCCTCAAGTGTAAACTTCAGTTTTGGGCAAATGTAAAATAAAGTGAGAATCTATGTATCATCCTTTGGATTATATATGTTGAATATTAAACCAAGTAAGATGTGAAGTTGGGTGAATCTATGGGTTGATGGTCATCAAAGTATACTAGTTCCCAAAATTAATAAAGTGAGTTATGGACCATTGAAATTATCACGATATTGACAAATACTAATGACTTATACCAATGGTATATAGGTACCATGGGTTAATTCAGAGTATCACTAAGCGTAGGATGTTTAAGTAAACTGTGCTTAACTAATTCCTAATGTGAGACCTATGATCGTCATGGGTGATGTTATCTCGAATACAGGATGGTTTTCCGAGTTTGTCATCGTATAGGTGAAGATAACTTATAATTGAGGTAAGATGATTATAAGATGAGGGAAGCTGATAGTTAATGATAGTAATGGTATTAACATGTCTACATGCAATACGACCTACATGTATTATGAATGACGAGACGTGATTTATATGCTAATAAATGACATGTGAAATTATGATGCTATGAGAAGATTTTTATGATATGTTCCCGTAAAAGGTGTAGTCGAAAGAATGTAAAGATGATTCATGTAGATTGTGAAACGATATTTGTGAAGCTACATTATATGAGAAAGGTATTATATTATATTTCTGTAAATGATCTGAAAGTATGAAAGGATTACGATGACGTTTATGCTATGATTTGTTACGTATTTCTGATATACTTGAGGTGATGAGTCATGTTTATAAATTCTCGATTATGCCAAAGTGTACCTTTAAATTACGAAATAAGCTGAAAGCATGAATGATTCATAAACGATGTAAAATACGAAAGGACTACTATGCTTATGCTATGTATACGTTATGCTTTAGATATGCTTCGTTATGTATTTTGAAAGGTATTCTAAGTTATGAGATATGCTTCGAATACCGATTATGCAAAAGTATATGTTATGAACATGATTATGAATATGTCATGCATATGATTACTTTCCATGATTATGATTACGATGATGTAATGTAATCATGGTTATGTTATGATGATGATTACGTATCATGATTACGATTACCATGAGGTAATGTGATTATGAATATGTTTGCTTATGATTACGTTCCATGATTATGATTACGATGATGTAATGTAATCATGGTTACGTTATGATGATGATTACGTATCATGATTACGATTACCATGAGGTAATGTGATTATGAATATGTTTGCTTATGATTACGTTCCATGATTATGATTACGATGATGTAATGTAATTATGGTTACGTTATGATGATGATTACGTATCATGATTACGATTACCATTAGGTAATGTGATTATGATTCGTAAAGGAACGAAACATGATAAAGCTAAGTGAAAGAACGGTTCTTGGCAGTATTACGATGTTATGTTGGTCGTGCACGTACCATTCTGTTCTATGGCGGAAACGCCACCTTCTGGTTAGGGGCAATTGTCCCTGGTGGCACCGCACTATGCATGGCTTTATGCCACCTTTCTCGGTTAGGGACACCGTCCCCGGTGGCTATTGCCCTATGATTATGATGATGATGCTTTTGGGAGACGTCCCTTATGTTATACTTGCCAAGTTACCAAAATGATTAAGTAAATGAAAAGATAATGATGAATGATATGATATGATATGATATTATGAACCGATATGATATGTTATGAAATGATTTATGTTGTTCTTCCCTCTATTAAATGCATGCTCTTTCAAGTTACCAAAATGATTAAGTAAATGAAAAGATAATGATGAATGATATGATATGATATGATATTATGAACCGATATGATATGTTATGAAATGATTTATGTTGTTCTTCCCTCTATTAAATGCATGCTCTTTCAAGTTACCAAAATGATTAAGTAAAATGAAAAGATATGATGACACTTATGATATGATACGAACCGATATAATATGTTATGAAATGATTTATGTTGTTCTTCCCTCTATTAAATGCATGCTCTTTCAAGTTACCAAAATGATTAAGTAAAATGAAAAGATATGATGACACTTATGATATGATACGAACCGATATAATATGTTATGAAATGATTTATGTTGTTCTTCCCTCTATTAAATGCATGCTCTTTCAAGTTACCAATATGATTAAGTAAAATGAAAAGATAATGATGAGGCTTATGATATGAAACGAAATATACGTTATGTAGATGATTTTATAATTTAATGCTATGAAGTATGGTGAATTTGATGTTACGAAAGTATGATTATGATTGCGGTTATGTTTTATGATTTCACACATTATGTTATTGATGCTTGGGTTAGGAATGTTTTACGAATATGATGATTAGTGATGTTTATGAACGAATGTATGGCATAACTATGTTATTAAGAAAGTACGATTATTGGTAGTTAAGTAAATGAATGATGATGATGATTTATGATATCTGTGAGAACATATAAGTCATGAAAGATTATGAATAAAGTATATGTTTATGAATGTTTATTGTCTAATGATATGAAAGTATGTCTTCCGCTTTGATATGAAAGAACTACGATGATGTTACGACTCTGCTATGTTTTCTGAAAGTACTTAAAGGTCATGAAACATGATGAATGATAATGGATTATGTGAATGTTGTTATGTTGTTGTGATATGGGTATGAATGATGTGAACATGTTGAATTACGTGAGAGTCGTAGACACCAAAGCATGTTTTAAGAATGTTTTATGGGTTAGTACTCGGCGTTGTCGATGTGTCTCGTCAATGTTTTGTTTTGTCACTACCGTGGCCTGTCACTTGGTGGGTGGCGGTGTTACAATAGTTTCGAGGTTGAAGTTCGGGAGCATCTTCTCCAAGATAGAAAGCGATTACGTACTAAAAGCTCGGCCATGATTGTTTTATTTTTCTTTTGAGGCGAGGACGTTCCACTTTGTAATAGATAATAAGTAATGATTTAGTTTTATTTCGAGTCTTTGGATGAGATAGTGCTCCCGATTCTCGTTAGTCGCTACTCCGCGCAAGCGTTGAGTTATGGATTTGGAAATATTTGATTGTGACGAGTTTTTCAAACATTTTCCCACTTTGGGTTGTCCAATTTACAAAGGAAACTTCTGTCGAAATTTCTAGAAAATATTAATATATTATTAAAGTGTTTTTTTTTTTTAAAGAGTGACAAATCTAAGTAATGTCCATGTAAGTTAATGTTTAATGTCGCCTTGTATTTTCCCCTAGTGGAAAGTACGGCGGTAAGGCCAGACTAAGCTAAGTCTTCATTGCTAATCTTTATTAATTAACTTAATAAGGATGTATGAAAGTCGGGGCGTTACAGAGTGGTATCAGAGCTAAGGTTAGATTCAGGTACGCTATGATCTCCATATCATGGCGTAAAGGTTCTAAATATGTTTAATGGGTTGGCTAAAAAGTTAGGTATAAATGAACCAAGCCGTTTGAGAGTTTGCGCTTTTGCGTGTGCAATGTGAATCTGTTTATGTAAAGATGTGGCGCATGTGATTTTCTATGTTAATTACTAGTTTATGTGTGATGTATCGTGCATTGACTTGTATTTGTCTATGATATGTATTTATTCAAAGTATATATTTATAACACTTATATGATTTGAGAAACCAACTGAACTTCAAACGAGATCTCAATAAATGAGTTAGTTGGAGTTCATTGCCAACAAGTTTGCCCCTTTTGTTTTCTTTGCTCCTCGATTTCGCGAGTCGAGTTGAAGTAGAGATACAAAAGATGATGGCGGAATGGAGGCTGGATATCTAACGATGCCATGAAAGTTGAGATCTTGGTTTTTGTCTAAATGAATTTAGCTTATTGTTTCCTCGATCAACTTATTGCAAGTTTCGAGGACGAAACTTTTTATAAGGGTGGTAGGATGTAATACCCCAATCCTTAAAAGCGTTTTAATTAGCGTTAATTATAATTATAAAGTTAATTATGTTTCGAAAATCCTTATTTTATTTGAGTATGGAATATTTGTAGTATTTGTAATTGAGATGTTGCAATGTGTTTGTTAATTTAGTTTTATAAAGATATTGTTATTTAAAATTATTTTGGGTTTTTAAATATCCAAATGAGTTGAGCGGTATTTGACCCAAATAGGAAACCAAAGTCAGTTTTCCTTCCTTCCATTTATGATTGTCGGTTTAAGTTGGGAACACAAAAACCCATTTCTCTCTCCTTCCCGTGAAACCCCAAAGCCCCAACCCTCACCCTTCTCTCTCTTCTCACGCACCCCTCTTCCTCTCTCCTCGCCGGCGTTTCCCCAAGCTCGCCGGAGCTTTCTCTCTCCTCCGTCCGCGTGTGTCTGCCGTCGGTGCTGCTCGCGTGCCACCGCGGTGCTGTTGTGGTTTCGTTGCTGCTGCTGTTCGAGCTCCCCTGCTCGCGATCTCTCTCCTCCTCGCTGCTCTTGTTGTTCGTGGGTGCTACTGTGCACCGCTGCCTTCGTGTGTCGCCTGCGCTGCTCGCCGGAGCACAGCTCCCCTTCCCTGCCGCCTCTGTTCGTCCCTGCTCCAAGTGAGCAGAGGTACTACACCCCTCTTCTCTAACTCTACGTTTCTACTTCGGTATTTGCAAGCTTTGATGCTTATAATTATTGAATTCTGAAATTTGAGTTAATTAATTGATGATTTGAATGATTGTTGATGCATTCTATTCCCTGATATTTGGATTTTGGGACTTAAGTATTGAATTGAATTATATGCCCCCTGGTTCGGTTAAACTTAAGCGATAATTAGAAAGGCCTCAAGTGTAAACTTCAGTTTTGGGCAAATGTAAAATAAAGTGAGAATCTATGTATCATCCTTTGGATTATATATGTTGAATATTAAACCAAGTAAGATGTGAAGTTGGGTGAATCTATGGGTTGATGGTCATCAAAGTATACTAGTTCCCAAAATTAATAAAGTGAGTTATGGACCATTGAAATTATCACGATATTGACAAATACTAATGACTTATACCAATGGTATATAGGTACCATGGGTTAATTCAGAGTATCACTAAGCGTAGGATGTTTAAGTAAACTGTGCTTAACTAATTCCTAATGTGAGACCTATGATCGTCATGGGTGATGTTATCTCGAATACAGGATGGTTTTCCGAGTTTGTCATCGTATAGGTGAAGATAACTTATAATTGAGGTAAGATGATTATAAGATGAGGGAAGCCGATAGTTAATGATAGTAATGGTATTAACATGTCTACATGCAATACGACCTACATGTATTATGAATGACGAGACGTGATTTATATGCTAATAAATGACATGTGAAATTATGATGCTATGAGAAGATTTTTATGATATGTTCCCGTAAAAGGTGTAGTCCGAAAGAATGTAAAGATGATTCATGTAGATTGTGAAACGATATTTGTGAAGCTACATTATATGAGAAAGGTATTATATTATATTTCGTAAATGATCCGAAAGTATGAAAGGATTACGATGACGTTTATGCTATGATTTGTTACGTATTTCGATATACTTGAGGTGATGAGTCATGTTTATAAATTCTCGATTATGCCAAAGTGTACCTTTAAATTACGAAATAAGTCGAAAGCATGAATGATTCATAAACGATGTAAAATACGAAAGGACTACTATGCTTATGCTATGTATACGTTATGCTTTAGATATGCTTACGTTATGTATTTTGAAAGGTATTCTAAGTTATGAGATATGCTTCGAATACCGATTATGCAAAAGTATATGTTATGAACATGATTATGAATATGTCATGCATATGATTACTTTCCATGATTATGATTACGATGATGTAATGTAATCATGGTTATGTTATGATGATGATTACGTATCATGATTACGATTACCATGAGGTAATGTGATTATGAATATGTTTGCTTATGATTACGTTCCATGATTATGATTACGATGATGTAATGTAATCATGGTTACGTTATGATGATGATTACGTATCATGATTACGATTACCATGAGGTAATGTGATTATGAATATGTTTGCTTATGATTACGTTCCATGATTATGATTACGATGATGTAATGTAATTATGGTTACGTTATGATGATGATTACGTATCATGATTACGATTACCATTAGGTAATGTGATTATGATTCGTAAAGGAACGAAACATGATAAAGCTAAGTGAAAGAACGGTTCTTGGCAGTATTACGATGTTATGTTGGTCGTGCACGTACCATTCTGTTCTATGGCGGAAACGCCACCTTCTGGTTAGGGGCAATTGTCCCTGGTGGCACCGCACTATGCATGGCTTTATGCCACCTTCTGGTTAGGGACACTGTCCCTGGTGGCTATTGCCCTATGATTATGATGATGATGCTTTTGGGAGACGTCCCTTATGTTATACTTGCCAAGTTACCAAAATGATTAAGTAAATGAAAAGATAATGATGAATGATATGATATGATATGATATTATGAACCGATATGATATGTTATGAAATGATTTATGTTGTTCTTCCCTCTATTAAATGCATGCTCTTTCAAGTTACCAAAATGATTAAGTAAATGAAAAGATAATGATGAATGATATGATATGATATGATATTATGAATCGATATGATATGTTATGAAATGATTTATGTTGTTCTTCCCTCTATTAAATGCATGCTCTTTCAAGTTACCAAAATGATTAAGTAAAATGAAAAGATATGATGACACTTATGATATGATACGAACCGATATAATATGTTATGAAATGATTAATTATCAAAAAAAAAAAAAAAAAAAAAAATATGTTATGAAATGATTTATGTTGTTCTTCCCTCTATTAAATGCATGCTCTTTCAAGTTACCAAAATGATTAAGTAAAATGAAAAGATATGATGACACTTATGATATGATACGAACCGATATAATATGTTATGAAATGATTTATGTTGTTCTTCCCTCTATTAAATGCATGCTCTTTCAAGTTACCAATATGATTAAGTAAAATGAAAAGATAATGATGAGGCTTATGATATGAAACGAAATATCTGTTATGTAGATGATTTTATAATTTAATGCTATGAAGTATGGTGAATTTGATGTTACGAAAGTATGATTATGATTGCGGTTATGTTTTATGATTTCACACATTATGTTATTGATGCTTGGGTTAGGAATGTTTTACGAATATGATGATTAGTGATGTTTATGAACGAATGTATGGCATAACTATGTTATTAAGAAAGTACGATTATTGGTAGTTAAGTAAATGAATGATGATGATGATTTATGATATCTGTGAGAACATATAAGTCATGAAAGATTATGAATAAAGTATATGTTTATGAATGTTTATTGTCTAATGATATGAAAGTATGTCTTCCGCTTTGATATGAAAGAACTACGATGATGTTACGACTCTGCTATGTTTTCTGAAAGTACTTAAAGGTCATGAAACATGATGAATGATAATGGATTATGTGAATGTTGTTATGTTGTTGTGATATGGGTATGAATGATGTGAACATGTTGAATTACGTGAGAGTCGTAGACACCAAAGCATGTTTTAAGAATGTTTTATGGGTTAGTACTCAGCGTTGTGCTGATGTGTCTGTCAATGTTTTGTTTTGTCACTACTGTGGCCTGTCACTTGGTGGGTGGCAGTGTTACAATAGTTTCAGGTTGAAGTTCTGGAGCATCTTCTCCAAGATAGAAGCAGTTACGTACTAAAAGCTCAGCCATGATTGTTTTATTTTTCTTTTGAGGCGAGGACGTTCCACTTTGTAATAGATAATAAGTAATGATTTAGTTTTATTTCGAGTGCTGGATGAGCAATAGTGCTCCTGATTCTCGTTAGCTGCTACTCCGCGCAAGCGTTGAGTTATGGATTTGGAAATATTTGATTGTGACAGGTTTTTCAAACATTTTCCCACTTTGGGTTGTCCAATTTACAAAGGAAACTCTGCCGAAATTTCTAGAAAATATTAATATATTATTAAAGTGTTTTTTTTTAAAGAGTGACAAATCTAAGTAATGTCCATGTAAGTTAATGTTTAATGTCGCCTTGTATTTTCCCCTAGTGGAAAGTACGGCGGTAGCGCGCCGACTAAGCTAAGTCTTCCGCTGCTAATCTTTATTAATTAACTTAATAAGGATGTATGAAAGTCGGGGCGTTACACTCGATTCCATAGGATTCGGAGAATCCGATCATGAATAATAGTCAGCATATTGAACAAGTACATAAATATGATACAGCTGAAAAATAAAAAGTTGTAATGAGATCTTGTAAAAAGGGCATCAGTGAAGTAGCTATGGTAGACAATGAAAGAGTTAGAGATCATCCTGTTGACAAATGTAGTAAAAAACTCAAGGATGGAACTATGGCCTTTTATCCTGCAACCAAGTAGCAAACAGTTATAGGGTGAAAAAACACCCCTATTCCTTAGGAAGTGATTAAGCACTCGGTTCCATAGGGTAATGTAAACCCAATCTGTACTAGGGCTAACAGTTTGAGGTAATATGCAAAAGGAAAATATAGGCAAAGAGCAAATGAGAATAGAAAATAGAAATTTCTGAGTAGAAGTCATTTTCCAAGTACAAATTAGGGCTAAGCACCAAAGACGGAAGAGAGTTACATAAGAGTAGTGTTTATCATACATAACAAGCAATATCATGTTTAATATAAACACAAACAAGTATTGTAAAGTCAAAGTGGGAGCCATAGAAGCTGAAAACATGGCAGAAAAAATATCTAAGGGGGAGGAAATATAATCGCATAAGAGAACATAACTATTTATCATCAAGAAAGTCTTATTTTTTTAAGAATCTCCCATTTTATCAAATGAGAACCACATATCTAGAAATGAAACGAACATGGTGGCCTGAAAATGAGCACAACAGCTACACCAGAACCAAAATATTAAAATATCTCATTTGCTTTGCGAGTGATGGAGCACTCTAGTCCAAGTGGGCGTGAAAACCCAATTCAAATACGATATAAAAGCAAAACAACTATTAATGTCTAACCCAAAATAATAAAATGCCAAAAAGAAGAGTAAGATGAGCAATTGAGCAGCATATGTAGACCAATACCGAAGCATAGTGGCTATAAATAGGTAATTTTTAACAATTAACGGGATAGGATGAGTTATTGAAATCCAACCATACATAAGTACCTCTATTAGATCAGAAAAAATATTATTAGAGCATGTTGTATAATTGTTGACATTAATGTTCACGGTGCTCCAAGAAATCCATAAAACTCCACAGTGATCTCTAAATTCCAAGGAGTCAATATAAGCTAACAACATAAGTATGTCAAACCACCACAAGAACAGCTTGAAAAACTTCGCACATAATAGATAATGGGAAATCGAGATAACAATGTAAGGATAGGTAACTATATTGCCCCATATAAACATCACCAGCATGAGCTCAATGCCTAAAAAACTAACCTGGATTAAGCATATAAGAGGAAAATCATTCCAACAAAAAGTTGGATATAAGCAATAAATAATCTCAAGGAGAAAGATATGGTAGAACCAAGTAATTATAATCATCTTAATCAAAATATTATGGCAGTTGAGTGGACTTAACAACGTCTTTTTAAAGAAGCAGAACTGCAGAAGTTCCATGTAGGTTGCATAATAGGAGTAGGAAGAAGTCTACGATTGAAAAAAGCAGAAATCCATGTTGATTGAGAAACAACCATGGTGCATAAATAACTCAGCAACAATATCATAAAACTCAAAGCAACAGGCATCCAACAAACAGCATAATCAGTTGAGAACCAAAGTAAAAGAGACATAACATAATTTAGATCTAGAAATAATTTTCTTCTAGTTGAACTTGGTAAGAATTTAGAGTAGACATCAATTAGAGAAATTAGGATCCAAAGTAGATAAATAAATGCAAAGAAGAGTAACCAATAGCTTATCTGGGCACAGGAAGAGGGAGGGTGGTTGGGACGAACCGCCAACTTCGAACTTCCCGATATCTCATCTTTCCGGCGAGAGTCAGAGAGAGGGGTGCATGAGCAGCCATCACCATCATCGAGATAGTGAATATTAACCGAATCAGGATCTCCATTGGAGGTAAGTTGTGATTTTGGTTCAACAATTGGAGAAGAGGCAAAGGTGATATCCAATCCAACGAAATGAAACAAGATAAATGATGAAATATTGGATCTACCAATGAAGAATAAAAGCAATATAGAACAGTAGTCAATCGAACGAAGAACTAAGAGGAGGAAACTTACCTGGTAAAAGGCATATAGACGGTTGCGAGGGCAGCGGCGCGCGAGGGTGGGCACATCTGCGTTGATAGAGATGATATTGGTGGGTACTTTGGTGGTGTTTGAGGCACCCCCAGAGTTGAGCGTAACGGGTACCATTAGATCGGAGTCCAGCGGATCTATCAAATCGAAGACGCCGTGAATTGATTCTGAAGAGAGGCAGTGGTGGATGATGGCGGTGGGTGCGGTAGTGGTGGTTCTTTTTGGAGGCGGTTTGGAGAATGGCTGATGAATTTGAGGCCAACAACTCCCAAAATCTGTAGTAAAAACCAAGGTCTTGGTCTTTGGATGAACTTGAAGGGAAATAGTCTTGAGAAGGGAAGATTCAGGATAAAAACAATTAGAGAAGGAGGTCTTAGGGTTAGGGTTCTGGAAGTTCTTTGATTTCATTGAAGGTTTTTTGTATTTTTTCTTTTTTCTTTTTCGTTTTCTCTCTCTAAAAATCTCTAGCATCTTTTGGAGCATTTTCTCTCACTAGAGTTTCTATTATTACCCTAGAGAGTAGAGACCTCTTTTTGTAGGGAGTACAACCTCCTATACGATAAAAAAAAAATCATAATAAAACCATGGGAATATAGTACATGCGCCATCTATTTCTCATTTCCTATTACTTTTCCCACATAAAAACATGAGAATTAGAACCTCTGGTTTCCCAATTAATACATTCCCCAATTCTCTCCAAACAAGCACCCCATTAGAAATTTAAGCGGAGTGGAAAAGGTCTAGAATCTTGCCTACTTATTTCTTAACTTATCAGATTAGACTAAGTTGGAAAAGCTTGGAGTATTGGAGAGTATACTCCAGCTCAGCCACCTACAACTAATCTACCAAGTGAGTAAAAATTATTTCAGTTGCAGTTTATATTCTTCTATTACAAGCCTTATAGTTTGTTGTAATAATTAGTTAGTTAGTTAGTTACAGATTAGTTAGAGCTAGCTGTATAAATAGTCCTCTCTATCTCTAGATTCATTTCTCTCTTGTAATAACATTTTCTCAGTCAGTAAAAATTCTCTCTAAAATTCTCTCAAACTTTTCACTCTGAATTGCTGAATACTTCAGCAATTAACATGGAGTATTAAATTTGATCGAGATCAAACTATGTCGAATTGGGAGCTCATCTTTGAACAATCAATGTCCAAATGTTCTTGAAGATATTAATTTCTCCATATGATTTATGTAATGTTGTAAATAGTCTTTACCAATTCCATAGTTGTTTTAAAATTAGTTAGCCCAAATGGTATTCCCTTTGTTTTTCTTATCTTTCTCACTTGAAATCTTGACATTATTCATACTCAGATATAATCTTTTCAATTTAATAAGCAAAAAAAAAAAAATCATGTGGGGTCTTGCTTGGTTTGTCTCAATTAGCACTTTATTAATATTCACTCGTTATAATTATTACTAATATATAATGAAAGATATTTAAGTCCAGAGACGTGCATTAGGAGACGACACTAGAAAGTGAGAATGATAAAAAAAGGAGTATCTCTATTATCTTATGACTTACAAAAGTAGATTTTCAAAATTGTCGTTCATCATGAATGTTGCAGCTTAAATGATTCAACAATACTTCCTTTGGTCCCCTATAATTCCATCAATTAACATAAGACTGTCTGGTTATTTTAATCCATTGAGTGACTAATTTAATCCATTCGGTAAGACTGTCGGATTATTTGTTAGAACTATATGTTCTAGTTCGAGATTCAAAGGGAAACAAAGAAAAGAGACAAAAAGGAAAAACTAAGTTGGTGCCAGATGTCTAAGGATAATGTTGGATTAGAGTGAGATGGATCGGGCATTAGGCAAATGTAAGTTTGGATTTGTCTAATTTTATGTTAAAGTTAGGTATACATTCTTATAATTTGTGAAATAACGAAACATGAAGGAAGTAAGTTGGGCCAATTCATGGTCATTAAATGGGCTAGGCTAGTGGCTGTAGACTTAAATTAGTTCATTTTTGAAATTTTACAGCTGATAACCCTAATCAATCAAATAAAATTAAAGGAACAAAGGGGTTGTTAATTAAAGTTGCCCATGAGATGAGGCCATGACTTGCTTTCTGAGCTGCTAGCTGAAGCTCAGTTATCCTTATTTATTTTTTGAACTTAGCTTTACTTATTTTTACTTAAAAATTTGTTATAAAAAAAAAGTTAAGTTTAGACTTTTAGTTGAACTCTTTTGGTTGAAAAATAATTTCATACATTAACCTCTTGTTTATTTGGTATTGTTAATTAGATCGCTCAACTTATAAGGACAACCTAGAGTTTGTATTGATTGTTTGAATAAATTGGTAACATCTACTATTCATAAAGGTAGTTGGTAAAATCAAGTGTTTCTAATAAACTTTTTATGCGCCAAATAAACAACTTTCACACATAGCAACCAAAAGTCAACGAGAAAAAGTTGTTTTAGTTAGATTTTTCAATTTGGCCAACTATTTGGCTAAGTAAAATGTCATTTATAACCAAACAAGTCTTTTCATGACCACATCGAAAAACCAAAAGTCATAAGTTAATCCAACTACCGGCTAAAAGATATCAAAGGACCACTATTATATATATACTTGAAAGGAATAGAGGTAACTAATTCATTGGAGTAGATACCTCCTAAATAATGCAAATGCCTTAATAGATTCAAGTGCAACAGAAGAACATACATCTCCATTAGCCTCATACAACCTTATACAGGAACTATATATATATATATCTGAAACATATAAAGCGGGTAAACTAAACCAGCTAATTATGCATTGGCAAGACGTCTGATTCTACTCTCCGGTAATCCGATAAATAGATCGGTTTCGACGTCCGAAATTTGGCTAGTTGTATCTTCAGATGGTGATGCATCTTCGGTTGTTATTGGCTGGGTTTGAGCTTCGTTTGGCAGCGTTTCATACTGTCACAAAATACCACAATAAATAGAAAGTATATATAACTCATTCATAAAACATGAATGCATGTATAAAACTTCCAGCATTGGATCATCTCCAACAAGACAAACTTTCCTCCAAACCTCATACATAGATGAACCAAAGAGGCAAAGACTATTCAAGAGAAAACTAAATTGTTCTTAAAATTTCAGCTACTAAAACAAGTTCCACCAAACAATTAGCTTTCCGAGTTTCATATACTGATCAGTTGTAGCGGGTACCCTTTCATTTTGAGTTAACGTACTTATCAGTTTCAGTTTCAATTCATTTCTATGACAACATTAGATGAAGAACTTCATAACCAATTTATCACTTGACTAAGTACTTCATGTTCTTATTAACTGGTTCTTTAGATCTTACAGGCAAAAACTTAATTTTACTAAATGTGTTGATTCCATAGCATTTTTCATAAGCAGTTTTTCCACTTAAATCAAAATGGACTAAAACAAATTTTTCCTCATTAATTATTCAAGGTACAAGTCAATAAGCTTACGGGACGTACTATTTGCTAAAACAAAAGCAAATCAAAACTAAAGTCGTAAAATTTTGTCTTAGAAACACTTCCATTTTCTGTGTTTAGGTTAACCAAACAAAAAAATTCCATTTTATCTAACGAAGAAAGTAAGAACTTCCATTTTATCTAACAAAAGCAAATCAAAACTAAAGTCATAAAATCAGTAGCAGGTGGGGAATCAATGTTGTACTCCCCACCCCAAACTTTGGGATCTGAAGTTCGAATCTCATACATGTCAGACAGAAGGTTTTCCCTTATCCCTCCTCTTGATTTTCCCAACTATACCATATTTTGAAAAAAGGAAGAAATAAAAATAAATGTGAGGCATTGTAATTATTAAATGCTTGTTCTGTTTTTTTAGTCGCAACATTTGCTTTTTAAAGGTCAAACTTGGATCTTTTGTAAGTTGCAACTTCCAACCACTAATAGAGTAACATTATTTTTACATATTATAAATGGGGATTTAGTTAGATATTTCTCAATGTACATTACAAAAAAAAAACTATACTTTTAACTAGTACGCCATAAAATATATTAATGGTCATAGTTGTGCATTGCAAATTTTGAGGGAATATAAATCCTAAAAGAGGGTTCACCTTCTCAGTAAGCCTTGCATTTTCAGCAGAAAGATGCTTCTCCTGGATTTCATAGCAAAGAACATCATGAATTAATTAAAAATAATCTTTTCCAAATCTAGCTATGATAGAAAAAAAATTATGAAATGAAGAGAGAAAGAAGAATGTTTTTCCAGGCACCTTTTCTCTCAACTGCTTTATTTGTTCATTGAAAACTTGATTCTGAAACAAGAGATCAACATAAAACAAATTAATCAAACTTCTTTACAATTTGAAGGAGAATGTGAGTTTTTAAGGTTGAAATTGACCTTTTTTGCTCTGATTTTGCTTACGCTTCTTTCCAGCTGGTTTTCCAGCTGCTGCAGCTCTTCTAAAGTGCATGACCCTAAATTCTCTCCCAGAAGTCTCCTAATATAGCACAGTTCTATAATTATAACACTATAAAAAGTAATAACGAATTTTATAAATTAATCGTTTTTCATATACTTTCTCTATTCTAAATAAATGCAAATATTTTGACTTCAACTATTGTCAATGCGCAAACTTTAACTATAGATATGTTTTATTATATTTTATATAAATCATAGAAAAGAAAATTTTATGAAAATATACATAAAAAATGATAACATTAGTTTTTCGTATATGCACAAAAAAGCTAGTGTGGCCAAAGACTCAAAGTTAGTTTATAAATGATGCAAAAGTTAAAGTGTTACATTTATTTAGAAACGGAGTAACCAGTTCCTATCAATATAGATGCAGATATGCTAGGTCAGCATTTATAGCGTTGTACCGTTTTGAAGCTTCAACCGCCTCAATCTTCTTGACCAAAATCGCAGTTTCCTCCTTCAAGTTCTGCAATTTTATGAGATTTCAAAGAAAACAGCCCCAGCATTAATTAGTTGTTTACTATTGACATGGATGTTAGAGAATGCTGAAACATGGTCTAAGAGAAGAAAGTGAAAGACGAAACATGGTTGTTATAAAGAAAAGCAATCAAAAACAAAGAAATGAGGACAATCAACATATACAGATTTACGTGGTTCACTTATAATTCGTTAGTTTCGTGTAGGGGAGGGACATATATTATTAGATCTTCGGAAAGAGTCCAAATTACATATTAATCACTCCAAACTACATATTATTTCAACTTTTGGGAGATTAAACCCTGTTTTTGAACGTTGCACTCGTTCTATACAGGTTTGTGTGTGGAAACAATACGGAAACAGACTAAATAATATTCTTAATGCATACTACTATAATGTAATTGAGCTATTATATATTGTATGCAAAGAGGTGATAAATTTTTGATGCAGTATAAATGTGCAAATTTTCTGCATGGAAAGGCCTCAAACATAAATTAAAAAGGTGTAAGCTTAAAGAGGAAATTTACCTGCATATTTTCTTCACGAGATGCCTCCTTGGCAGGTTGCACATCTCTAATGTGCTTCTGATATCGTCCAATAGTTTCCTGCATACTAAGGTTTAAAGCTCTTCTTAAACTTAGTTTTTTTTTTTTACCTTGTAGTACATTATAAATTCACCAACTATACATGTATAAACGAGATACATAAAATATCCCCTACAACTAAATTTAATGCTATTAGCTTTTAATTAACTTTCAGAGAAAAGAAAATTGATGCTTCTGATGAATTTTGATTTTGATACTAATACTATTAGCAATAGCAAATTCCGTGCAAAAGGTATAATGATATAGGTACTTAGAGTTGCTCCGAAGGTTAAAAAATGAGATCCTCTAACTGGTAGGTTGAAGGTTCAATATTCACATAACATTTGTGCCTATCTTTAAACAATGTTTTTCACAATGCTATGAATTACGGAAACAAACGGCAGGGATTTGAGGTGTGCGTTTCCTTAATGTTTCCATTGAAACCCCAAGTGTATTCATACTAATGATCCACAAAATTAAATGGCTGAAACTTGTAGTTACCTAGTATTTGCAAAAGCATTGTCTTCCAACTATTTCCATGCTACATACCACATAAGGTATAACATATAAGACAAAAAAAACATTAACCTTTTTGCTACAGTAGCATTGTGGCTCGAGAGGAGTGAAATGTAGAGATCTACTATATCCTACATGGCTTCACAACATAGACATTATATTAACCAGAAACCCTTGTACTCCTAATTTAAAATATATATTCAATGACAGCAAGAATATGACAATTCAATAATAACCTAGGGTTCCTACTGAAGAACATACAAGTTGACAGACAACTTTAATTGCCAAAAAAAACACAACTTTTTTTCCATATGATAGCAAATAAAACACCTCTATACTCCATGCATGCATGCATGCCTTCTCATAACTTGTTAAGTTCACGAACCTGTGTTTGGTTGGTAGAAAGTCTTTTACCACGAAACTAGTTCACATTTTTCTTTGTTTACACAAGGATGAAGGATGGAAATAATATTCTTGGGTTGGAAGATAAATAAATAAATTATTGAGCACAGCTCCTTCTCTTCTTCCTTGTGATCTTATCCAATTCCCTTCTTCTTTCCTCTGTAGATATTCTAGTAATAATTAACTAAAGTTAAAATTAAGTTTGCAAGATGATGTCCATCTAATTTTACTTTATAGAGAACCTATAGAATTGAAAATGGATATATATAGAGTCTAAATATCACATATATGTATCACTAAAATAGTTCCAAATATAAAAAAAAACCTTCTTGTGAAGTCGATCCTATCTTTTTTAATATTAAGAAGCTGAAATGTGTACAAGGACCAAGGAAAAAAGAGAGATAAAAACTCCATGTGATTAGAGAGAGAAAGAGCGAATATATTGCCAAAGTATTGAAAAAGAAATAAGTATGAGGCTATGTTTGGGAATATTGGCTAAAAGAAATTAAAGTTGTTAAATTAGCTAATACTAAAAAAACGTCGGCTAAAAGTGATAATAGTTAATATTGACAAGTCAGCTGATTGCATGCATTGTACTAAAATTTTAAAATTAAAGAAATGTTAGGAAAACAAGTATTTCATACCTGATAATAAATATACACCAATATTAGTTTTACTCTGTTAATCCATTTCAATCAGTATATAGATTTAATCAGTAAATTTTATTTAAGTGAATAGAGCCTAAGTCATATTAGATCTAACTAACAAGAATTAGTTAACAAATATTTGAGCAACATAATTATCAATAGACATGGTGTTTAGTGATACAATTTTCTGCATCTGGTTATTACTTCACATGGAAGATAGTTGGGATTATGTTTTTTCTGACTAACTTTAATGTTTTCTTCTCAACTGAACCAAACACATCGATTTCATGCATGTATGGCTAATGTAGATTGATGAGCTAGACGAATACATATAAACATGTGTTATGATTTAGGCGATGATTTATATTTCCTCTATTTCTTTTTGAGCGCAACATTGTGTCTTTTGCACTATTCACACACCTCACTTTGAGTGTATTTTTTTTGCTAATATATAAAAACAAAAATGATCATATAAAATGTTGTTGGATTTGTTACAATGAATATTTTCATAATAACAAGTTTTTATAAGTTTTACAAACACATAATTAGAGATATTAATGGTCAAAATTGTGCGTTGGCAAGCGTGAAAGTCAAACTGTTGCACTTATTTAGAAACAGAGGTTAGTATTTGATTTGAGAGAAATAATAGCCAACAAAAAATACAATGAGAAAGTACTAAAGATTAAAAGTAGTGCAAGACACAAGTTTTGCGTATATCAAAATATGACCTAGTCTAGAGGTGGGAGATTGGGAGCTTTTCTTAATCTTCAATGGAGAAAACAAGTGTAAATAACAATGAATCATCGGACTTAATAATATGATCACCCAATAATGTCGTTTTTATAAAACATACCAAACCCAAATAATCCTAGGGAATCCTAATACAATCAAATAAACATATTATTTAAGGAAACACCAAGGAAATAAAAACTACCAAAACCGAGCATAAATCGACTTGCACACCCGCAGATTGTGCTACTCGCCGAGGTGTTGAGTCAAAAATCAACGAGGAAACACTTTTCTGGTTTACCCACGCAAATCTTAGAAATGGTTTCTCATATAATTAAAGGCTCAAATAATAACCTATATATGTAATTGAAGTCTCATACATCATATTGACAAAGAATGTGTTGTAACGAACTCAATAAAGCAACAAAGAATTAAAGAACAATCGACACAAGGATTTAATGTGGTTCACTAACAATGTGTTAGCTACGTCCACACAACAGGAATAACAGATTTTTTATCAAGTTTTAGGAGAGAGAATACAGACTACAGAATAGAGGCACAAGTTAATTATATATAAGGTTTATATAGTACCCTAATAATAACCTAAACAGATAGGCCTAACCCGTGCTTGGTTAATCCTAGCGCGAGATAATTAATTCAGGGCATAGTTCAACAGAATAAATGAAGTCACATGTTTGTTACCTTCCCATGGTTCTATACAAAGTTCACACGCCCAACATCTTTCGAAGTGAGGGTGGTAGGGAATAGAACTTGAGTGACTCACTAGCAACCTAAATAGTTGGAGGCATGGACAAAAGAGGTAGGAGGACCGATGGAGAATAGCATCTTAAGCTTAGGCGTATACAAGATCAATGCAAGCCACACCCTACTAGAAAACTAAATGAGACTTTTTGTGTGTGCGGTTCCATAGAGTTATTAAACAAAGTGAAGGACACATCATTCGACTCCATATCTTGAATGCTATCCTTACCCGACTCTAGCTGGCATCTACATACATACATAGAGATTTAATGTAATGCAACTTATAAGGAGTAGAGTCTTACACATATAGTGGTAAGCCTCACAAGTTTTAAGTTGATTAGTTAGGAAAACAAACACTATACTCAAGAGAGCATTCATTGTATACTCGATATATTATGCGCATGGTACATTGAAGACTTTTTGTTGCTCATTTGCTTATTTAAAGCTCTCAAATTGTAATTTTTTTGCTCATTTAGAAGTTTTAAATGAACAATGAGCAAAAAGATAATCTTAAAAGTATCTACGCTTTTATATTGAGAGTGAAATAGGCTCAAATTCAATATTAAAAGTATTTACGCTTTTAAATTGGAGCTAAAATAGGGTCCTAAAGATAAGAAGTCCACACCATCTAAAATCTAAATCAACGTGGATCAGTTTTAATATCTACCTCGACTATAGAGATCAAAGTGGTGTCATTTCATGCAATCATGCCCAGTGAGTACAGATCTTATCCTAATCATCAAACAAAATCATGAAAATTTGAACTCTATGCACCTGGCCAATGAGAAGATGCTAAAAGATTCCTCTTCTCAGACTATACAAGATTTGTAGCCGTGGAAACTTGGAAAGACTACTTTATAGGCACATTCTTATGTCGGCGAGAAAAAACTATACGGAATTGTTAGAGCATCATCCTTTCGTGAGTGAAAAATAAGATCATCCCACTGCCTCTTTAACTTTTTCTTTCTAGAAAAATAACACCCCACAATCTTTTCCGACCTATCCTCTTAACCATAAACAAAAATAAGATCATCCCAACTACTTTCTCCTCTCTTTACTTTTTGACCCCATCCAACTACTTTTCTCTCTCATCACCCAACCACCAATCCACCATTATACAATATTTTTATTATTTACTTCTTAATAGTATGAAATATCCATTAATAATTGATAAAAAAATATTAATTAATTAAATTAAATACATAATCGGCGTTTTTTATCATTAAATAAATTAAATGCACAAAGAGATTGTTTATTATTGTTTTTGAAGTGTAAAAATGGAATATATTTCATATAAAATAAGCAAAATTAGAGAAAATTAGTAAATAGCTGAAAAAATATCTGTCCAAAATATAGCAAATGGATCTCTATTTATAGTTCTCGAAAAAATAGAACCATTAGTATTTTTTTATATTTTTTACTTTGTATTTTTAAAAATATAACTGTCGCAAATTTTACAACAATTATATTTTAAGAACCAATGATGGCGTGACAAATGGCGCAACAAAAGCTGCCAGCTGCTCCAACCAATGCTGGCGTGACAAATGGCGCAACAAAAGTCGCCATTGCTCCAACCAATCTTCGGCGTGACAAATGGCGCCGCCCTTCGGTTATTTTTTTTGGAATTCCCACGCGTGATCATCCATAAGATTGTCCCAACCCATTTTTTTCTTCGAATCAACCCACAATCTTTTTTTCAATTGTGGTTAAGGCCCAAAAGTTAAAGATTGTGTTCACGATCTTTGTTTTTGATCATGAGTAAGGTTGCTCTTAGCCTAATCCCCATTTGGTAGACAATATTAAATCATATTAATATTATGTAATTTATAAGGCGAAATGGAATTTCATCTCTTAACATATAATTTATTCACAAATTTTCATTAGCACCAATCATTACCACTTCTAAATTGTTAATGGATGATAATTATTGGGAATATAATAATGCAATGAGGAGTAAGGGTGTGTTGTGTTCAACTTATCTCATCTTATCTTATCTTATCTTATCTTATCTTATTTTTTTTTGAAATGAGTGAAGATAAGTTGAACAGAACATCTTATTTATTTTATCTTATCTTATCTTATAAAATCTTAAATAAGTTGAAATAAGTTGAACAGAACAGGGCCTAACTTTTAATTGAAGTGAGAACCTATTAATTATTTTTCATGTGTTCATGACTTCATGTAAGAGTACGACTAGAAACAAAATTGTTTGTTTGTTATCAAACATAAAACAGAAAGATAATAGAGGGACAAATAAGTGTAATTATCAAAAAGTCCAACTTTAAGACTAAAACTCTTTTGAGGATTATAAGTTTAAAAAATTCAATAAATCATTCAACTATTTCAGATGTATTTAGATATGGGGCTATAAATAGGGGTATAAGTTTTAATAGAACTAGAGTTAGTTTTCAATGGATTTGGACAAAATCATTTAGAATCGGATTTTGGATTGGATTTTCTTCAAGGGATGTTTGAATCAGAATATGTTGAAGCCTACATATGATTCTAAAAAAAACAGTTAACATGACTACATATTCATCGTTACGAGCCATTACAACATATATAATGTGAAATTATTGGAACCGTGCTCAATTATCAACATGTTATTATTCAAGTTAGTTGTTACTGCACATGCAATTAACGAACAAAGAGTTAAAAGAAGCACAACACAAAGACTTAACGTGGTTCACTAACAATGTGTTATCTACATCCATAGGCAAAGGAGAGATGATCTTATTATTTTTTATGAGAGAGTACATATTACAGAATAATTGTAGGCAAAAGTTAATTAGAAAGGTTTATATAGTACCCCTCCTAATTAACCTAAACAGACTGGGCCAAAAATGGAAATCAAACAGAAACGGTAAATTAAACCACATACACTGAAAACTTCGGCGACTTGCCCCCCTCCCCAACTCCCGTGTTTGGTTAAACCTAGCGTCAGATAATTCAAGGCATTTTTCAACATTAGTTTTAGTGTATGGATATGTAATTCACTTTGAAACTTTTACTCCCTTCGTTTCTTCAATAGGTACATTTGTATTTTCACCATTAAAGAAAAGTGTGAAAGGCTGAGAGAAGGGAAGTAAAAGTAAGAAAAAAGGTGAAAAAGGTAAAGAGAATGAGAAAAAGAGTTTAAAAAAATGCATTATATAGACCAACCTACCATTTTAAGAAAAAGGGCCAAAGGTCTCGATTAAATTTTTACTCTAAATGGAAAAGTACCCTAATTATTTTCGTTAAAAATGGAGTAATATCTTAGTATTATACAGTGAAAAGCTTTTTCAGACTTCTCATACAGTTATTTTCTATGAAATGTGAGTAAAACTTTACCAAGGATGTCTTGGCCTAATGGTTAAGATTGAGGTGCTTGTAACGATGAGGTCACGGTTCCCACTCCCCCTTCTTTGTACTTTGTACCGCCTTCGTGGCTCATATGGATCCAAAAAAAAAAATGTGAGTAAAACTTTTACATAGGCTCACGGGCCAAAATTTGAGCTTTTAGAGAAATTGTTTGATATTATTATATTAGCCCACTTTTAAAAAGTAAGGTTCATTAACCATGAACTCACAAAAAAATAGCAATTACTATTTGAATTGGATCATACTGGATTTGGTGTAAATTTAGACATTCAAAATTGGATTTTTTGATTTTTACTACCTTATAAGTACGTTGTTTTACACTTTACCACCTTTTGGTTTTTTTTTTTCAATTTTACTACCTTAAACTTTCTAACTCGCTAAAACTCACCACCTTGAGTCAAGATAGGTGAAGAATCCGGCGAAGGGGCCCTACATAACCGATTTATGTTTAGTTTTCCCCCTTTTTTGCCCAAAACCCTCGATTTTTCATTTCCTCTTCATTAAAACCCCAACTTTGCTTTCCAATCCCTCTAAAATCCCAAAATTCTTTGATGGAAACCTAAATTAAGTTAGGGCATTACCATTTTCTGGGAAATCCGACCTCAATCACAAGAGAAATTGGAGATTCCGCAATTGCTAAATGTATGATTTCTCAACCCAATTTCGTAGGTTAGGGTTCTTTCTCAATTTTAGGCATTTCTTGATTATTGATTTTTTTTGTAAATTGGGCATAAATTGGGAGATCTATAGTGTTATTTAGCATAATACTTGCTTTGGTTCTCATTCATCCTTATTATAATAGGCACATAATGTCTCAATCTTCTTCCCAAAACCACCAAAGTGCAAATGTGGAGTTCGTCTTGCTGCAAAAGTCGAAATAAGGAGGAGAGAGAGGAGTTCGGTGTTCTGGATTTTTGGGGTGAAGTGGAGGAGAGAGAAAGAATCTCTGTAAAAATCAAAGAGGAGTTTATGATTTTTACACAGAGGTTGTTGGAGCCTTGGAGGAAATTGAAGGTAAGAATGTGAATAGTTTAAGGAAAATGGAATAGGGAAGGAAGAAAGAGAAAGAAATCGGGGAGAGAGAGAGTAAAAAGAGGGGGGAAATTTTTTTAATCCAAAATGTGGGCCCTCCCTCACCAGATTCTTGGCCGGAGCACGAGTTAGATGGTAGTTTTTAGTGAGTTGGAAAGTTTAAGGTGGTAAAATTGAAAAAAAAATAAACAAAAGGTTGTAAAGCGTAAAACACCCTACTTATAAGGTGGTAAAAATCAAAAAATCCTTTAAAATTTCAGACTAGATTGGACTATATGTGGAAATATTGAAACCAAAAATCGAACTTAAATCTCTAACTATTAAGTTAATTCTCCAATTAATAAATAGACTATCAGATTCGTCAAGTATATGTTATGATCTACTTTTCACATAAACTTATTATATCGAAGTTTATTTAAACTGAGGTATAAGTTCGGTAAACTACATCAAGAACATATTCATATTAGTTAGTAAATAGTTTGTGAATTAACCATTAGATCTCCATAAAGGGCAACTTTCTAATAAATGGGAGAAGTACTCTTACCAAATGTGGGTCTGTCTGGGAGTGTGGAAACACTTATGGAGTAGCAGCTAACTTTGTACGACACTATTTTAAGTAGTAATAGAGAGAAACAAGCATCAAACAAGAAAACACAGTATAACACTCACATTTGTACCATCAATTTATCTTTACATATTTAGTAGTAATTATTTTATCTTATTAAAAAAA
Source organism: Beta corolliflora (assembly GCA_947648045.1). Taxonomy (NCBI): domain Eukaryota; kingdom Viridiplantae; phylum Streptophyta; class Magnoliopsida; order Caryophyllales; family Amaranthaceae; genus Beta; species Beta corolliflora. Next base: position 484,076 of record CANSZD010003522.1, read on the forward strand.
AAAAATATTCATCCAATTAGGAGACTGAAAGAAGTGAAGAATCCAGTACAGTACATGCACATTGATTCCACCAACATGTATGGCCATTTCACATTTGGCCCCTTGCTTTGTCAGTTGAAGAATGACATATCCTTTTCTATATTTTTTACTATTATGAATTGGAATCATATTATATAATTATGGAGTACTGTACTTATAACATATTAACCTCGGGTTGGGTAATTAAGTATCATCAAAATATTTTACAATCTTCAAATATTCAGACAGAATATTATTCTATCCAAATCACAAACTACAATATACTACTATGTTTCAAGACTCAAGAGATCTCATTCTGATATATTGACTGACTGGGAAACGTTTCATTAAGGCAAATGCTACATTTTAACAAATTATAATTATTTAAATCAACTCCAATAGAGAGAATGAGATGTTTTGACAAAAAAAATGGAATTTGTTTTGGCTCGAATCAACTCACTGAAAATAGGAGGTAGAGAGAGCCAAGATTTTTCGACGAAAATAAAGAGAATGGGATGTTTTGATCATATTAAAGAGAACTAGATGTTTTGATCAAACTTGTATTTGTTGATATATTTGGCCCTTTCTCGTTTTAAAAAAAAATTGTAAAGTAAGGTTGTTGAGTAAATTATAAGAAATGGTAAACAGAAGAAAAGAGTTGTAGGATTGGTAATTTGGAGTTGCGGAATTGACAATTAGCACAACTTTTTTGTTTTTTATGGCTCAATGTAACTATGTAAGTCCCCCAAAGGGTGGCGAATACTACTATATAATCTAAATTTCAACTAAAGCATATTTCACATATAACATCTTATGTAAACTTATCAAAATTTATTAGTCGTACTTATATCTAAAATAATTATTCAGGTGAAAAAAATACACTTTAGGTGAAATAATAGTTGTATCTCCATTTTCTTCCTCATCCCCATCCAAAATTTGACTACTAGGAGTGGATGCTGACCTCAATTGAACAGAAATTGACAATGATTCTATCTATAGTGTTCCAACCTTTTAATAGTTCCCTCTTGATTAACAACAAATATCCAGAACCACCCATAAACTGTCACCAATACCACCGACCATAAGTTGTTATTTTTTGATTGATGAATCATCCATGAAATGTCTTATTTTAGATCCAAAAGTAGGTACTAATTGGACAAGGGGAGAATGTAGAATGAACGAGTATAAGATAGCACAATCCAATTACATTGTGGACTTGACATATCATGTAATAGGACATTCATGAATGTACCCAGGCAAACTTATATAAGGCATGTTTAAATTGAGGGTAATAAAAGATGGTAATTGGGAAACATAATAATGACCCTCAATTAAAGATGCTAATTGAAAACATAATAAAGACAATGAAGATAGTGTATAAGTGTAAAATGTAAATATAGTTGGCAATGGATAGGAAAAGTTGTAGATTTTTATGAGGGAGGATAGGGGAGCTATACATTACCCTTTTGTTAGGGGTAATAGCTACCTTATGAACATGGTGCGAACTATCATACTTACAAAAAAAAAATCCTCGTTTCTTTAGTCAAATTCCTCGTTACCGCATCACCACCACCCAACTTCAATCTTACTTTTATTTTTGTTGTATTACCCCTTATTGCATTATCCTCAAACTAAACGTATCTCTGATGTGATTTTTTTTCCAGACGAAAGCTACCTTAAGTTATGTCATTAATAGTCAAATATGTGATCTCTCCCTTTTAATCAATGGGTGTTTTCATCAAACCTAGTGATAAAATTAAACGTCATTGATTGCATCATTACCAACACGAAGAGAAAAAAAATACATGCACTAAGCCTATAGCTCATTTAGAAGCAGTTTGACTTTTTTTTTCTGAATTTTCAAACGTAATTTTCATGTTAGTGAAATTCATTATGAGTAAACAAAATAGAGTAATTCAAATCTATTTATTTTCCTTTATAATAAAAGGAAGATGAAAACCAAGGAAAAAATGAAAAACAAAAAATGCACCTTCACTATTCGAAACTAACGTTCATAACGTTCATACTTTGAATATGAATGGAGAAACTACATTCCATTAAAGTAAATTACCTACCATACTGTTTTGAGCTTGGGTTGTTTTTCATTACATTAAAATAATTACCTACTTATGTACGGTATATGTTATTTCTTCACGAGTCTATGAGAAATTATTGAACCTTAAAAAAAATTAGGGATAATTGAAGAGCTAAACACTAAAAATTTCATGCAATTGTCCAACAAAGACATAGCACATCAAAGTTTATGAGCAAAGAAATTGCAAAAACCCTTCAACCCTAACCCTAATGCATTACGCTTGCCAAAAATGATTTCCCAAAAAATGATACAAAAAACATGCAATTCCAATATTTTACAGACATAATACATAAACACTACCATCAATGAAAGATCGAACTCTCTCGGACACATTCGAAAGGTCTAGATGTACACAACCTTATCGGGTTATCCCTTTTACGCGTAAAGAGGGTGGGTCGATTTCCAAATTAAAATATCCTAATTCTACACATAATAATAATAATAATAATAATAATAATAATATTATTATTATAATAATAATAATAATAATAATGATGACGACGAAGAAGACGAAGAAGAAATGAAATCAAAATAGCAAATTTCATTGAAAAGGAAACAAATTTAGAAGTAGCATAAAATTAATAACATACCTACAACTTGCAAATTCATAAAGTTTTCCTCTTGGAGAGAAAATAATAAGAGCAACTTCAGCATCACAAAGAACTGATAACTCAAAAGCTTTCTTCAATAATCCATTTCGTCTCTTAGAAAACGTCACTTGTCTGCTCGTCGCATTTTCTATCCTCTTCATTTGTGTCTTTCCTCTCACCATTTTTTCCTCTATTTATTTTATACAAAAATCATCAAATTTCATATCAACAAGAAATATAAAGTTAATCAATTTATTGCATCATCAAGCAATCAACTTTGAAAGAAAAACAAAGGAAGAAATTAAACAGTTGACTTACCAATAATTACGATAGAAGATAACCCAGAAAATATGGATCTCTTCAGGAAAAATGGAGCTGAACCCAGATGAAAGAATCCAAAGAGAAACTCAGATATGTAATTTTCAAGGGAAACTACAGAAATTTAACACAACCCACAAATTTTTTTTTTTCTAAAAAACAAATTTTTTTTTGGGTATTTATTTTTCTGGGTATAAATCAGTGAGGCAGGTGGGTTGTGATTGATTTATTCTTTATTTGAGTCTGAGTTGCCTTTTTTTGGGTAGTAACCATCAATGGTTAGACTCTCACTAGACCCACCTTTCCATATTCATCTCACTTTCTCTCTCTAAAATATCTCTCTCTAAGTCTATGTCTTTTCTTTTAACTAGCAAGTTACTCCAAAAACCCATTTATGCTGTATGCATAAATGAAAAAGGAAAGTTTTGGTTTGCTATTTTTAACTTTAATCCACTGGGTGAAAGAAGAAGAAACTATTGCAATGAAAAAGAAAGGCTTTAATATAATATAATATAATATAATATAATATAATAATAATAAATATGACTATATTATAAACATGAAAAGTAGTAAAACCTTAACTATTTGCTTGTTTTGGCAAAACCTTGTAAGGGAAAAGAGGAAGAAAGACCAACAACCTGAGAATGATATGGAGAAAGAATTATGGTTGAATTTGCAATTATTGAATTTTTCAGGGATAACATGGGAGGAGGTGT